>OZ034976.1:23725131-24010131 GCA_964030785.1 Siderastrea siderea | reverse complement strand
AGACAAACAAGGAAAATTCCACGCGTTGTTTGTCTGTGAAAATTACCGTTCTGAACAACCGGCTGTCTATTGATCATTTACGCTTTAATCACCTTTAAAAGGCTGAAATAGCTGTCATATTTGGGCGCAATTATACAAGCTTGCTCCCTTGCTAAGAAATCTTCGTAAACATGAAAGTGAAAAAATTGAAAGTATCTTGTCACAACCACCAAGAATGTAGAATAAACTGTTCTGCTGACAATATTGGCGACCTACAACATATCAAAGCACAAATTTATCTATTTTTCCGGGGTAATTTATTATGCATGTGCGAGCTTTCAGAGCATGAAACCCCAAAATGGCCAACATTTGGACTGTCCGCTTTGCGTGAAAATAATTAAGACAGCTCTTAAACTTAAGTTTACCTCTGTTTGTGGGTGGAAACAAATACAAAACAATGTCGTACGACGGAAAATATCCTCTTTGGAACTGATTTTGTGTCCGGTTTTTCTATTACGCCGGCACTCAAAGGAGAAAGACAAAACTCAAGCTAATTGTTGATTGCAAATGAGCTGGGGAAGAATGACATATTGTCATTTGTTTTTCGAATTTATAGTTTCTGACATCCTATACTTCCTATTTCGTAGTCTGTTCGTATAACATTCTCTGAATAAAAACCTCAATAAAGTCAGGAGTCGTTCATTTCGAGCAAGAAGCTGAATCACGCTTCAGCTTGCTGTGAGAAGCTAAGATCAACACATGAAATCGTATGTCGCAATGTCCTTCATTTCAACCCTTGGCTACAAAAAACTACCAAGAATTTATCAACCTACCTATGGTTTTCACAAGAAGTTGGTTAGCTGACTTTCAGAGCCATTCGAGTCTTGTTTTGAGACGGAATTCCACCATGCACTCACAAAATCAAATGCACAACCCTTCTGCAGTGCAATCGTCAAAACACTTCCGCCAAAATCACAGCAAATCCAATACAAGATGAACTCCGATTGGTTCATTTTGACAAAAAAACAATTGCCTTGATTGGATATTGCTCTTCAGCAGCACTTCCCTCCGGGAACTTCCCAGGCGGAACTTGGCAAACTTATCGGTAACTTATTAACCTAAAAGTTCAGAAATAGAAGTAACAACATTGTACTGCCACTATAAATAAATTTTAGAGAGGTTGTTGGAGGAGTTACAGCTGGAGATGACAGCAGGAGACAGAAATTTGAAGCACTTTGGATGGCAAACGTCTCCTGGGTTTTCCTGCCAGCATTGAAACATTTCAAATCCTTTAAAAATTTTTTTAAAGGGACTAACTAAAGCACAGGAGTGCTATATTATAAGCCAGACATATTTTACACATTTCCATCAACCGAAACCTAAAAATAGTCACAGTGCTCTCGTTTTGCCAAAAACAACTATGTAACAGTATTGAAAGTGTATTACAAAGATAATTGTCTTTGGCTAGAGCTGGCCAAAGCAACCTAAAAAATCCGAAATATCAGGGCTGGCCAGGGGCTGAAGTGGAATAACGATATAACTTAGAAAAAAAACTACCCAGTAAGCCCTAAAGTTTTCTTTAAAACGGAGAGAGAAAACATAGTTACTGCATACCAGAAATTTTTGTAATTTCTTTTGTTATTTCTCTGGCAACGTTCAAACACTTATAGGGCAGGATGGTCGTTAACACTATATCCTGTGAAGCCTGAGAACCAGAATCAAAACCAAAACAAGTAAAATACCAAGTACTTGTATTTCCGTGTAAAAATACCGTACACCCAATATTAAATCCCCATGAATTCCGCATACCCAAAACGTCTGGCCGACCTTAAAATATGTGTTGAAGTGTAAGTCTTTCTTTTGATCCGAAATAGCGCATGTACCGAGATCAGTGTCGAACCTACGGCAGCGGGGCCCGGAGGAGCCCCCTTTTTGTCGAGGAATACAAGGCCCGCAGGGCAAAACTCTTTCTTATGAAGCCAGGGTCAAACGAAAACGAGAGTACGTGTTGAAACTGTCGCTTTTATTTGGCCTGAAATGAAAACCTCATGCGCTCTCGGTGACTCTCGTGCTTTCTCAGAGGGAATAAATCTGCTTAAGTTTTAATACGAATCGATGGAAGTTCCAACTCGGCTCTCGTCTGGTCACAGATCTGTCCTCAGTTTGGTCGAACTGAAACCGAGGAGATTAGAAATACAAATACAAATATAGAGGCCACGTCTGACTCCGGCTACCTTCCTCTGAACTTTTCCTCGGGTGAAACAGCAGACAAGCTAATCAAGAGGGCCTAGATGGGGGGGGGGGGGGGGGGGGGCATAACAGCTAACACTAAAATTTTAGGCCTTTTAACAGCTAACAGTAAAAAATTCACTGTAACAGTTAAAAGAGATAAATGAATAAAGATTTACACAAAGATCGAGAAAATGGCCTTTTTTCACACGTTAATGGCAATTTCATCAGTAACATCACTTCTGTTGTTTCAGTCATCTATTTTTGTTTCATTCAGTACATAGAATGTGTTGCGGGCTGTATTACACTTAACAGTAAAAAAGATATGGCCCATAACACCTAACAGTTAACCCCATCTAGGCCCTCAATCAAAAGAGCAAGTTTCGACAGTTACTTCTTGGAATTTTGCCGGAGCGCTTTTTAAAACCGCTCTCCATTACTCCAAAAATGGCACAAAACAATAAAACAAACAAAAACTATACTCTATTTAAGACCAGTAAATGAAACTACCTCAAACAAAACAGCCAAAATCTGTATCCTCATTCCGAGAAAAAAGGCTTCCCTTGGAAGCTAAAGCCCATTTCTTGCGAGCATTCCTTGGCGGAAAAGAGGGAAGGGGAGGGTGTGATATTGAAATATACCTTAGGATTAATAAGAACGTGAAACCCAAGCTGAGACCGTTCTCAATAGTAAATTCATTTATTGTGAAATGGGTTTAAAAATTCTTTAAGCCCACATAACTATAAGGCTGCTGATTTTCTTCACTTCCGTAGTCCTAATTTTCAATTCTATGTGCAGCATTTCAATTTAAATATGGCTCATTATGTGATAGAACGGTACACTGTAATGTTCCTCTGTCCGAATGACGTTATTCTTTATTTTACTCTGGTAAACAAAAGTTTCTTCTCTTGATGTCTAGCTGTGGTTTGACCCGCAACTCGCAAGCGCTCTGCTCGAATCCCATGCGCTAATCCACTCAAAATTCGAGGATAATTTCCAAGGTGCGAATTCTTGATTGAGGCCTAAAGCCATCCACGCACTAGGCAATTTCTAAGTTGGCGATCGGCAAAAATCGCCAAGCGTGCCCGCTGATGCGACGGCGATTTTCGCCAGCAATTTTGGTCGCCGCTACGAGCGATCGAAATCGCCGATATCTGACATGTCAGATTATTGACGATTTTATTCACTACACCGGCGATTCGGCGAAAATCCCAGCCAATCGCCTAGTGTGTCCCCTCCCGCCAAAATTTACGTACGCAGCTCTTACAAGGTCTTCTCTGATTTGCTGAGAAACCAATAGAACAAACAACAGAACAATGGACCCTAGCCCTGGAAACAATAGAGCTGCGTGGTACCAAGGTCCAATGAAATTAGAGGTTGTTAAGAGCTGCGTGGTATCTGAAATTTGCCAGCCAGCAATTTTAAGTAGGACCTTGTTTAATGCTAAATCGAGGTTAATACTGGAGCTCTATAATTGTCTTCTTGGAAGATAGACAGGGCGCATGCTACAAAGGCGATGTCTGTACAAAGGGAAACAAAGAACACTGCTTAAAAGTGGTCTAGAATCCCCGCAGTTCTTAAGCTCCGGTTAAACGATCAAACATTTTCGTCAAACACCGTGTTTGTCACACAAAATGTACGGTGGCTAAACGGGTAAACATTGTTTGACCAAACGGAACAATCGGAAAACCATTCAAAGGCAAAGTTGAGAGAGGCGGCTAAACAGTAAAACATGTTATTCGAACACATTGCTGGACAAAAATGCTTGATCGTTTAGCTGGGGCCTTAAACAGGTTTAGCCACAAGCGAACCTGAGTTGGTTTTCTTAAAGCTAGCCTCGAACTGTGATTGGTCAGTCAACCTCACGGAAGTACATAGGTGAACTCTGATTGGTTAGTCAAAGTCACGGAAGTACACAGCTCGAACTCTGATTGGTTAGTCACCCTCACGGAAGTATATAACTGCAGAGTAGCTTAGAGTGCAACCTCGTCCCAGGGCTGTTCCCTTTCTAAAAATAAAAATAAAAATAAAAAGGAAAAAGCCCTGGGAATGCTGGGTCACCTTGTCGAGGCTCCGCCAGACGGCAAACTGAAGTTTGCAAACTCGCGTTGACAAATACAAGTTGGCGTTTCTGAACGTCGCCACAACAGCTTGTCACCTTGTTGGCAATTGTTTCTAGTCAACTTTCCTAGCCCATATTTTTCATCTTTGTTTGAATGCAGCTTTTGATATGTGAAGGAGTGAAAATCGCACGCGCATTTCACAAGCAGGTTATGGGTAGAACAGCTTACAAAACAAATTCACCATAAGTGTTAGAGTTCTGGTCCCGGTTGTTCAAAGAGCGAATAACTCTGTCCACCGGATAAATCACTAGCCAGTGGATAGTGTGCTTTGTTCTATTATTATTTATCCGGTGGATAGCGTTATCCACCCTTTGAACAACCGGGCCCGGTACGTTTAGTCTTTGCCGCCACAAGGAAAGCAACTAAGAAGTTTTCACGCGTTTCACAGCGCTCATTGAACACCAGATCTGCTCGTTATTTTTCAGCCGTGTATTTGGCCTACTATAAAAGGTTTATAGCACGGCGAAATGGTATCTTTGTTTGGCTCTTGTTTGTGAGATCCATATGGTTGTATCAATGCATTCGAATATCCATCTCACGAAGGCTGTTCCTTCTTTCTTGCAATTAGTAAATTTACAACCTGGTTGTGCTTAAGAAATAACACAGCTTTCTCGTGCGTCACACGTCTTAGATTGATTCCATTCACCTACAAAAGAAAAATGTAAATGTAAACTGTTTCGTGTTTTCCCTCGCCTGACAACAAAATTTTCTCCGCGCTTGGAACCGGTTCCATGTCTCCCGCGCTTTTATTTATTCGTTCATTTATTTACAAATTCGCAAAAGACAGGAAAACAGACAAGAAGGTATTGCAATTCAGATTAACGCTTTTAGCCCTGACAGTGACGAAAATGAGATTTCTCTTTACATCATCGCTGCTTGTTCAAACATTTAGGTGATGAGAATAACGGAAACAATCGCCAATGACAAGATGTTTTGATATTTAGACAAATCCTCCTTACTAGTGCCATTGACTACTCCACATCTCCCATAACAGACTTTGTTTGCACCCCCCCCCCCCCCCCAAATTTTGCGTAAGGAACGTGCATGTTCCCAAGAGAAATTGAAAAGAATATTTGGGGGGGAGGGGGCAAAGAAAGTGTATAAGTGGTCAATACGAAATGTATGGAGAACACTAAGAAGAATATGCATTTTCATATCAGGGCTGGAAGGATTAAAAAAAGAATAAAGAAAGACTAAAATACTGCGTCTGTGAAACGGCGTTTTCACAAGTAAATTTATTTTTGGATAAGCCTTTCCCGCGAATTGGTTTGAAAAAGCCAATCAAAAAGCGATTGCGTAATCAATAATAGACTGTTAATACGAAACTACGACAACTTTTCCTCGTTGTAAATAAACATGGCGGACACAATTGAGGAATCTTCGTCGGAGTGTTCTGACAGTATTTTAAGCGATAATTGTTCTATTTACACGGGAAGTAGTAGCTTAGATTCAAAGTAGACGTCATCAGAAACAGTTATTTTCGCGGGAAAGGCGTATCTTAAAATAAACCTACTAGTAAAAACGCCGTTGCACGAATTTATGGCAGTTGCACGCTCCGGGTAATGGGCTCCTGTACGGCGGCATTTGGGCGGTCAAAACGCCACAAAGCTTCAGCACTTTCTATAGGGTCAGGTACAGACGTCCATAAGTTAATTTTTATCTTGTTAAGGACGGTGCCTCCTTTTGCTACTGCGCATATGTTCTGCGCACTTCGGGATATTCGGGTTTCTTAAGGAATTTGCCCCCTAATACAACAATACAATTTTTGCGCGGTTTTTGACTATGTGGAAAAAGCAGATCTTAGCAAGGGCTATCAGAATCCAAAAAGGAACTTGGGGGTAACCACGCATTTTTCAGAGATAATTGAGCTTAAATTTGGAAAGAAATTACCATACATTCTTTGTATTTTAACGCTTGTTTAGAATTATGGTTCCTTAATTATCTCTGAAAAATGCGTCGTTACCCCCAAGTTCCTTTTTGGATTCCAATAACCCTTGTTAAGATCTACTTTTTCCCCATAGTCATAACCTTTGCAAAAATACATCTGCATTAGGAGGCACCGTTTTAAAATAGCAGCCACGCTAGCACAAAGTTTCGGCATTTGCGGTCTTCTTTGGCATCGGCTCAATGTTTTTCCGTACTTTGCACCGGATACATGTGGATACATGTTTTCGCACGCTTTACAGTTTTCCCGCATTTGGCATCGGTTTGTGTTTCCCTGCACTCGGCCACTGTAGAATTGTGATCAAATTGTTACGTTATTTACGTTTGTCGTGATTTGCCAGATCTTACCGTGTGGCACTAAATTTTTGCGATTTTTGTTTTTTTTTTTTTGCGGTCCACAAAAATAAGTTCCCACAAAATAATATTACCGCATTTTTTTTCCGCAAAAATTTACTCCACTGTAGAAATTATTTACAAAAATACTGGTTTGAAGGAGAAAATGCTATAAATAACTCAGTGGATAATACATCAAGTGGTATCCTAGATATTGTCGATCCGCCGTAGAGTAATGGAGTGACGTTGTTTTATCTGCATTTCGATTGCACGTACTCAAATAAAAAACAGAAACGTTATCAGTTCCATTTGAACGAGACTTCCAGAAAATCACAAAAATTAATTCTCAGCAAGAAAAACCAGTCTCTTCCAATCGCAAAAATTAGTTCCGCAAAACACAAAAAATCGTCAATCCGCAAAATTAAACTCCCGCAAAAATTTAGTGCCACACGATATTCCTTTAGTTTAGGTCTGGAGAATGTCAAAGTCTAGACAAAACGTCTTACACTAAAAGATAACCGGAGGATCTGAAACCTTCAGCGCACGGATTAAAAACCAACAAAAAGAAAACAGGTAAGTTCTCGAAACCAGCTGCATCTTACGAGATGAGAAGACGTGAGCGTTAACCTTTCAAGCCTCAACAACTTTCATATTCTCCTCAATGGCATCCATATTTTTATATTACACAAGTTGGGAGAATTTGTTTAACTATCTACACTTTTTAAATTTGGCGATCATTTCCTTTATTCGTACGTTCGATCACTCACTGTCATTATAAGAAAAATTAGACAATAATCACTACCGGGGTTTTGGGAGTTAATGAGCTTTTCTTTTCTTATCTGCTATTGGATTTGTGCCACTACTTTGATCACTATCGGGGCTTTAGAAGTTAATAAGCATTGCTTTTCTTATGTGCTATTGGATATGTGACACTTAGCCTGCGTAGCAAGCGTTTCCATAGGTTTTTTCCGCTCTTCGAGGCATTTTTTGCTTTTTGGCGACGCGAAAATTGGGACGAGCGCAACACGGCTGGAAGGAGCGGGGCTTTTTTGTGCTCGCCCCAATTTTCGCGCGTTCAAAAAGCGAAAAATGCTTCAAACCTGCGGAAAGCCCTATACTACGGAAACGCTTGCCACGCAGGCTATGTGACACTACTTTGACTTACCTCGAGAATTCTGTCCCCAGGAACAAGCCCGTACGCTGCGGGTCCGCCCAGTTGAACTTTTGTGACATATATACTCTGTGTAGTGGAAGAAATCAGTGATTAAAAACCAGTGATTAAAACAAACCCAAGGTGCTGGGGAAGGTGAATTAGCATTGGGCGAACTTCCATTTTTTTTCTCTCTACCCAGGTGTTCATATGGGTACCTGCGCAATGTTAAGGAATCCTTCACCCTATGGTATTTTTGGAATACCCCAGGGGTTTGTTTTTGAAAAATTCAGTTAAGTTATCGGTTTCAAAGGCCTGGCTAAACTGGAAAGTATTTTTCCAGAAACAATGTTTCTGGACATGTTCATGTATGTTGTAAAAGCAACATTTACGCCCATGACTTGATTTAAAGGGCCAATTTTGACGGTACGATTTTTGCTTGCAACTATTGTATGCGACTTCCTTACGTCATGTCTGCAACATGAAAATTTTGAAACCTGTTTTAAAACCTTACGACAGTCGTAGCCACAATCAAAATGTTTGAATGACGAGTTGTATACGATCTTTGCATGACGCAAGCGGCGCGCTACAAAAGTCGCATACGACAGTCGTAAGCAAAAAATCGTACCGTCTAAAGGTGGTGTTACACGAGACGATTCGGAATGACGATTTTTAGCGTCACCGTCGATACAAAACAACTTCGTTTAGCAAAATTCGTGATTTGGCGTTGGAAGGTTTTGAAGTTGGTTCAAAAAACTGCAACGCAAAAATTGCCCAGAAATTCGTCCGGCACCCATGTTACACAGCATCAACTTTGCGCTAAAACCCGTCGTTGCTCGTTGGGAATCATCCTGGGTAACACCACCTTAAATCGGCCCAAAAACATTCTCTTGCTTCCGAGATGCAAAACTTGCTGCTGTAACATAAGCTTCTCGCGCGACATAACTGGGAAACATTTGCGTATGCGGCAACGTTTCCGTAACAACTTCGGAAGTTTCTCCAGGCCCTGAGAACTTAGCTTAGCGAAAAACAACAAATGGAACTCACTACGTGCAAAAGTCTAAAACATTTTTTACGAAAATCACTAAAGCACGACGCGACCAGAATTTTTCCCCTACGATAGCTGCAAGCGTTTACTTTCACAGACCTTGTTGTCGTTTGGGTGGAAAGGATTGGAAGAAGAGCCAACTCCACCCGCGATACTGAAGCCAAGATTAGGATTTTTGTAAACTTCAACACGATGCTGTTCAAAACAACAAAACAAACGTTAATTTTTCAGCAACCAAGTTATATGCAACTACTTACAGCACCTCTACGTGCCAACCTCGTTCCCAGGGCTTTTTCCCTTTTTTAAATTTGGGGGAGGCGATTTTAAAAAAGGGAAAAGTCCTGGGAACGAGGTTGCTACGTTCCAACTGGACGACGTCAAAATTGAAAACTCAAAGACACGCAACCCTGGGTCAGATATTCAAAAGCCTATTATCATAACAGCTTCCACACTGCGTCTGTGAAACGGCGTTTTTTAAGTTGGGTTATTTCCTAATGATTGGAAGTCTTTTAAATATTTCTGAATATGACCCGAGGATGACCACAAATCTTCCGGAGATGAAGAAAGGGGGTTAGTTGTTGGGGAAGTGAAACACAAAACTTTGGAGAGTTGATAAGGTAAAACTGGCCACGGTTAAGAGATTGAGCTGACGTTTCGAGCTTTAGCGCTTCGCCAGGGCGAATTCGCTCTGACGAAGGGTTAACGCTCGAAACGTCAGCTTTCAATCTCTTTACGGTGACCAATTCAGTTGACAAAAGTTTTGTCTTCCGACTCCCGAAGGTTTACGAAAATGTCCGAAGACAACCCGAACTTGAGAAAACGCCGATGCATGAACACATGGAAGTTGACCGTTCCGTGTACTGAATGAGCTGCTGAGCTAGCCCTGAGTTTAAAGTTGCCCAAATTTCTGTTTCTCTCAGTTAAAAGTGACAACTTGCAAGCAGCTAAAGTCGAGTTGCAGAACGAACAATTTTAACGAGTATAGAAGGCAATAAACCCAATTAATGATTGACATTAACCCTGGGTAAGCTTAACCCTGCTTAAACTTTGAAAAACTGGGCCCAGATCTAGTTTCAGAATCTGAATGCATCCAATTCTTAAATCTGCTAAACGTGCATAGATTTTCGTTGGGTATGAAGACAGTAAGGAAAGTTTGATTGAACGAAAAAGTTCGAAAAAGTGCATCATGTTTCGGAAACATGCGAAAATAAGACTTTCGTTTCTTGGTATATTTCTTTGTTTTCGATTCTTCTGGACAGGAAATCGGATATTTTCGATTTTTAAACGTAAAGGGATTCGTCTTTGCACAACAAGTTTTGTAAATTGCCTTGTGTTTATAACTCAACTTGAATTTTCTCACCAGCTCTATGGACGGATCATCGTCCAGAGGTGGTTCATAGTCATCTTCCGAGGATTGCAGAGATTGTTCAGAAGTACGCGACTCTGATGAATGACGTCTTTGATACCCTATGCGAGGTCCCGGGCCAACGTGTTGAGGCCGCCTGTTGTCTCCAACATTTCCCTGTGTTCCATCGACTGTTACCTCCCCACGTTCCATAGCTCTCTCGCGCTGGAGCTGCCGAACTCTGTTCTCAAACCTCTGTGCCTCTTCCGGCGTAACATCAAGTCGGTGCGAAGCGTTAATTTCCGGTCTGACTTGTGCAACTGGTTGCCTTCCACTGTTTGGTAGAACTTCCGGTTCCGGTACAAACGAGCGAACTGGAAGTTCGTTAAAGACTTCCGGTTGTACTGAGTACTGCGGAGGGGGCGATCTTTGAGCCCTGTTAGTACCGTCTGTGATTGTCGCAGTATTAGACACGCTGCCTTGCGAAGGAGACCAAATATGATGGTCAACATTTCCAATACCAGGTACCCTGTCAGTCTGGCTTGTAGCCTCGTAGTATGACGGTGGCCTTAAAGGACCTTGAAGAAAACTAGGTTCTTCCTCATTAAAAGAGTGCACATCACCCAGTTGCTCAGTCTCTGGTGTTCCTGTGGAACGACTCCACAGTCTACCTACACCAGCGCGCCCGGAAAACGATGATATAGAGCTTGGCATTTCCTCACGGAATGAGTGCTGTGTTGCCAGTGATTGCCTACTGTCCACTTCAGAGGGTGGGGCAGGGGGCATTCTGTTTTCCCGTGGGGTGTAGGGAGGGGGTGGCTGATACACAGGGGGAGTGCGAGGGGCTGGTTCTTCTGGGGCAGGGGCTTGTCCCTGAAATAGCAGTAAACAGACAGTGATCAGAAACTTACTGCTCAAAATATCAATAAAAATAGTCAAGAACAGGAGCCCATAATCCGGAGCGTGCAACTCCCATACTAAGCCTTAGACTGCATGTAGTCTGTAATTTTGGCGATTGCGATTGTGACTGTGGGGCGGGCGAAATTCACACGCGTGCGCGAAATTTCGACGAGACGCGACGCGCGAGTGAATTTCGCATGCCCCACTATCACAATCGCCAAACTAAGAGACTACTCGCAGTCTAATAAAGCCTATGTTACGGCGTTTTCACAGACCATCAAATTTTGTAGACGGCTTTTAGATTAGTGTTTCCCGGGAAAATTTCAGTTTCGGTCCATAAAATTCTGCCCACCGCCCCCCTTGTCCCCTCCCCCCGCCAAAAATGGCAGCCATCGATGGTTCGCTTCCTTCTAAAATTGCCGATTCATGACGCAAGACTGTCAATTGATTACTCAAATCTTGTGATTGGCCAGCAAGGCTCCTTTGGAAGACTGAATTCGAGAGAAATTCAATCTAAAAATAAAATAATCTGCAAAAACGCCGTGACACGAATTTCAGGCAGTTGCACGCTCCAAGTTATAGGCTCTTGTCAAGAATAAATTTGTGAGAAAACGAGGACTCTTCGAATAGAAAAAACTGGACATCTAGTACATCTGGTGATGATAGAGCTTACAAGGAGGACACGTTCCTAGCATTTGCTACTAACAAAAGGGGTATCTTGGGGGAAGACAGTGGGGGCAGAATCCCAAGAAAAAAGGGTTGGGAAGTCTACAAAGGTGGGAAAAGAGAGGGCAACGACCCGGGGCGGGGTCTAAGAGCAAGCGGGTTCCCCAAGGTGGCAGGAAGTAGGAGGAATAGGAACGAAGGGCAAAGAGGAGCCACAAAAAAAGGGGCAGAAACTGAGATTCAGAAACACGGAAAGCGTGATTTTTGGACCCTTGCAGCTGCTCCCCCCCCCCCACCCACCCCCCTCCCACCCAATTTTCAGCATGGATCCAGGAATTTATTTTGAAGGTATGCACACGTTCCTGGGGGAGGGGGGGGGGGTGGGGGGGAAGGTCTGCCCCTAGAGAATTTAAATATAGGTGGATAGTGGTGGATTCCCCATGAGTGAAGAAGTGATTAAACTGAGAACAAGCCGAGTTTTAGCTCATGTTTGGTGATCATTTGGCAAATTCTTATGATCTGTATGTGCCATGATACACGGATACAATGAGGAGAAATTTGATGCTGATCACTATTGGGGCTTAAGGGTTAATTAACATTGTTACCCCAATAAGCCTGTCTCCTGGTATACTCCTGACAGAGGCCACTTGTGTCCTACTCACAGGTTGTCGTTCAATGGCTTGTCCAGCTGTATTACCTTGCTGGGTGATACCGTTTGATGTGACCCTCTGATTACTGTTCATTGGGTGAACAACTACCACTGGCTGCCCTCTCTGCTGTGAGCCTTGATTTGCGTTTTGAGGAGCCTGCAAAATGGAAACAAGTAAACTCTCAGAAGATTTCAGACTAAAGAGGTCAAGCAGTCCCCTCTACATTCAACAAAAAGTTCGCTGTTGCAAATTTCCATTATTATTTAGGAACACGTAGGGGTCTGGGACCAAGAACAAAATAAAACAGAAATCAATAATTATTTACAAAGACGTGGTCCATCAAATGAAAGAGCATGTCACAATTAGCGGCCTTGCCAAGTCTGAGAACGTCTGGGTAAAAAGTCACCAAACTAAAAAGTTTTTTCCCCCTTACCATACAAACTCTGTAATTTGTCCAATTTTTGGAAGCCCTTTATTGTTTCTAATACACTGATTAATTCCAAAGTTGGTAAGATTGCCAATTTTCAGGTCCTTTATCAGATGGTGAACTTAATTTTAGTCAATGGATTAATTTTAAGAACTCGTTGCCAGTCGAATTACTTGTTTCCACGTGAACAAAGTTTTGAAGTGGTTTTGACAAATGTTTGATACCTTTTTGACAAAATTCTCATGGTTTCCAATTCAAGTGACCAATTAAATCCAAGAACTGTGAGGGGATGAGTTGCAAGGGCAGACGTGAATCTTGAGAACTCAACCCTCTCACAGTTTTCGAATTTTAATTGGCCTGTTGAAACGAAGCAACCAACAAATTGTTTAAAAGATGTCAATAAGTTGTCAAAAAAAAAACAAAATTAACTTTTTGAAAGTAAGAAGGGTACAGCGCCCAGCAATGTAAGCACTCTAATAACCTGCTCTTTAAATGAAGAATTAAACATAATACTCAATCTGCAGATTATCCAAGTTTGATTAGATTAATCCATGTTAACATTTCAGGCATCCTGGAATTTGACAGATTTCCTGATTTGCCAAATAAATCACCCAATGGTCATCGGCATTTTTACGTTTTTCTCCCCTTTCTCATCACAGTCACTGCAAGCTTTTTACAGTCATTTAAGATATCAACTAAATAAAATTCTTTCTGGTCGCCTGGTATATATTCCCTTGGCTGTAAGACTGTCTTCAAAATTTCACTATTTTCCATGAATATGTGCACCTTTGCAACCTTTAGCCTCGGACAATATCATCTGATATACGAGCCACCTTAAGGAGTAATCTGTCACCTGTATATTAACTAAATACTTATTGTCTGAGTTAGAGGGTGGGCCAAGGAGGAAAATCTCTGGCTCTCGGTGAAGACTCGGGTATCCTAGCCATACTCAGTCCATACATCGAAGAGGGGGGGGGGGGGGGGGTTCTCCCATTATAAAGTAACGGGGCACTTATTTCACCTTTTTATTGATTTAAGTTCATAATAACATGTACCACTAGGGGTACATGAAATGACCACTGGGCCACACCCACGAAACTTTCACTGGTTCCTTTTAAAATTTCTCACAAGTAACCCTGTCACTTCAGTTCTATAGGGGATCTCACCAGCCCCTACCCAATGACCTTGAGCCAAATATTTCCTGTATGGCCCTCCCACCCACTCAATAAGTACACAGTATATCCCTTCTGACTGAGGACAACACACAGGAACCAACCTGCTCCTCATACCAGGGCACCTCTACTGTACGCACCTCTTGCGGCCTTAACAGCTCAGGCTGATGACTGCGTTCCACTGAATGTATGACTACAGCCACCGGCTGTTGACTGGCTTGTGATTGGTTTTGTCTGTGGGTTGGTTCTGGAGGCTGGGGTAGAGTTCAAGTATGGAAAGTGGATCACAACAGACCTTCACCAGAAGCAGTAAACTTAAGCTTTAAGTGCAACAAAAGGTCCACATGAGAGTGGACATGTGTTGTGACCTTGTGCAGGCAGTGGGTGTCACATGTAGATGTTACCACTAAGCAATAAGTGCCATCCCTGCTACTTAAGCTGTTTTGGTCTGAAATAGGTTATTCTCCCAGGTACACCAAGAGGGGGATGGGGAGAGGGGATGAGGGTTACAGTGAGAGTGAAGGTTAGTGTTAAGGCTAGAGCTCGTTCTAGGGTTGGCCTATGCTTGCAAATAAATGATCAAGATGGATCCCGCTCAAAGTTTGAGTAATAAGTGCAAAGAAATATTTACTAAAAAAACTATTCGTAGCACGGTAACATTGTCAATACTATTTGAAACACCTCACTTTAATTCACTTCTCCAAGTGACCTCGTGATGAAATTCTCAAGCATTCTCGAGAAAATTAATGTCAAATATCGTAAAAATATGCTAAAAGCGGGCGCCATTTTGTTTTGAACTGACATGAAGCATCTTTTTAATTGAAATAAGGATCACTTCCAATCCAATTTTCTCTCATGGGGCCAGCCTGGGAGCAAAAGTATCGATAAGTTCTTCTTATCTGTTCTAAAAATGTGACTGCCTTGCAAGGAATTTTTTGTTATCTTAATTTTTGCAGTTACTGCTCCAACGTTGAGCGGAAATTGTCTAAATTAGTTAAGTGTAGGTGTGTGTCCTTACCAAATTCTGGTTTCTGTGCTGGTACATGTGTTTATGTTGGTGCCGTTCTTGCTGGTGACACTGGTGCTGAGGTGGTAAAACAGGCTGTGTTACCTCTATATCCTGATGCTGCTGTTGCTGCTGTCGTCTGTTTGCAAGGTACTGCATCGCACGATCCTTGACGTCCTTGGGGTAAGGTGATTGGTACCTGGCTAACCGTGACTGCAAGAAAATTCTGAACTCAGAGGTGCATTGGATAGCATTACACTTATTGACTGAGTGAGAGGGCTGGACGAGAAAGTTTTATCCCACGTGCCATCACCGTGAGCCAAATATTTTCCTGTCTGGCCCAGCCTAACTCAGTCAATAAATATTTTATCATACAACTTTGTGCATAACACCAAGAAGATGCCTGAAGGCGTTTACACGGGATGTGCTGATGTATATAACAACTATTTTGAACGGAGTTGGACAGTTGTCGAGTACATGGGTTGGTATGATATGTGACCCTCCACGGGATTTCAGGGAATAAGGTGAACGCACGCACACGGCACATTATAACACGCATGCACGCTTCTGACATGACACGCTTAACGTGCAGATATGCACATAAAAACAATATATTGATTTTGGATAGCGTATCTGCAGCCATTGTTCATATTTGGCTTACAAAGCGGAGCTTTGTTTTTATAACACGCTAGACTTTTGATTTTTTAACACGCTAAGCTCCTTTGTTTCCTTGACACGGTGGAACTCTTACTGAAGTAAATTACTTGCATTTATCAGCTTCGTATTTGGGTGAATGCTTTTAAAAAATTTTATGGAACATTAACACGAAGGAAAGAAAATTCATTTCCCTATTTGAAATATTAAATAAATTAGAGAGCAATACGGCTCTTGGATTTTTTTTCAAATACAAGAGAGCAGAGTACAGATGGTTGTGTGAATATAAGCTTAATTATTTTGCGTGCTGGATGCGACGTAAACAATTGAATTTCCCTTCGCCAGATTCAAACCTGCCATCTAACGCAAAACTGTTGAATGTAACTTATACTAAAACTTGAACCTTATGGTGTTACAAAGAGAAATAGAGTAAAATTGCGAGCTTTTTCCTCGGATTAATTTAGTTCACAGTGCAATGAATTTGCATACCGCGAGTCTCAAAATAGATTGCCCGAGCCATGTGGGAATAACAAATCAGACCCTTTTTTTTCGCGCACTTTATCCTTTAATTGATTGATTTTGAAGAAAGAGAAACGGAGATGTTCAGATTAGAGTGTAAAAGGGCATAAACAAGAAGAAGACATGGTCAGAATGAAGTGAGCGTGAAGACACTCATGACTGTGTACTTTGCCTTGCCTGTTTGTGTTCAACCCAACCTGACTTGCACGTGATTCCAAGTGTTACAGCCAATAAAATCACACAATTTTTCAGGGCACGGGAAACGGAAAAGTTAAAAAAAACATGCCAATCTGTGACACCAATGAAAAAATTCCATCGACCGAAACCTAGACACTGGCTGACTACGTTATCCCACGTAATAATTATTGTGAAATGTCAAAAAATGCTAGTTAATGTTAAAGTGAGCATATATGCTAAAATTATGAACAGATGATTTGAGCAGGACCTCGTCAGAAGTCTTTTTCTGGACTGGCCAATGCCGTTCTACAGAATTTTCTCAGTGGGGCCGTGCAGAAGTATAATAAATAGAGGATATTTCATGGCTTCATAAATATGAGTTTTATTTTTGAGTGGTAAAGACAATATTTTACAAACGAGTGCAGCAAATAAAATAACGGTGCATGTATTGTCTTTACCACGAGAAAAGAAAATTCATATCTTCAACCTGCCTTTTTGTTATAACAAACAACAGAGGCATTGATATCCTCACTAGTGACAATATGGAAAATATGTCTCCCAGGTCCCTGATGTAGTTCCATGTGAACTTTAAGAGTGGTCTATTTTCCACTAAAACACTCCAATTGTCTATATAATAAATTTCAATGGAGCAGATGGAAAAATCGTTTAAGGAGGAGGCTGTTCTTGATTCCAAGATATTTTATCACAAATTAAATGAAGTTCAGATAATTAGCTTGACATATCACTTACCAAATAGTCATCTTCATCAATATTGAAGACAATTGAAGATCTTTGCCTTATTTGTTCTTCTAGCAGAGAGGCAGGGACACTACCTGACTCTTCACTGCATTGTTCCGAAGACGACACTGAGAGGAATGGAAATTGGGAGACGAAAGTGAAGATAAGTACAGGAAACATATTGGTACAAGAAAAAGCCAAAGGAAACTGAATAACCTGACTTTCTTGACACACACCCAACACCAAGAGAGAACATGAAAAATAGACAAAAGAACAAAGGGAGGGAGGGAAGGAAAGAAGGAAAACAAACAGAAAATGAACAAGGGAAGCAACAAGGAGGAAAGCATCATATGGGAAAAGGAAAAATGAAAGGAAGGAAGGATTTTTAAAGATGGAAGGGAGGGAGCAAGGGAGGGAGGGAGAGAGAGAGGGAGGAAGGAAGGAAGGGAGGGAGGAGAAACAAACACATGAACACACACATAGACAGTGTGTAGGGAAGTAAAAAGTGGATGAAAGGAAGAAAGAAACAATGCTAAGTAATGAATGGAAATGCGATGACACAATTTTCATCTGAAGTACCAAAAATTTTGTTACACAAATAACCCAAACTGACAAAGATCAAACCTTCTTCTACAGGAGGCTGTTGTGGAAACATAAAACACGTTAACACATGTGACTGAGTTCCATGGTCAAAGTCGGACTGTAGGGGCACCATTGGTTTGGACTGAAACAAAAAAGCAATAATAAAATTGTTATGAATCCTGCATGAAAATCAAGCTCTGATTGAAAACATATCCTTTGCTATCATACAAGCAAGGATTTGAAATCAGTTTATTTAAATATGTTTGTGTAGCCAGGGCTGTCATTATGTTTTGAGTCACCTGTTACCTTGAACTTTACACCCGTAACAAACTTGTTGCTTTATTAGTAAATTACACTAACAACTGAGAGGCCAAGATCACCTGTAACGTTGAAGCTCTATCAAGCATACTCAGCCATAACAGGTGTTATGGGTTATGGACTTTAATGACAGCCCTGTATACCCATTTAAAAGTTGCTCTTATCTGGATCTTTAACTTTAGCCTGTTGGCTAGCAAGAACAGTCAGTTAGAAAAAACTGCAATACCTGGTTTTCTGAGATCCACAGAGCTTTTAAACTGGTCAGTTTCCTAAATGTATATGGTAGACACTCCAATCTGTTGAATACAAAGAAAGTAGATTTAAGGATTGTAATGAAGTATTTTGGTAAATGTAATATGGGTATTGGGATTAATTTTGCATATTTTGTTTATCACACCCATCAAAAGCTCTGTATTGGCCCTAAGGACGGTGCCTCCTAATACAGAGGTATTTTTGCAAAGGGTTTGACTATGGGGAAAAAGCAGATCTTAGCCAGGGTTATTGGAATCTAAAAAGAAAAATTTTTCAGAGATAATTCAACAACCATAATTCAACAAAAGCTCTGAAATACAAAGAATGTATGGCAATTTCTTTTCAAATTTAAGCTCTATTATCTCTGAAAAATTGGTAAGTCTGCATTTTCCACACAGCCATAAACCACACAATATACCTTTGTATTAGTAGAAAGATTCCTTAAGAAACTTGAATATCTCGGACGAGACTCGAGATGCGCAGAACCTATGTGCAGTAACAAAAGTAGGCACCATCCTTAGAATAGATGATGAGAATATAGATAAAAGGAAATCAACTAATGAAGTAAAATGACTGCACTGCTACATTCTCTTACAAAATGCTGACTCTCTTCAAAACAGTCAGATGAAAAACAGAAGAGTAACTACTGGAGAAATATTCTCCGAAGGTAAATTATAGAACCTGGATAAAATAAAGTAAGGAGAAACACTCTGTTAATCATACCTACCTGTTGCATGCTAAGTTGATGACCTGCAGGTTTGGCATTCGACCAATGTCATCAGGGATCCGCACAATCCTGTTGTCACGTAATGACAGTATTGTCATCGCTGTACAGCTACCTAACTAGCAAAAAGACAGGTCATTGAACACCAACTCTGTTAGCTGATTCATGCAGTTTCTTTGCAGTGTGGAGGTCCAGGTTGCTGAAACATGATTTGCACACTATGATTCACCCATCATGATTCACCGATAATCACAAAGCAGTAAAGGACCCTATCAGGATGGTTAACATTTCAAAAAGTCAGAAACTCATTTCATGAGCAATTTTCCAAGATTATTTTGTGACCATGGGCAAATCACAGCCAGTGAATGTGTAGTTCCAGAAAAACTCCATACCCACCCCATGGAAGGCCTGTGGAAATTCCTAGGGGATGGGGGGTCTTAAAAGCCAAAATTTTAGAAGCAAATTATGAAGCTAAACTGGAATTTCTTTGGGGGAGGGGTGGTGCAAAACAAAAACTTTCCATGGGTGGAGTATGGACATTTTCTGGAACTGCACAATCCTGATTTGCCCATCAAGATTTGTCCCTATTCACACAAACATTGCAGGAAATTTGTACAGAAAATGAGTTCATGGAGAAAACATTAACTTCTTAGGCCAATTAACAGTCATAAAGAACTGGAAGATCTGGAAATTTCCTTTACTGCCTAATGATTATAGGTGAATCATGACAAGCAAATTATAGCCAATGAATCATGTTTGACAAACCTGTCTGCACACAGCAGTGAAATCAGCTCTAAGCCATCACAAAATATTAATATTTTTATTACAAGACAAAGTATAATGTCATCATATTATTCCACACTTCAAAACTTCAGTTACTTGTCATGAAGAGGTACAAAACTTTGTGTCAACATAGACTTTTGTTGTGGAATTTTAACATAAAAAAATTTCACTTGAAATCAAAATACAAAGTCCTCAGTTTTAAAAGTGGTTTCGATACTTCAGGTAAAAATTAAACACATTTTTTTGGAAGCATTAATGGCCTTTAACAACCCATATTTCTGTAATATTGTTTATGGCTCTATCATACTGCCATGCGATTAGTTCAACTGTGGTAGTAGATTTTGATACATTAAATCCAAGTCAAAAATTTCTGAAATTTTTGCTTTCATGTCAAAATATTAGTTGCTTAACTAAGTTGCAAAATGTTGATCAGGAAAAATATTATAAAATATAGTCATGTCACATTATTTTGAACACCAAACACGTTGAAATAACGCAGGGTAAAGTCGCACATGAGCTAAGGAGGCCCACGTGGCCAGAGCTTATCTCGGTTTCTTAAGCATGAAGCAACTGAGAGTATTGCTACTCCCCCCTAGATGGAATGCTAGTCCATCACAGGATTACCCCCAGCAGTGTGTTGCTAGTACCCATTTATACACCTGGGTGGAGAGAGACAATGTGGGGAAAGTTTCTTGTCTAAGGAAACCACATGATGGCAGGGACTGGGAGTCAGACCACCGACCTTCAGATCTGAAGTTCCTTGCGCTAACCACTACACCACAGGACCCACCACAAACACAGACACTGGTTTTATTCCAATCAACAATTAATGTTTAACAAGTTGATTTGCTAAGGGATAAACTGTAGACAGCGAAACTTTCAATCAACTTTTCATTATGGTTCAGCAACTTTTAGTCGTTCACCTTTCATTCTTGCTTGGTGGGTTGCTGTTAATTTAATGCAAACTTGGCAAGGGAAAAATACAGACAATTATTTCACTTGATACCTCTAAAGGAATAGCTTCCAAGAAGTTTTCGTCAGCATATAGGATACGTAGTTTTCTCAAGAATCCAATGGATGCAGGTAAACTCTACAGAAATATTAGAGGAAACTTAGTAATGGCCAATTTATGGTACAGCATTGGTGTATGCAACAAGCAACAATTTTTTTCATCAAAATCAAACCTAAAACTTCTGAAGGAGACTCAAGTTATGTTGCAGGCATTCCCCGTTCATGTTGCAATAGAACTGCAATGTTAGCTTAACTATCTAACATAATGAGAAGTCCAATATTATTGAGGCTACCAATTTTTTCATCCAAGCATGACCACATAAACGAAAAATAGGCATGCAATGCATGCACAAAGCGATCATATTTCCTAGGTAACATAGGAGTAATTGCAAAGGGTTTCAATGCATAATTATGGGTTTTTTGGATACAGCCCTGCTGTGCAAGGGTATAGAGGGTGTTCTAGAGTATTCAGGGTGTATAAAGGCATACAGGGTATACAAGGTATACAGTGTGTACTAGAGTATACAGGGTGTACAGTAGACTATACAGGGTATACAAGGTATACATTGTGTACTAGAGTATACAGGGTATACATAGGGGATATTACACAGCGGCGCGAAGATATGAATTTTATTTTTGAGAGGTAAAATATTGTTTTTTACCATGAGAAAATAAAATTCGTATCTTCAAGCCACCGTGTAATTTTCTTTTTATGATATGGACAAGAGTATTTTTGCACAAACAACAGTGTAAGAGCAGGAAATGACGTCATCGATATCCTCACTAGTGAGGATATGGAAAATACACCACTCGAGTTCCAGATGTAGTTTGGTATGAACTTTACGAGTGGTCTATTTTCCACTAAAACACTCTTGTCTACATAACAAAAGGGTATACAGGGTGTGCAAAAGGATAACTATGTTATTGTCATTATCTATCTCGGAACAACACAAGGAGGCTTTCATGAGATACTGACCCAACATTGCGTGAGACAAAATCACAAACTGCTCTGACCGACTTCAACAAAGTGGTAACATGATTGCTTTAAAAACATAACATAATTAACCCTTTAAGCCCTGAAAGCATATCCTCCTTACTGTTCTACACATTTCTTATGGAATTAGTAAGGAGAATTTGTCTAAATATTACAAAATCTTATCCTTGGTGATCACTTCCTTTATTCTCATCCCTTGAATGTTTCAGACCAAGTATTGATAAAGTAAAGAGAAATTCATTTTTGTCACTGTTAGGGCTTAAAGGGTTAAACTGGAATCCAGAGCCATCTAACAATTTTGAATACAGCATGAAAAAGGTGAGACCAAGAAAACCAAAACTTGTTTTTGCAAACTAAGATGATCACAATTCTCAGTCTCACCTTTTTCACGCTGTAATTAAACTGGATTCCTACACATGAGCCTGGCAAGTGCTTTGGTAGATCACTGGCCACACCTGTTGCTGTTAACTAGGTACAAATTGTCATCTGACTGCATACAAATTAAAAATTCACCTCTAATTCATTGTGATTAACAACCAGCTCTTCCAAATTGTACAGTCTGTAAAACAATGCAACATGTAGCAAGATTGAAATAAAATAAATACTGAACCTAAGACCCAACACTGGGGAAACCCTCACATTGTCATACCTTTTACAGGTTAAAATAAAATCTGTAATTTGGTACCCCTTAGGGTGTTAAAATCAGAAAGTAAGTTAAAAAGGAAATTAAAGCAGTAAGAAAATAAAATTTATTACCTTCCTATACTAACTGGAAGTTCTCCAAGATGGTTCTCATCAACTTTGAGAGTTTGTAAGTTCCCAAGGGCACCTAAAAAAATATTTACAAAAAGTATTTGAAAAATCAGCCTCTGTCTATTTCATCAATGACTTTATCCTTTTCTCTCTGGAAGGCCTCAACCAAATGAATTCAATGCTGTTTTTAACAAAACTACTGTTAAATTCAACATGTGAAAATGCAATAAGCTATTTCCGAATTGTCTTGAGCCTCCCTAACAAAGAAATGGGGGTGGAGACTACTGTTTGTTAGCTATGTAGGTATGCATATCTTCCAAAGATGTGTTTTCTTAACCATTTTAATGTGATCTGGAATCTGGTATTAGCTTATGACGATTTTGGTTTGAAATAAGATACTTTGGTCCTCTAATCTGACGGGTGCTTGCTTACCAATATTTTCCAGTAATTCAAGCAGCAGATTATTGGATAAGTAAAGATCACTGAGGGACTGAAGGCATTCTATTTCTGGAGGAAGACGCTCCAGCCTGTTTTTGGAAACATCAAGGAACAAAAGTTGACGCAGCAATCCTATTTCCTGGAAGAAAAATGGTAAGAAATCAACAAATATTCAACAATATTATGAATTTCCTCACTTCCAGAGAGAACCTTAAAGTGCCACTGAGACGAAAATTCATAGGTTTATTTCCGCCAAATTCTGTCGCAGAATATCGCGTTTTGTTCATATTTCCCCAGAAAACTGAACAACAAACCTTCCATCCTAATATTTTTTAGCTCCAAAGTCGCGTAAAATGTGTCCGCCATTACTGAAAACGTGTTCCTGGGTGATTGCGCAATTTAATAGCTTGTGACGTCAGAGGCTCACCTCAGTCGCGTTTCCTTGTGTTTTGACTGAAGATGTGTTCCGTCGACTACGAAACCTCCGAAGAGTATTTCTACGATTCGGAACAGTCTTTAACTTCCGAAGCCTCTGAGGATTCGTTTCATTCGGGAAATGAAGAATTTTTCTTACCGTACGATGTAAGAACTGATGTGAGGTTTCAACTAATAATCTTGTAAACAAACGGTTTGTTGACAATATTATTTGAGTTATTTGGCGGGAGTTCAGAACATAAGCGAAATATGCTTAGACAATGATTGTAGTTCAGGCCCCAGTTGCTCAAAAAGTGGATAACTCTTTTTCAACGGATAAGTCGCTGTCCGGTGGATAAAATTTATCGCTTCATCTCGGTTGTTCAAAGCTTGGATAGCGCTCTCCAGCCAGCTGTTCAGCCGCTATACAGCGATCATAAAGTTGTCCATTCCAAGGTAGGTTGTGTAACTTTTATCCACTGTAAACCTGTGGCAAAATAGACATGCTTATTCGAAGAATTGATCTTTTAAGCTGTGGAAATTTAGACAAAACACCTATGAAAACTTTAGACTTTGATGCTCGCGAATTCTCAACCTGTTGGTGTGGGAGAAAATAAAAGAAGCGATACCTTGTCTGCCGTTGTTTATGTTCATTATATATTATAAAAAAAGCATTGAGATTTTTGGCCATTCTTGGCATAGTCTGGGAATCTTTCTTGACAAACCGTTATTGCTGTAGTCAGCTGCCAGGCAGCTTATCGTGTCTATCATAGTACAGTGGACACTCAACACATTGAAACACAAGTGCTTGGCGCTGCTAAATATTTTAAACAGTTTTTAGAGAATTCTTTTTCTGAGCCGAAAGAAGTGAAATAAATCAAAACCTTTTTTTTCAAGAACTGGAGGCCTTGTGTGACCGGAATCTAAATATTTGTAGTCAAAATTAAAAGCGCACAAGGAAAATTTTCCGCTGCTCAACAACAACATGCGGACCGCCGCGGAAACGAAGCTTTCGCTTGCCTTATTCGCTGCGAAAAATAATAACTTGATATTTAATCATTTTTCTTAGTAGTTCATTTACTAAGATTGCTATGACAGGTAAAAGAAATAACATTGTTAAACCCTTAGGCAAATAGTGGCGTGTGATATTTGACCCATATTTTTTCCCAACTTCAATTTCCACGCACCGACGATCCGATCTATTAAAGCTTTTATCTCGAACAACAACAACAACATTTTATTTGCATTCCCAATTACAAATGCCATTGCACATAGAAAAGAGAAAGAAAAAATGTCGCAAAATCGATTAATTTACAATTTCTGTGTCTATTGATCCATTTCTTAATGCAAAAGCTTCGTAAATGAAGTAACCTTTTAAGAATCGAAATCGGAATATTTACTAATAATATCGTCCGTTAAAGATTTTTTAATTGGATCATATCTATTGCAAGATAAGAGGAAGTGTACTTCGTTTTCAACTTCATTTGAGCTGCAGCACTGACAAATTCTCAGATGCTCAGGGATTTTAGGGGTGGAATGTCTTCCATTTTCAATTCTTATAGGTTGTAATAATACCCAACCTAAGTTTTGCTACTGCCCGAACAATAATGTCAATCGACTGTTCACCGACAGGGACGACAGGATGGTATGTTATAAAATAAATGTCCATGCTTCTAAGCGATTACTGCTCTGAAATTAACACACGCGGAATTAAAAAAAAGGAAAAGATAAGCAGTACAAACTATATCAGCTTAATCACGGCGGTCAGGATTGCATTCGCCGAGGATCTTCGCGCTAGCAGACGGCAGAACTGAAAGGGTTTTCCTCGACGATAATAAATTTCAAAATACGTTAAAAGAAAATCAGTTTTGCACAATGGTGGATGCGTTGAAAAAGAAACAAACTATCACTTCAACTGCGTTATAAGATTAGGTAAATTACCTTTCGTCTTGTTCGCGCAGATAATGTTTTTTTCCGGTTCTTTTTCCCATGTAGTTCAGTGGAATGGGCAATGGCATGATCGACCTCTGGGATCTTGCGACATGAACAGCCCTCTGGAAAAACTCGTCCGTGAAATGATCAAAATGCCTCTCGGGTTGAAATTCGCACTGTGTGTGAGTGCGAACATTGTCCTTTTTTCCTTTGCGGATCCGTTCGCAGGGCTTCAATGAAGCAAAATACCAGCTCGGTGGTTGGATTTATTGTTGTAGCATTGTAGAACACAAGTGCTACCTGTCATTACTGCTGCAGCAAGGAAGATTTCAAAGTCGAGCAACAAACACTTGGCAAGAAATCTTTCCTCGAGGACAATTTACTTTCCTGTGGCAAGTAACCATGTGAAGGCACTAGGTTTGAGGTGAGCCTCTGACGTCACTTCCGCTCATTCGCAAGCCAGCTTCCGGAACAAGGGCCAGTAATGGCGGCCGCAAAATCTCGACAAAAACCGTCCGAAAAAAGCGACTTCTAGTCGTCGTAATAAGTTGAAATTTGGCATGGTAACTAAGAACCACAAACTATGTTCAAAAATGTAAAAATATGGAATACCAAAATTCTGGTCCCAGTGGCACTTTAAGATTCACACTTTCTATTTTGTGGATGAAATCTTAAATTGTGAGCATTCAGTTTAAAGGTATTGAGTAGCACTTCACTGATTTCATGTTGCACACAGTGGTTCCACCTTCTGAGTCTGTGGAAATTCAACTAAGCACCAACTACCCCAATTTTTGTACTCACTGGAGGAAGCTCTCTTACACCATTACTGTCCATCCAAAGCTCTTTCAGGTTCACCAGACATCCAACAACAGCTGGCTACAAGAAAATAACAAAGAAACTTAGTCCAAGCTTTTTTACTTACTTTTTTGTGTACTACGCGGTTGTGAAAGTTACAGCTGAGCCCACTGAAAGTAAGACATACATACACTCCCTAACAGGCCTCATGATTAACACTTTAATTTTGAAGAGAAATGTTGCTCTTGGCAGGTTTTGAAGAGAGTTTTCACCAGTTAAGGCAAGCTGAACACAGGAACCTTTACGTCCATCAAAGAAATGTTGTTTGCATGTTCACGTACCAATTCAAGAAATTCATTATTTCCAATATCCAGTCTTTCTAGATGTGTTAAGTGAGACATTGACCTTTAAGCAAAGAAAATTACAAATCAGTAATCTTCTACAAAACAGAACAACATTTCACATCTATATTAAATGTAAAAATTAAAATTAATGTATTCCTAACTAGCAAACTTACGTGACTTTTGTATAGGTATTAAGGTAAACAGTATTATTGATAGCAACTATACCACTAAGTAAAAACGTAGCACATGAGAAAAATTAACTGAATTTCTTTTAAACTATTTATTGAGAACTCACAATATTTACAACTCACAATTTAGAAAACTAGTAATTACCCTAACAAACAACAGCAACAACAACAAAAAACTCACAAAAGCTTACAAATTGATACTAAAATACTAACGTCACAATGTTTTCATTGTTAATGCATATACAAAAATGTAAAATGTAAAAATTCACTGAATGTTTAATGAAATATTTCCTTTTAAAAACATCAAATTTACTGTTATTTGTATGGCTATGAGGCAAATAAGCAAATTTTGAAATGCTTACTTTCAAATTTGGAACAATGAGAAAATTTTGTACGTTGTTTCTAGTTACAATATATGTTGCATGGATTTCTAAATACAAGACGTAAACAATGACATTCAGCAAAGATTCCTTATATATAATGCACCAGGATGGGTAGTTAGGTATATTAGTGACTGGGATGTGTGAAGACCTTTTTTGGGTTTGAAATTAGCTATTTGGAACTTTTTTGGGTTAGACATTTTCTGCATCTGATGGATAGGTTTTTTTTTGAGTCACAAGACTTAAGCAGGATTTTTTGGGGGGTTGATAAAAAGCCTGGGTACCTCAGAGTTCTCAATTTTATGTAAAATAATCGTATCTGTTCTGTGTTATTAACAGAGAGAATTAAAGAAAGGTGGAAGCATTAACTGCCTTGGTTTTCTTTTCTTATGCAGATGAAAAGGACTTTTAAGGTTATGTTCTGGGCTATTGGACTTTTTTGGGTTCAGTTTTGGCCTAATGAACTTTTTTGGGTATGAAAATTTGGCCTTATTGTGAATGTTCCAGAAACTATCCATACTCCCCCTACAGAGGCTTTTTTTGGTTTGAACTCCATCCCCTCTGGAAATTCCAGTTTAGGGTTATACCTTCCTTTAAAAATTTTTGGGCTTTGAGACCTCCCACCACAGAGGGCCATTGGAAATTCCGAGTAGGTGAGGGGTCTCAAAGCCCAAAATTTTTAAAGGAAGGTGTAAGTCTAAAACCCCCCACCCCCCTCAGGATTTCCAATGGCCCTCTGTGGTGGGGGTATGGATATTTTCTAGAACCACACATTTGCCCCTTTCTATCACTAATATATATCTGAGTACCCTCCCCCCCCCGCCAAGTAAAGAGTTTGTCTTAGCAGGTGTCATAATAGCAAAGACCATGATACTACTGAATGCAGATTACCTCTGGGTGAGTAACTGAGTACTGTATTAGGGGACAAACCGTCCCCACTGACTTATAGACATTTTGAGCTTACTGCTTACTCTGGTAAGGATCTCAGGTGATTATCCCTCAATTCAAGGATCTTAAGTTTTGATAATCTACAAACAGAAAGAAAAAATAATTTCCTGAAAACAACTTGCTGTTAACAATATCTTCAGAAAAGGATTTGTTTGAAAAGTATCCTGACGAAATCACAGTAAATGTTAAATCACTATTCACACTCAGGGCATAAGTGGCTCTCAAAGTCTTCCCAACTCCAGTTGCCTCAGCACATACCCTGCAAGCAGAAGTTTCTTGGTCACCCTACGTTCCAGCAGGCAAGTAGGTAACCTCTATGCAAAACTGTCCGAATTCCTGTTGTGCACACGCAACATTCGTCATATGCATCATCACTTCCTCTCTTGCAGATTTCACGTGCATGTATGCACATATGTCAGCTTGACCAAAACTTGGGAACTCTGTGAAAATGTTACTTGCACTGGGTTTATTTGAGCAGTACTTTAAACTCAGGATTAATCTCAGTGAATCAAACCTTTCACGATTTATGCCTCATCTTTCTGCTGATTTTCTGAGCTGGGAAAAGTGACAGAAGTTTTTGTAGAGAAGGAAAAAAAGTAACCTGTCGCATACAACAGGTTTGCTAGCATACCACAGTGCATGCATTAATTATTTTGTTGACAACATTCACAGCATGTGTAAACTTTAAACCGGTTGAGAGCCTGTTGGAACCCAGGATTTTTAATTAATTCGCTCAAAATCCTGGACGGCAGCAGATCAAAGAATCGGACAGTTTTGAGCAGAAGTTACTAATTAATTCACCAACTGGGACACAGGGCAACCAAGAAACCTCTCCTTGCAGGATACTCGACACAAAGTTCCTAAGAGTGTTATTACCTGACCCCCATCCCCAGGTGGGATGCAACTCCATCATAAAGCGCTATGATCATGATTTTCTTACCTGCCGAAATTTGAAGGTAAACGATCCAAAAAAGCATCATTCAAATACACATGGGTCAAATTTAATAGCTGAGTGAAACCACCTGGAACTCTATGCAAAAAAAAGACAAAAAGCATTCAACATCCTTCATGATGAAAAAAGCCTCTCTTCTGTCCCCCAAGTCCGTTAAGTTGCTGACAACCCTACCTACTCCCACCTACAGTAAGGTTTTGATCATATTATTATTTTCCTCATTAATTGTGGGGATTGTTTCTAGGAGGGGGGAGGGCCTCAAATAAACCAAAAACAGTAGATCATTGCAGTGTTTTAGTCACTCAAAGATTGAATGAGAGCTCAAATGCCACTTGGATATTTTTGGTAAATAATTTGCCATCTACTTTCTCTATCCTTACTTCAAAGGTTTGTAAAAGTGTTCACAGTTTTCAGATTCCTAAGTAAGATAATTTGTTTCCTTTGACAGCTTGATTTGGATTAAACAAGAGAGGGGATTCATAAGAATTTTGTCTTATTTTGTCAGCCCGATCCACGTGACGTCATCACCCAAAAATAGCTAAGCAAACAATCACAGAGTACATTACTAATTATTATTAAATGAAATTATTATAATGATATTATTTTCAACTTTAAGTAAATTTAAGTCCTTCCCTTTTTAAAGTACAAAATTCATTCTTGACTACTAATTAGTGAGACAATGGAACCCTAATATAAATACTACCCTCCCCTCTCCCCTGCATGAACTTTCTTCAATAAGTCTAGAAGTTCAAGTAAGGGTGAATTTAGACGGTGCGATCTTTGCTTACGACTGTTGTATATGACTTTTGTAGCACGTGTTGCTCACGTCAGGCAAAGATCATACACAACTTATAATTCTGACCTTTTGATTGTGGCTATGACTGCCATAGGGTTTTAGAACACATGTCGTCAAAATCGTACAACATTTTTTGTCTTGTGTGCAACATTCATGAAGATGTTGTACGTCTGATTTAGACAACACAATTCATGTTGCACACATGATGTGAGTAAGTCACATATAACAGTTGTAGGTAACAATCACACCATCTAAATCGTGCCTAAGAAGCCTCCACTAGGATAAATTCTGACAAGCAGCGTACATAAAAATGTGGTGACAGCACATAAAATGAAACTGCAACAAAAGACAACCTTTAGTGAGGAAATACCACAACAACAACTATAAGCCATCTAGCGCAAGAATGGTCTGAAATGGGTAGTGGTTGAAACAATGACAGCCGAGAAGGCATTTTGAAATGGAGAGAAGAGATCTTAAAATGAAGATGAGTAACATAGCCCCCCCTCCCCCCCCCCCGCCCCACCACAACTTCCATGGAAGCTCAACTCCCTAAGGGCCTTGAAAAGCATTTATAGTTCATAAAAAAACTACTTCGTATCTTTTCTATAAACTATAGTCCTAATTGGACAATTTCCAGATTTATTTGTCAAAATATTCTATCAATTGTAAGCTTATTATTTTTCAAGTCTCGTAATTCTAAAGCTGAGAAAAGTCCATAAATCCTTACTCATTAGTATCTCATGATAAGAAATGTGATATGTCTGGCAAATAGTTGATTAAAAAAGTTTTCGTAAGATGTTCACTCTGATAAGAAAATTAAAACGAAAACAACGACAGGCATAAAACAAACACCCAAACAAAAGAGAACTGTGTACAGAAATCTTGTTCGCCATACTTACTTGCCAATCGGGTTAACGCTAGCGTCGAACTGTTCCAAACATTTGCAATTTTTCACACTTTCTGGTATATCGATTATTCCTGGGAAATACAAATTGTTCTGAGATTAAAACTACTGGTTTAGAAAATAAAACAGGGCGAATATTTAAGCTTATCTGGTTTATAAGCTTGCCAACGAAGAGGCAAAACTAAGCTTGTTTTTCACTGACCGTTCTTGCTAATGTCAACTTCTCTCAAGTTTGCGAGGTTGGAAACAGCTGATGGAAGAACAGTTAATTCATTATCGCTTAACCCGAGGATGTGCAAACTCTGCAACCCAAACAACGCCTGCGGGCAAAACGAAACAAAGACAAAATTAGAGCTTTAAATAGCGACGCAAGCTGAACGTATGTCAAGATTACACACGCTACATAGAGACGACTTGGGACGAAAATAAGCAGATAAATAAACTTTGCAAGGATTAGTTAAAGTGCTTACCCTCGGTAATTCTCGAATCTGATTTGCATCCAGATAAACTTCCTCCAAGTTCGGCTCGGCTTTGAAGATGTCCGTAGGCACTGAAGTTAAACTGCAGTGTCGCAAATCCAAAACAGCCATCTCCCCAGATCCTTCACACTCCACGGAGAAACAACTCTTTAGTCCAGCCCATCGGCGCATTATAAACACGTTACAACATGGCAGAGAGGTCTAGAATTGCAATTCTCGCAGCTTGGACGAGTACATTACTTCCGTTTAGCGGTTGCTTATCATTTTTCACACGACTTGTTCGCCACCGAGGAGAAACTCGGCTCCTTGCAGCGCACTTCTCTAAAGCAAAACAAACAACTTTACAAAGATGTTCGTCAAGTGTACTTCTGTGACAAAGAACGCGGATAAATCACTTGTGTAAACACCGTAGTTATGACATGACACTTGCAAGCCAACGTAAAATTCCGGCTTAAGATAACCCTTTTCTTTCAGTCGAGTGTTTTTGGCATAAAAACTTTTAGTTCAAGTTTCGAAGCGATGCACAAGTGAAGCAGAAGGAAAGCCAACTCCAGCAATAATCGGCTTCTGATTGGACAAAGTACAAAACCATTGTTTGAACAACCAATCAGAATAGAGGTCACTCACTCCTAAAAATAACATAGGATCTAACGCAGTTACTTCACAAGAAACAGCCGGTCATTGCGTAAAAACATTAACGCGGAAATAAATGTTCTGCAATTAGGGTAACAAAAGATAATTAAATAATGGTTTGCTTAAATCCTCGAGACTCTGAAGTAGATAACAGCGGCAAAGGAAGTGACGACGGGCAAAAACAAAAGGAAAAACTGTCGTCGACTTTTTCACGACAGCTTCAAGTGGAGATGTTTAGCCGAATAATATATGATGACCACTTTTTAAAATTTAATTTGGGGGTTGGAAGTTTGGTAGTTTTGATGGCGGCTGGGGTGACTTATCCTACGTAATCAATTCCATAGAAAGGCAGATAACAATCTCCTTCTTGATAACTAAAAGGCGTGTTTCTAGTTCGTACAAACTGGGAATTCACATATTTACAAAGTTTGCAAAAAATTTTACTTGTACTAATAAACGAATTTTTTGCAAAAAAATTTACCAGTGAAAATAAAATAAGGGATTTCATTCTTTAAAAATGATTTTATTAATAAACAGTTTTTTTGAAATGTGAAAACGACCTTTGCTTATCTTGCCAAAAGTTACTCCTGGGTGCCTCTGCTTTACGAACGAAAATAAATACCGATATATGTCACAGACACCCGGCGAGGAATATCATATACCTCCAAAACAACCGCCTGTTCCACCGTCAGAGACGGCAAAGGGCAAAAACTGTGGGTTACTCATAAAAATTCACTAGAGTATATTTTGCTAACATAGATTTGACCAATAAATGATACGTCTCATCAGACCGCCTCTACCAAGTAGTGAAACCTAGAAAGCTACGAGGCGAAGATAGCGACAAAAAAGACTGCTAAGTCGGAAAGAAACGAAGGTATTGGAACTTGGCGGTAGCTAATTTTCTGAAGAATAGCAATAAATTAAATGAAAAAATAGCCATATTTTCGCCCGGGGTTCTTGCCAAATGAAAACGTTTAAAGAGCAAAAGGTTCACGATCTCAACATTGACAAAAGTTAAATTATCTTTTCATTCCAAAGGACTGGCAAATGGACTGACAAAACTGTGAGGGTCAACCGTCCTCAGAATCTTGGTTGGTTCAGTTCTAACGCGTGTTTCTCCGCAAGCTCAGAAACCCAAGGGGGGGGGGGGGACCCCCATATGAAAGTGACGGGGATGCTCGTCGTCTCGCTTAGGGTTGTAAATTGCAGATCTTGGTCTCACTTAGGGTGTTGAGGACGGAAAGCCAATATTTTTACCCACACAGGTATCGCTTAGGGTTGTGAGTCAATAAATATCTATATTACACTGTGTTTCATGGTCTCCCTTAGGGGTTAAATAAAGCCGGAGCCACGCCCAGATTGGTCTCCTTTGGGGTGTTAATTCTAATTTTCCCGACGAGCCTCCCCGTCACTTTCATATGGGAGTCCCCCCCGGGCTCTGAAAGAAGTTAGATCAAGAAAAATCAGAGGCGGCGGAGCGTTTTGAAAGGTGAAACGTGAGGGGGAGGGGGGGGGGGGGCTCATCGTACATCAAGCCAAGCGCATACCCTTACTCAAATTTCCCAAAATGTCCTTTGCGTAGTTCGTTGGCACAAGCGAACCTCTTCGCAATCTTAACAGTGTCCAGTGTGTCCATAATCGGTTTCTGACAATGCATAATAAGGCAATTGTTCAGACGATCCTGCTTCATGGTGCTTTTTAGGTAGTTCTTGAGTCGTCGGAGGACAGAAACAATGTACGCTCTGAAGTCGCCGATTCCGCAGGTAATGTCAAATACAAACCGCTTCTGTCTAGTTTAGTGGAAAAATCTAGCAGTTGATTGGCTTCTCGGTTGTTCAAAAAAAAGTCCTATAACATATTATTTCGCCAAGCACAATTCTGATGAAACTATCTGTTAAAGATCCATATGAGACTGAATATTTTGCCAAACCAATTTTCTGCTGCGCTAGCGATATTTTCGAGACGGAAACGTGGGGGGGGCGGACCTGAGCCCCCCCAATTTTCGTTTGGGGGGCCTATAGCCTCCTCCCCCCCCCCCCCCGTTCCGCTGCCTCTGAAAATATCCTCTCGCCTTTATGCTTGTCTGCTATTAGCCATGACATCTGATAAGAGGTATTTCAAATAAAGGTAGGTAAGTTCTGCTTGGAAAACAGCTTTTCGCTGATGCGTTCCACCACGTGCTGCATTTTTATTTAGAAACGCTGAGGGAACAATCGCTCTAAGCACGAAAACATGTCAAGCTGTGAGACTGTCCACTGAGTGCAATAATGAAATTTCTCAAAATTGAATTGTTTGTCTTCGTTGGGATGTCAGAGAGAGCGCTAGAGCTACCGGCTGCCGGATCACGTACAAACGCTACAAAGGTGACACATGAGGTCTGACTTCTTGTAACAGAACACATTTTACTTTGGTTGTTCTAAATCATAGTCATTGAGAACAGGAACAGCTTTCCCTCAAAGAATAAAAAGTGAGGTTGATTATTGTACTATTGATTTTTCCTTCTATAGGTATTTGTCTTGTAGGTGCACAATAATACACCATGAATAATTTTAATAATATTAACGTTTGTTGTTTTGTTGAATCTTCTTCAGTGATAGACATTTCCATATAAGTGAAAAAGTCCTGCTCCAAACACATTCGCTTGTTTGTGACTTGTAGGTGTACGTGTAGGTTGCTGTTTTGCTGAATCTTCTTCAATGATAAACATAACGTAAGTCCTGCTCCAAACGTGTTCGCTTATGTAATTGCCATTGCTCGAGTGACATTAGTGGCCAACAGGCTGTAATTATGGAAACTATTTTTAACAAAAAAACGGCTTTTTTTGCCAAAACCATTGGTTTCGTTAGTCTAAACAAATAAATCAGGAGACAAGCGCTAAAGAATGGTTTCACTAGGCCCGTGAACATGGGTTCTGGCTGCGTGGAGCATTAGTTTGATCTGAGGTTGGGAAAGTTGGTAGAGTATTCTGGCCCAGAGGGTCAGGCAAGAGTAAGCTCAACAGGCCGCAGAACTACGAGGTTTGTCCTGCACGTAGGCTCCCAAACAAGATTTTGTTGTAACAATAGTGGTGAACAATTGTCGTTTGATATTTGTTGATTATATGAGAATTACTAGTGAGTTGGAGAGAAAACGTCAGCGGGGCCGTATCTTACCCTGGAGAAAATCTTGGAACGATTTTGAAGATCTTCAAGGATCTTTCTCCTAATCTTTCAAAGATCCTTGAGGTTCCTGGAACGATCATCGAGGTTTCCTGCAACGTCAGTCTTTCAGGGTCCTGCAACGATCCTTCAGTCCTCAACGATTCTTAAGGTCCTTGCAAAGATCATCAAGGATCCTTGTACAGGATCCTAAAAGATTTGAAAGGATCCTCTGTGGGATCCTATCAATAATGATTAGGATTACTGTTATTTAGGATCCTGGGTAGGATCCAACGGGATCCTTATAGGAGTTCTACCAGGGTTATGCTCCACTGACTTCTGTAAAGATCAGAGGTATGTGCACGTGTTTCCTTTTCTTGACTTATTACAGAAAAGGAGATAAAGTCAAAGAGCCACAAAAATGAGTAGAAACAAGGATGTTGGAATTTGGGATCCACATGGTGGAAATCTGGAATGCAGATGACTGGAATCCGGAATCTAGGAGATTGGAATCCGGAATCCAGAGGGTGGAATCCGGATCCCATTACCTCTGTGGATACTGTTACATGGGGTGATTATCCTGTTGATTGCTGTCACAAACGGACCGACTCTTAAGACAACACTGCAATTTGAAAAACTGAACACTTCAAGGCCCTCGTTAAAAATGACCACACGTCTGCCATTGCAGACCATGTCAAAACCACCAGACACAACATCAAGTTGGATCATTTTGACATTTTAGCATCGGGCAAAACTGATTACCACTGCAAAATCAACTGAGAAACGTTGTTGATCCAAGAACTGAAGCCAGCTTTTAATGTCAACGTCAGCAGTGAGAAGCTGATACTTTATTAATTAGCTGTAGCTTTTTATAGATTCACTGTTAAGATTGTTTTCTTAATCTTGGTCCCAGACCCCTTTATCACTATTGTATAAAAGGTTTGTCAAAATTGTAACGGTCACTTTTGAAAATGTAGGTTGACTAGCATACGAAACGTCAAGTTTATATAAAAATGCGTAAGTTTATAATGTTTATTACCGCTGTTTGTGTTTTATATTTGAAACAAACTGATTATAAGGCTTTGCACTACTACACAATGGCAAATTTATAGGTCCATATTTCAACTAGTACGTTTTTGGCAAAGTCCAGGCAGTTGGAAAACTTCGCTGCTCATGTTTTGCGAATTCGTGGCTTGCGTTTCGCTTCCCTCGTGTTCCCTTTTGTCCCCCACCCCCCCGTTTTTTCGGATATAATCTGGACTGAAATCCAGGGCCTAGGGTACGACGTAAGCGGTCAACAAGCGCTGCCAACCTATCTGCGTAATGACTAAAAAACTACGTGTTGAGAAATCTTTCACCTGCGCTATGCATTCTTTTTCGGGTGCATCTGACCTGCACGCAATTAGCTTAGCCCAGAGCTTTTTCTAACCTTTGCCCCGTTTACTAGGGATAATACTCTAGCGACCTAGCGAACTAGACTTAACCAACTAATTGTTTTATTCTTCTCTCGTATTCACTTACAACGGGTGTGTAAAGAGCTACTCTGATAACTTGTAACGAAATTCTAATTCTTATACTACATTCTCTACATTGTGATTGGACGTTGCTAAGCACTGGTATGAAAGGTTATTCAAGGTTGTGTCGATCATAAAACTACTCAATGTCTCAAAATCACAAAAGGCGGTGCTTCTAAACCTTAATAACAAATGACGGTCTCTTTTACTAAACGTTCATTTTCTCTCTTGATATGATGTTCTCAATTATTTCATTTATCTGATAAGTTTCACGCACGAAACACGAAGTCTCTGACAAGCTAAGCGGATTGAGACACGTTACTGCGGGATGCAATGTGTACCACTTGTGACGTCATTCTTTAAGACGCAACACGTTTTTGCATTTTGATAAGCAGCTAATTCAGTAGGAAAATACCTTAGATACGATCAATTTTGTTACGTTTTACACAATAAATCTTAGAAACCTTCCAGCAAAAGACATTTGTAGGAGGAAATTTTGGCCTACCCACTGGTCAAAGATAACTACTTTTTGTTATTTATCAGTTTCATTTATTTGTTTCTATATTTCCTTTGGGGGTCACCACGGTCATTTCTGCACAGCATGGGTAGCCATTTATAGCAACTATACAACCCGCAAGGTTTTCCTGAGCTGAACTGTAGTAATCAGAAATGAGAACCACGGTTTCCTTAAACGCCACTGCTTGCATTAAAATGTTGGAACAGTTCAACAAAAGAGATACATTTATCTTGCATTGTATACTATTTTTGATGAAATGCGTGCGCACATACCCTGCCGTACCTAAGGTCGTGTTCTTTTCGGCATTCAAATAAAAATATTTCACAGCAGAGTTTTTAACTTTCCTTAAAATCGCGATATATCGTACTCAACCGTAAGCCATTTAAATTTACGTGTTAAAAAATGGGGCTCACCGCCCTCGTTTAGGAGAAGACGATCATTTATTTCTCTGAACAGCTCATTTTTCATAGAAAACCTATCAAGTTCCGAAGGTGCGCGCGCTAAGCCCGCAACAAATGATGCGCAGAAAGGATGTACATTGCAAATGAATGGAAACAATTAACTGAAAAGGGTCCAAATTTGAATTCATGACGTCATTTATTAATGACATTTTCAATTGCGAATCGGACGACTTTCAGCTATTTTCAGGTGACTACGACTCCGATCGCATGGATCAAACTATATCAACAATGTCATCTACTATTTGTTCATTTTTTCAAACTCACAAAACCGCTTTTCTCGGTGCCGTGGCTCTTGGAGGCGTAGCCTTCGGAATCGGCGTTTCCAGACTGAGCGCGCACCTTACAGCGTGCAGCTACAATCGTATAGCCACAGATACCTACAATCCACTGGCTGATTATCCCGACTTGCGGCAGTATAACAACTTGATGGCTAAGCACTTGACTCCTCGGCTTTACGCCAAACTCAGAAACAGAAAAACAGCCACGGGGTTTACGTTAGACAAAGCGATTCAAACAGGCGTCGACAATCCTGGTCACCCTTACATACTTACAGTAGGAGCCGTCGCAGGCGACGAAGAGACTTACGAAACTTTTGCAGAGCTGTTCGACGCGATAATCGAAGAACGCCACAATGGATTCAAAAAGACAGATCTACACAGGAATGACCTTGACTCCTCAAAAATTTGCGGAGGAAGATTTGATGAGCGCTATGTCCTGTCCTCTCGCGTGCGAACTGGAAGATCAATCCGCAAATTTAGTCTTCCCCCTCATTGCTCCAGGGCAGAGAGGAGAAAAGTTGAGAAAATTGTTACTCACGCACTTGCCGGTCTTAGAGGTACGTCTTAACTCCAATTTGCTTTATTTTGTTTGGTTTTAATTCCGTTGAGGACGGTGGGTACTAATACAGAGATATTTTTGAAAAGATCATGACTATGGGGGAAAAGCAGATCTCGGCAAGACCCATTGGTGTCTAAAAAGAAAAATGTGGGTAACCACGCATTTTTCAGAGATATTAAAGCAACCATAATTCTAAGAAAATTTTAAAATACAAGGAATGTATGGCACCTTCTTGCCAAATTTCGTCTAATTATTTCTGAAAAATGCACCGTCACTCCCAATTTTCTTTTTGGATTCTGATCTGCTAAGATCTGCTTTTTCCACAGAGTCAAAATGCCGTTGTATTAGTAGGTAAATCCGGGGACGAGGTTGTTGGTATGCCACATAAATAATACAAATACTAGTATCACTCTATCAATACTAGTGCTAATACTAGTATCACTCTATCAATACTAGTGCTAATACTAGTATCACTCTACCAATACTGTGCCAATACTTGTCATCACTCAGTGGCAATAGTTAACTAGTTTGAGTAGCCAATCACAACGCGCGAAGAACACTATCCACTGGTTTGGTACATACTAATTTGCTTCAGTAGTAACTTGTAAAAGTTTTTTTTAATTTGTATTTTATATTTGGTAAAGGAAAATTTTCCTAAAGGAGAAATTTAAGTTCTGCTCGATATACAAGTGAGGCCTCATTTGAAGAGCAGAATGCCGGTGAACTTGCTTACATGCAAGCTCGCCCACAACGAACTCGCCCACACAATCAGATACAGCTAAAGTTAGCTTTCCCATAGTCAAGACATGGTTATTAAAATGCAATGACATAAGAGGACTGTTTTCGGATTTGAATAAGTCAAAAAAGCCTGTTTTGTAAGGGGTTTGGACCATTTGATTTGACACGAGAGCTGCTGATAAAAAAATGTGGGTGGAGAGTAAGTAGCTGCTTTATTGAACTGGACTAAAACTAATAACTACTTACAATCATATAGGAAATAGATATCACGCGGTTACATCGTTGATGATGTCATACATGCTTGGTTGCTTAATATAACCGAAAACACTACAAATATTTCCCTGCCTTTCGTATCCCAATAATATTTGTTTCTCGATACGATTCCCAGGTGACTTATCGGGTCGCTATTATCCTCTTAGCGGCATGACCGCAGAGGAACAACAGCAGCTGATAGACGATCACTTCCTGTTTGACAAACCAGTATCCCCACTTCTCACGTGCGCGGGGATGGCACGTGACTGGCCTGACGCGCGCGGAATCTGGCATAACAACGATAAGAACTTTCTTGTTTGGATAAACGAAGAGGATCACACGCGCGTCATCTCTATGCAGAAGGGAGGGGACATGCGTGCGGTGTTTGATCGTTTCTGTCGCGGCCTCAACGAGGTTGAAAGACTTATTAAACGGCAAGGACACGAGTTCATGTGGAACAGACATCTTGGATACATTTTGACGTGTCCATCTAACCTTGGGACTGGTCTTAGAGCAGGAGTGCACGTGAAGTTGCCACTTCTAGCCAAGGTACTAATTGCTAGCAACTTTGGGTCACTACTAAATTTTCTTCGTGTATAGTTGGTTTAAAAGAGCGCTTGACGTGTCAGTGTTCACGATATGTTTCTAAACAACAGAGTATTTCTGTCCAGGGGCTATCGACTGATCGTCACGCAGAAAATTGATGTTCTTAAAACAATCATTTGCCCGAGAAGACAAGTTTCGAGGGCTTTTATGCTAGTTTGGCAGATGCATTCCGAGACGGGAAACGCTGTATTGTATTTTATTGTTCACCACTAAACTTTCTGCCGCCCCAAAAACTACTCTTCAGCAGGTCAGTAGTTTGGAATCTTCATCTTCAGATAGCATTTTCAGTAATTTATTTGTCGCAGAAAAATACGTGATGAACAATAAAAAAAAGAGGTCTGTAAATTTTATGTTTCGGCAAAACCAGTACATAAGCCAGAGAAGCAAAAAATATGAAATTTCCCGGCGAGTAGCTATCAGCTGATAGTTGCTCGACAGAAACACTGTTGTTTAAACACTCATCCCCTTAGTATAATAATATTGCCAACCCAAAATTCCATTTAAGCAACTGTCCCCAAATTGGACAGTATGCAGCGCCGTGCGCGATACAATTAACACGCATATATATATATATATATAGAATAGGAGGGCTAACAGGGCTACGAACGGAAAACGTAGGCACGCGATGCGCACAGAGCCGATGACACACAATATGGCGATTACCACGACAACCTGTGGGTTTTACACCACTGTACGGTCTCACCCTAACCCCCTCAACCCAGCCTCCTCCTCCCCCTGCCCCCACAACTCGCAGTTAACTAAATTCCTCTGACTGTCAAATAGGACTGAGCTCAAGGCCTCGTCTAATCAGCTCACACTCCTCGGAGTCTTCATCATCCAATCATTTCCCAATTTGGACAGTATGTTGTCCAATACATACTAATAAGCGAAAACGGAGGTAGTGCCGGAGTGGGTCAACATTTGTCACCCGCAACGATGGCAAAACAAGTTGATCAGTCTAACTATTGCGTTTAATTGAGAAAATTGTATTCAGTTTATCACAAGCAGGGTAATATGATAATAAAGAAAAAGATGGCCATGAGAGCTCGGTTTGTACTATATATATATATGGTATTATATAGACAAGGGTGTTTTAGTGGAAATAGGCCACTCGTAAGGTTCATACGAAACTACATCCGGGACTCGAGTGGCGTATTTTCCATATCCTCACTAGTGAGGATATTGATGACGTCATTTCCCACTCTTACACTGTTGTTTGTGCAAAAATACTCGTCCATATAATAAAAAGAAAATTACACGGTGGCTTGAAGATATGAATTTTATTTTCTCGTGGTAAAAAACAATATTTTGTTTTTACCACTCGAAAATAAAATTCATATCTTTGCACCGCTGTTTAATATCTTCTATCTATATAACTACAAACTGTCGATCGTGTTTATTCACAGAATCCTCAATTTGGCGAGATACTAGAAAAGTTGCGATTACAAAAGCGTGGGACCGGTAAGTTTTGTTACAGAATATAACTGAGGAATACTGTAGCAGTTCCGATTGTAAGCCCCCGCCAACCCCCCCCCCCCCCCCCCGAATATACGCCCTCAAATCTCATTTGCAGAAGCCCTCCGATAATAAGACCTCTCCCCCGAACATAAACCGATGGGCTTATAGTAAGTTTACATCCCAAGAACGATCACAGTATAATAAATATCCTCTTATGATAAGTCCCCGCACAAACTACCATACTATTCTATCAACATAGCAATCTGAATGCTGCATGTACAACAAGAATTTCAATTCCTCCACCTTTTTTAGCGCAAATCCCCTCCAATAATAAGCCTTCCTCCGCGAGAAAACCTTTTGGACAAATATAAGCCCAAGGCTTATTATCGGAATTTACTACAATGTGTAACTTATATATTACAGCCCTCGCAAAGGAGGAAACATTTTTGTTGCAGCATTTATGAATGAAATTGTTTCCGAGAAGTTTTCATTCTTTTGTGCGAACAGCAAACTTTTTTAAGGGAAGCAAATTAAGAGACATTTTCCTTCTGTGGACGGAGAGATGTAGCTCGCTTTCCTCTCGTCAAAACCCGTCAAAAGAAAGATTTCAGAGCTAAATCAACTGATGGTTTATATAATTTGGTATGCTTGTCTTCTTTTTAGCGGATATTCAGAGCGACTGAAAAACTCTATTCTGTTTGTCGTTTCCACTCGTAATCCACGGTAATCACATTAAAAGCTGTTGCATAGGGTCAGTCATTTTGGTTTTTAATAAGTCTGTTTGTTTTTATGAGGAAAGGACTTGTAATTAGAATTTTTTCTGAAAACTACAGTCCAAAGTTTGCCAAATTCACACCGAAATTTTTGGTCAAATTGAGAGCATCAATAGGTTATTGGTTTCTTTTCTTGTCCAAGCTTCTCGTTTTTTTTAGGCAATCAAAATCCAAGTCTAAGATGCCTGGAATGACAGAGTATGCGCAGACGGACTCTGGCAGACCCGGGCAGACCCCGGCCAGCGACAACAGCATAGTGAGGCTGGCGGGTATGGGGGGAGGTGGACTGGGGAGGAAACTAGAGGTTTAAGAGTATTATTAAGGAAAATAAGTTAACATGTTAAGGAATTGTGTCGGCCCCGTTGATCCATTTGCGGCGTTCAATCCGTTGAAGAAAGTACAGACATAATATTCTTTTTCACTTTTCGTTTGATTCAACAGGAGGTGTCGACACGGCAGCCCAAGGAGGTGTTTTTGATATTTCCAATTTAGACAGACTGGGATTCTCGGAGGTGGAGCTTGTCCAAAAAGTGATTGACGGCGTCAATCTTCTCATTATGATGGAAAAGAGACTGGAAACTAATCGGCCCATAAACGACCTCGTCCCTCCTTCCAAGTAAAATTTCCATCGGCAATTTTTGTTATACATGGAAACGGACTGGTCGACATGAAATGACAAATGGACATGATGAAGAAAAATAACTTTGCAGTTTTTCACGGTAACCGGTTTTATTGTTTCACAAGGGCGTAGCTGCATTTTTTAGCAATGCAACACCGGTGAAACGAAGTCTCCATAGAAACGGACCCCAGACGAAGTTGTAAGATCAGAAACTGATGACTCGTTTCACTAGAACTGCATTGCTAACAAAAAAAGCTTGACAAACTGTAAATAAAATGACAAAACTTTGGGAACCAACGTATATTTCTCTGCGCCGAACATGTGGGATCCTATTATATACAATAGAAAGTCATCGTCATCCAATTTCTCTTTACAATATCTTAGACTATTCTTTTCATTATCATTATCACGAATTAACATACCGATAAGGAGAAGAAAGAAGATCATCAACTGCGATCTATTGCGTGGAAGTGGGTTGTTGTAGTAGTTAGCAGACAGCCTAATACCCAGGTCTTCTGTTCCCGTCTTCTCGATTTGGCCAACCTCGTTTCCAGGGTCCTCTCTCTTCATCTGTCGAGAACTGGGACCCTGGTTTCTCCAGGTCACGTGGCACTCAAAATCTAGGTACTTTTCAAATTTTGTCCTTGGGTACGGGTAGTAAAGTGTAAGATTGTCGCTTTTGTTAGAATTGTGGAATGTATCGGTGCTCTGAATTTTTTCAGGAATATCTGTGGTGATGAAAAGGCTCATTGCCAAGTATTTCTTCATTATATACGAACGTTCCACCTGGAAGCGGTCCATGTTGTTTCCGACTCAGGAAAACATGTTTTGTGAGGAATCGTGTAAATGACGTTTCATTGGACTGTGAAAATTTTTGTCCTTTTCCTTTTATGGTCATCAAAGTGACCTTCCGTGGCTTTCAAGGATATGGGCTCGAGAAGTGTTCTTCGGGGTTGTTTAGTGGTCGAATCGCGCGAGTTGAAGTTTGTCGAGTCGAGTTGTACAGTGTGAATTGTAGAGAAGGAGAGTCGAATTGTGAAGGCGAATCAAGTTGAAGTGGAGTCGATTTGGAAGTCAATACGATACATGCGAGTTGTAATGTTTAGCGATTATCCCGATTATCGATGATTAAACAAGTTGAAATAACAATTATTCGAATTCCGTTTAATATACGTTTAAAAGTCTCAGAATTTCAAAATACCATCGCCATCGAGACGAAGAGAGAGGACCCTTAGAAGGAGGTTGTCCATTTGGCGTGAAATTTCGTGACGACGCAGAATGGCACAACACAAGAACGCGTTCTCTGGGTCGTATTTTCTTTGCAAAATACATGGCGGGAACAGTGCACGCGTCGTTCCTTTGACCGCTATGGAAAAGGTGCCTGGGAACGAGGCTGTGCTTTCTGAGTGTTCTATTCATCTGTTGAGCCAAATTTTCCCTAAGCAATGTTTACACTCATTTCTTGTTATCAAGAATGACCTTTCCGGCTATTGCAAAAACAGGATCCAACATCGGAAATTTACAAGCATTTTCATGAGGAGCACTGCTATTTACCATGTCACGATAACGGAAAAGCAGATTGCCTCAGTACACTTCATCAAAACACTTCATCGAAATCCCTTCTTTCTCTCTCAATCCATATCCCTGCTGGAGTAATCTTCTCTCAGGAAGGAGGTGGGGGGGGGGGGGGGGGGCTACTCAATAAACGTTTATACGGGGAGGCTCAACCCCGAGGCTTAAACCTTTAACCTTTAATATACAAATTAATATCAAAACGGCACCCCTTTTATATACCTAAAGCAAAAATTGCACCCTTTTTATACCTAAAGGATCAGGCAAAACAATAGAATATCCTGTGGTCGCCGCTTTTCTCCCTGAGCTCTCAGTTGCCCCGGGTCAGTTAACCAAGGGCTCCTCGCTTTCGTGTGTTTCGGTTTGCGATTTTGCCAAAATGTGACACCATTTTATCTACTCAACTTTAATTACCACGTCTTTTACTTTCCATCGCATTTTGGTGACCCTTAAATATACTAAGATAACGATTTTTCCTACCCTTCAGTATACTGCGAGCTTAAAAAAGGTACCCCTTTCATATAGCCCGCTATAGGGAGTACCCCCATTTACTTGAATGTAATATTCTTCCCAATATTTCATGTTAATAGAAACGTCTCGGTATTCCCATACATTTCTTTACATTTTAAAACTACAAACGGTCACTCAGTCTCTGTGGGACCCCTGTGGACAGACATGAGACAAATACCTCCAAAAAATTTGGTTCCACGATCTTATATCTCTTGCATTATTTGAAGGTGATGGGCTCCGGATTATTCCGATGTGGTCATATTCATCAGATACAAAATTGGTCGGAAAATTGCGCTCAGGGAACTGGGTCCATCACTGTAAAACGAAAAACTGGGAGTGTGGTTATAAAAGTCGTTGTTTTCCCAAAGGCACCCTTAAACAAAGTTCACGGGATGGAATGGTGGGGATGTCCTTCCAACATGACGGGGATGTCATTGGGGACGTCATTCCAATATGACGTGATTAAGCTCTATCCACCTTCCAGTGACACACTTGTTTGGTGAACGTTTATATTATTATTATTATTATTATTATTATTATTATTATTATTATTATTATTATTATTATTATTATTATTATTATTATTATTATTATTATTATTATTATTATTATTAGTAAAACATTCTCACCGCAAACAATTGCCCTGACACGGGAAGCTAAGTTATGGGAGGATACCCGCGACTGCCAGGGCAATTGGCGTGTAGAATGTAGGATACAGCAGTGATCGACCGCCACCAGGGGAGGTGGGAGGGGCGAAACCTTTATGGTGACTCAACCGAACTCCGTTAAACTGACCACGAGGTGACTGAAACTTCGATATTTAAAGCAGAGGGCCGCAAAGCATCACGCCAACAGTGCGCAATAACAGAATGCTGGAATTTGAAAATCTTAAGCCTTCCCGCGTGACGGGCTAATTATGTATGCAGTGAGAATATTATTATTATTATTATTATTATTATTATTATTATTATTATTATTATTACTATCATTATTATTAGCCTAATCCAGGAGTTCAGATAGTGGCGCGCAAACAAAAAATATTGAGAGTGGGGGAAAAAACGAGAAAAACTGTGGAGAGAGTCTCTATTCGTTTTTCCTCCGCCGCTCTCAATATCTTTCGTTCGCTGCCCCACTATCTGAATAGCCTGCTCAGCTGGCGGGATAGTGTGCGCGGAGGTGAAATCTAGCGAGCAGAGAAGCCGAGAACATGAAAACGCAGCTTCAAAATAATGACATTAAAATAAATAAATTTTATTAAAGCAGTATGAAAGCATAGCTGAAGTAACAATGACATAAATCACATATGAAATAAAATTCAGCTAGCGTGAAGAGTATTCTTATTTGGGGGATGAGGACATCACTGGCATTGTTTTTTTCAGCGTATTTTCCATGTTGGTTGTCTCGACAATTACCCAATGGACAATTGTAGCTCCACTTACTTCAGGGAACCCGAGCAATCTGAGTTGGAAATGTCAAAGACCGCCTACAAAGGGAAAAGAAAGTTTTTTTTGAACAAGCTTGAGGCTGAAAGGAAGAATGAAAATGTCTTCTGCTAGAGCTGGTTTCAGCTTTTTTCGCGTCACGGTAGACATTGCAAAAGCAAGCCTATGCTCAATATCTGATCTTGAGACCACAGTCTCTCGGTACAATATTGGCGCGTGCGCACTAGCCTGCTCCAGGCTTCGAGATAGCGAAAGAAAACGCGTGCGAAAACGCGTAGGGGCTGGGGAGAGAAGGGGTGGCGATTCTTTTTCCCGCCAACGCCCCTTTTCCCCAGATCCGGTGCGTCTCATTTTTGCGTTTCCTTTCAAATTTTCGTGCTCTCCGTACTATGTGAGAGCCTGGAAAAGGCTACGGGCGCAAAATCGACGAATTTTTCCAGGAGCAGTCAGTTTGTGTTCAAAAGAATGACCTAAAAATAGCGCGACATCGGATTTTTGGCAAATTAATCACCTCAGTTTATTGTTAGAATTAATCCAATTAGTAAGTTATTTACTAATTTCCTTTGTTGCCATCACAGGTTTCACTCAAGCTCCGTTTAAGTGGGTGGGCTGTACGCTTAAACCTTTCAACGATTATCAAACAAGGGTTTCTGAGGCCAATATTTAGTCTACTAAACTACAACTAACTGCTAAATAAAGCATTCAAAAGAATTCACACACCTTTCCATGTTGTTCCAGCTTGTAGTAACGGTTAGAAAAAGGAAAAACGAACAATCAATCAATCAATCAATCAATCAATCAATCAATCAATCAATCAATCAATCAATCAATCAATCAATCAATCAATCAAACAAACAAACAAAAAAAAAAGGAAAAGAAAAAGAAAGAAAGTTAAAAAGCTCACCTTTGAGTCCACCTAGTGCATGGGACCCGAGTTTTTCTACCTCCCCTCCCTCCGCGCGGGAGCAGTGAGGTGGCAAGCTGAAGCCGAGGATAGCTCCTACGCGTGATGACGGCACATCGCGCTCCTCACATTTCCCACCTGGTCCTAGGTCCGTCTCGTGTATATCCAATGTAAAACCTACAGTCACTTTATCGCGAAGCACACCGTAAACGGCTGTTGTGACTTGTTTAGCTATGTTGTGAAGTTTGTCTAAAAAATGCAATCTGACATATATCAGTAGGGAAAAGAATCAATGCCTACGAATAAATGTATGCCTTGTAGTTGTAATATCGACATCAGGGGGAGTTTTTTTGTTTAAATGAATGCAATGACCATCCCGTGCATGGCGGTAGAGCTCACAGATAGCTGACTCTGTTTCAGGACGGTCCCTCCTTTTGTTACTGCGCATACGTTATTTTGCGCGGTTTATGACTATGTGGAAAAAGCAGCTCTTAGCAAGGGCTATCAGAATCCAAAAAGAGAATTGGGGGAACCACACATTTTTCAGAGATAATTGAGCTTAAATTTGGAAAGAAATTGCCATACATTCTTTGTATTTAACGCTTTTTTAGAATTATGGCTGCTTATTTATCTCTGAAAAATGCGTAGTTACCCACATTTTTCTTTTTGTTTTAACATAATAAGACTCAGCACCACTCAAGAAAGCAGAACCTTCTTTCAAAGATCAGGAAAAACATTGTGTATGTATGTGTAACTAATGGTAAGCCTATCTTTAACGACCTTTGTAATTGTTAGCAGTATTCCATGAATTAAATCTGTAATTTGCATATAATTCTACCCGCTCAGATCACACTAAACAGTAAAAATTTACTGACGAGGAAGTATTTAATTTCCAAAGCTGTACCCTTCCTGGTTAAAAGTACAATGACAGAGCTTTCTTTCTGTGTAGTCTTAATCGTTGAATGATACATACCAGATGCCGTTTTAAGCGGCCGAAGTTGGCGTTCATTTTACCTTGTGATAAACGAGGTTAAGAGTGGCTCGATAAGAACGCCGCTTGTAAATGTTCGAAACCAAACATTGACAAATTTATTACACAGTTTTAAAGTACAAGGGTTAAATAATGTTCATGGTTTGTTTCGTTTTAAAAGGATCTTTTTACGCTCTCACCGGCTTCCTAAAGTTGAGTGAGAATTTGACCCGTTTAGAGACCCTAAAACCGCCATTTTATGCATTTTTCGAACTTTTTAAATTTTCGTCCGTTAAATAACTCGTCGGAACTTTGGATTATTTTTTCTTGAATTAGCTTACCCAAAGGGATGTTTTGGGAAAATAAAAAAAATTTCGATTTTTCGTGAGTGTCTTTCGATTCTCGATATTCTCAGAAAATGGCTCTTAAATCAATATTAAGAGCTGAATATATCACTGAAAACTTGCTGTTTGACATCTTTAATTCAGAAAGGTATATATCCAGCAACATTTCAATTTTTGCAAATATACACAAATCTCATAGCGTCTTTAAAGGTCACTACTAAGTAAATAGTATCTGTGAAATTCCTCAGTAAATGGCAAGTTTGGCGCCCCGATAAGGTAAGTGATGCAACTGATGTAACATATAATAGAGGTAAAAAGACTTCACTTAACACGCAACTCGATAAAAAAAAAGAAAAACAAAACCAAAAAAACAAATGAAGATCAAGAGCTAAGGCCTTCTTTCTCGAAAGTCCCAATAACTTTTCGGACTCGGAGAGCTATTTTAGGTGCTCGATGTTTACATTAAAGACTCAAATTTTGTTGGCTTTGAAAGCTGAGCAATAAAATTCGAAGTTGATAAAACAAGTCGGGCTGATATGCGGGCTAAAAACTACGCCAACGTTCTATAAATTTTGATTTTAATTTATAGCTCCGGACCCGAAAAGTTACCAGGACTTTCGAGAAACGGGCCCCAGACCCGAGATGCGCAGAACGTATGCGCAGTAACAAAAGGAGGCACCGTCCTCCTACACAGACGTCCAGGAGCCAAAGGCGGCAAGCAGGAGTTAAATGTTTCCTTTGCTGGCTTGTTTTTGCTACTCACCAACGGTTGGAAAACTCTTCTTTTGGTGTCTGTTGGCTTACCATTATGGACATGATGGCATCAAAATGCTTGTTGAATAGTCTGCGTAGCAGGCGAAAAGGAAGCGAGAACGCGGGAGAAACATGGGGGTCTGGGGGCTAGGGACGTCCCTATCCCCCAGTCCCCCATTTTTCTCCCGCGTTCTTGCTTCCCTTCCCTTCCCCGTTTATGCCTGCTATGCTGGCTACTTGTAAAGGGAAACATTCACCTTCCATTTGCCATCTGCTGATCATGGGCATCTGTGCTTAAGTTCCCTAATGGTTGAGTCAGAGATTTCCGCAGGGAGGTGTAGAGGGGTGTGTACTCTTATTACTAGTGCATTACTAACAACAGCTGCAAATGTCTTTTTTGGGTTATTTAAAATTGAGTGAACCAACCAACCACTCAAAGCTATGTAAATGAAATAGATAATGAGTACATGATGAAAATTCTCGCAAAAATTTTCCGAGCTCCCAGCAGGAATCGAAACCACGACCCACGACCGGTAATTGGAAGGTCATTTACATAGCTTTTAAATTAGCAATTTGGGTCTTTTGGGGGGTTGCAATCTTTCTGGTGAACTTATTTTAAAAAGACGACTTGACAGGATTTGTTTTAGGGTTAAGAAGGAAGGTGTCCTCCTCAGGGTTCTCAATTCCATGTCAAAGGATTGACCAGATCCATTTACAAACTTATTTAAACTACATGCAAATGACAAAAGGACTTCTTGATTTTGAGCCTGTCAGGTTTAAGCAGTTTATTAATGAAAGGTCATGTTACGTTTTGGGCCCTTGAACTTTTGTGGGTCCAGTTTTCACCTAAATGGACAGTTTTGGGTATAAAAATTAGGTCTCATTCGCACCTACCCTGAAAGAAGGGGCTAAGTGACAATTAGATCGGTTTTCAATTGAATGTAGAAAGTAATTCGCGCTTTTCTTTGGGTTTCCTTTCTTTGCTTTGTGATTGGTTAAAAAATCTCGCGCCACTCTCCCGACCAATAAGAAGTAAAACTCAAACCACTCGCGACTTGCTCGCACAGGTTTTCCCGCGCTTGGCGCCAGTTACATGTATTTGCTTCGAGTTGCGATTGGTTCATCGGGTAAATGTGTTTGTTGTGATTGGTTGGTGTAATTAGATTGGTTTTGGTTTTACCAACTTTTACGACACTCCGTTGAAAAACGCTCTATTTTGATCTATATTTGAATTTCCTTGAAAATTGCTTCAATTTGGCATACTGGCTTGCTTTTAAAGTCATACTCTTCTGTAGTTTACAAAACTTGGTGTCCAACGAGTGTTAAAAAGGTGCTATAATGGGCTACCAGAGTCCTGTTGAGAAATTGCATCGCCTCAGAAAATAATTAAGTATTAGACCAAGCTTCAATTGGAGTCACTCCAGTTTGTGCATACATGAAGAACTGGGGTGAGTTGCATAAAACCAAACCCAGGGCGTAACTCGGCCCGGAAGCTGAAAAAAATCTTCTAGTCTTAGGTCACACAGTTTCTCCTCACTGCCACGCTTGTCGCAGCATTTTAATTGATGCTAGTCTCTGAGAAACAATGGTCACAAGAACTAGAATACCAAGTGTTCCTAGGATGAACCAGTAATCAAAGTCCTCCTTGAGCACGTCAAACATTTTCGATGGTGTTACCCTGGTCCAGTAAAGGTCCAGTCCGTATGCAAACACCAGACATGTTGATTCCAAGCCTGATACGGCGGTGTAGATACCATCTAGGTTAGCAACTAAATGATGGAAGGAAAACAATGATATCTCAAGTCATTAGATGGTTTGGCACACATGTGTGATTTTCAATTTTAAATCTTAATCTTATTAAAACATAATATCGTTTATTTTAGTTTATTACAATGTAATATTAATTTTTCTTAGGTAGGTAGTTAGTTACACGTACACACGACCCCTCAAGCATGTATTTGCTTTAAAACAGATCGTGGTTAAATAAAGGTTTACTTACTTACTTACTTACTGGCATGTTGTATCATTGTATATTTTTCTAGTACGACGCTAAATTTTGCCATGCTCCCATTGGGCGAAATCAATCACGTGACGCGACAGTGTCTCTCTCCAGTGGGCGCCGCTCAAAATTTAGCGTTGCACAGTAAAACAATAGAGTTCTTCTGTCTCAGGCCTTATGTGTGATAGGTTCCCTCGCAAATTTGATGCTCAAACTTCATAGTAAGCCCTCGAAAGTAATATTTGTTGTGAACATCAAATTTCCTTGGGCAACCTATCACACGATAGTGCCTTCGACAGAAGAACTCTATTAAAGATATGTTTATTGTTCATCGTGGTGTAAGATAGGCAAGATGAACGTTTATTGAAGGTTGAGCTAAATAGCTCATAAAACGTTGAAACCGCTTGAATTGTGTTCCGAATAACATCTATGTTCACTAATCTCTAGCAAGCTATGGGAAAGACGCCAAAGAAGAGCCCAAAGAAACGAAGCGACAACGCAAAACGTGCCAGGCCAAGCTCGACCGAAGAAGAACAATATGGCGGCAACGAAGACGTGTTGTACCTTGAGCTTTTTGACTTAATTAGAACTTTGCAGGCAAAGGATAAAACCAAAGAAGAACAATTAAAAGGGCTCCAAGAACAACTCGACCAGGCTCGTGATGAGATTAAATCGCTAAAATCCAAAGTAGAGGAATTAAAGGAATCGCTCGAATTCACGCAGAAGCAGCAAGATGAGGCGAATGACAAAATAGAGAGATGTGAATACGACCAGGACAGGCAAGAAGATGAATTAATCAGGCAAAGCATTTACAGTAGGCGCTGGAACCTTATTTTTTACGGTATTCCGGAAACAGATGATGAAAGCTGCTCAGACCTAATTAAACACACCATGTATCCAAGCTTAAGATGGACCAGAGGAAAGTAAACACGACCATGTTTTGTGGAGCCCACCGCCTCGGGAGGAGAAAGAGAGCAAGCAACAACAACAAACCGAGGCCGATTATAGTCAGGTTCACATGCCGCGCTGACAGAGAGTCCACATGGCGTCAACGCTATAACCTTAAAGGGTCTTCAACCAGAATGGCGGAGGACTTACCGCAAAATGTTCGCGAGATCAGGAGAGACGTCCTCGTGCCGGCCCTTAAAAATGCCAGAAAATGCGAGGGAACCAAGGCGACAATAATCGGCGATCGCTTACTAGTGAACGGTAAGCGATATTCTTTCGACAAGATTCCAAGGAAATGGCAAAATGTCTCTCAGGCTCCCGATGATGAAATGCACAACGCAACTCATGATGAAGAACCTGAGCAAGCTCAAACAAGCCAAGTAAATGACTAATAGGTAGAGCAAAATAGTTTTAATTCATCTAATTTTGTTTTCTTGTGGAATATTACAAGCTTAGATAAAATTTCAAGTTTTAATTGAAGCCACTAACTCAAAATTGTGATCTCTGACAACAGCACTTGATAAAGTTGATGCATATGCTAGCCAGTCAAAAACGCCAAACCTCGTTATCGCGGTGCGTTTTAAGGCCAATATTTGAGCCTCTTTTAGGTTATCTGTGTGTATTTTTGTTACATGTTTTTGGTAATTTTCCGTATGTTGTTCGTTTTGGTTTGCCCAAAATACTATCAAGCTCAATATTATTCTTAGTATGTTTACATTACACTACAAATTATGCTAGTTTTGTATATCGCACGTCTAATGAAGCTTTCAAAGTCTCAGCCAATCGCATTCTCCTGAGCGTTACATTTTTGTTTTTCACGTACATAAATAATGAATCTGCACGAGAATATAAATGTTAAGTGCGAATCGTTAAATGTGAGAGGTCTTAATAAGTCGATAAAACGACGCTCCATCTTCCGATGGGTGCACAACCAAAATAACCATTTCACATTCCTGCAGGAAACGTATAGTTCCAAAGAATGTGCCAACATATGGGAAGCTGAATGGGGCGGGAGAATTTTCTTTAGCCATGGCTCAACTCACAGCAAAGGTGTCATGACACTTATAAACCCGAAATTAGACTTCAAATTAGAAAAAATGATTTCCGACAAAAACGGTAGATACATCATTTTAGACGTAATCGTTGACGAAACCCATTTAATACTTGTGAATATTTACGCCCCAAACGATCTTAATCAACAACTCGTTTTTTTAAAAGACCTGCATGATCGTCTACAGGAATTTGCACAGGAGAACATTATAATAGCCGGGGATTTTAATTGCGCTTTGGCTGACAAAGACAAGAAAGGTGGAAACCCAGTGTCAAAGAAAACTCCGGTAATTAAGGAAATTGAACGAATCATGCATGTCTACAACTTAACTGATATCTGGCGCAACTTAAACCCAAATACGGAATGTTTTACTTGGAGAAACAAAGCGCTTAAAATCCAATGCCGACTTGACTACTTTCTCATTTCTAACGACCTCAACAGCCTAGTAACATCCTGTACAATCTTGAATTCTCCAGAAACCGATCACTCTGCAATCACACTACATCTCAAATCAGAAGATCTAAAGCAAGATAGAGGCCCGGGCTTCTGGAAATTTAATAACTCATTACTACAAGACTCCGAGTACGTTACCATTCTTCAAAAAAATATAAAGGATTATAAAGAAAAATACTCTGCTATTGAAGATTTAGGGCTAAAATGGGACCTAATTAAAATGGAAATCCGGGGTTTTACAATTAAATATTCCAAGATGAAAGCAAAGAAACGCGAAAATGAAGAAATGGCGCTAAAAAAGAAAGCAGAAAAGCTGTTGTTAGAATCCGGAAAGAATCCGAAGGACAAACGAATACTAAATGAGCTTTACGCGACTAATTTACGTCTACAGAACATAATGCATCATAAGACAAAAGGCGCTATTCTCAGAAGTAAAGCACGATGGCATGAACATGGTGAACGTAACACCAGATATTTCTTTAACCTTGAAAAGCGAAACCACTGTAGGAAAACGGTGACAAAATTGAAACTTGGTGAAAATAAGTACACAAAAAATCAGTTTGAGATTTTACAAGAAGAGAAACGTTTTTACGAATCACTTTACAAATCCCAAAACATAGACAACAGCATCTTCCTCGCTTCCAAGTTTTTCAATCCCGAGAACGTATCACCATTATCGCAAGAAGAAAAAGAGTCGTGTGAAGGCCTCCTCTCAGAAAACGAGTGTTTCAACGCTATTAAAGAGTTTAAGAATAATAAATCTCCTGGCACTGATGGATTTACAGCGGAGTTTTATAAGTTCTTTTGGCCAGAACTAAAAACCGAAATGACTTCTAGTTTCAATTACGCTTTCCAGAATGGATCACTGTCAATAAGTCAGCGACGCGGAATTATCTCTCTCATTCCTAAAAAAAATAAAGATAAAACGCTCCTAGAAAATCTTAGACCAATTTCACTCCTCAACGTGGATTATAAAATTTTGACTAAAGCAATTGCGAAGAGACTAGAAAAAGTACTACCTAGCATTATCAACCCTGACCAAACCGGATACGTCAAGGGTCGTTACATCGGTGAAAATATAAGGCTAATTCAAGACCTCATGTTTTACACAAAAATGTTGGATAAACCAGGCGTCGCAATATTTTTGGACTTCCGAAAAGCTTTCGATACAATTGAATGGAATTACATCAACGCTGCTCTAAAACTTTTCAATTTTGGACCGGACCTATTAAATTGGTTCACCGTATTATATAATCAAGTGTCCAGTTGTGTCCTAAACAATGGTCATGCATCTGAATTCTTCCTCCTGCAACGAGGAGTAAGACAAGGTTGTCCGTTATCTGGTCTTTTATTCGTAATCGGAATTGAATTATTTGCCAGAGCGTTAAAAAATGACCACACAATCAACGGCATCGAAGTAGAACAAAAGGAAATTAAAGTTACGCAATACGCTGATGATACCACAGTCTTCGTGCGTGACCGTGAGTCGGTAACGCAGCTTCTAAAACTCTTAGAAGAATTCAAAATGAATTGTGGACTGGAAATTAATACCACCAAAACAGAGGCGTTGTGGCTAGGTTCCTGGCGAAACAACAAGGAAACTCCTTATAATTTCAAATGGCCGAGGGAGCCTGTGCACGCCCTTGGTGTGCACTTCTCTTACGACGAACAACAGGCGAATAAGTTAAACTTCGAGGAAAAGGCTCGCAATTTAGAAACAATACTTAATGCCTGGAGAAGAAGAAACCTTACTTTGATCGGTAGAATAAAAATCGTGAAAACCCTGGGAGTAGCTAAACTCATATATGGTACATCCGTTTTATCCATTCCAGAGCATTTTGCAGAGAGAGTCAACAAGCTTATCTTTAACTTCATATGGGAAGGTAAAACCGCAAAAATTAAAAAGAAGACGATCATTGCCGAAAAGAATCATGGTGGATTAAAGATGTTAGACTTCGAAATAATGGAGAAAGCTCTGAAAATCGCTTGGATTAAAAGAATACATGAACAAAGCGATGCTTCCTGGAAAACAATTCCCGAACAAGCAACAACTCATTATGGTGGTCTTTCGTTTTTAACAAAGTGCCGTTACGACACTAAGCTACTCGACCTACGAAAACTCCCTGCTTTCTATCATTCCGTACTAAAGTATTGGCAAGAATATAAACATTTAACCTCCTTTGAGGAAAAGAACCCGGAAAATGAGATCATTTGGAACAACTCTAGTATCCTGGTTGACCAAAAGCCGATTTTTTATAGCGCCTGGTTTAAAAAGGAAATTATACATGTCAAGGACCTGTTAAATGAAAATCGAGATTTCCTCTCTCTAGCTGACTTTAAACAAAAATTCAAGGTCAACAACCCATTCACTATGTATTACGGTCTCATCAGAGCTATCCCGATCAGTTGGAAAATGTCAATTCGAAATTCATCTCGCAGTACCCAGAGCTCCCCTTCTGAAACCACACTATCAACAACAGTCATCTCCACTCGAGGGGCGTATAATGCTATTCTTGCTAGACGTTCCGCGACACCAACAAATGAAACTAAAATTTTGAAATACGGGTTTAATACAGAAAATATTCACAACATTTATTTACTCCCTTTCCGGGTTACCACAGAGGCAAAGCTAATTGCTTTCCAGTTCAAAATAATACATAATATTCTGCCTACTCGTGTCAGCCTACTCCGTGCTGGCCTAGTAGACGACGACATTTGCCCTATTTGCAATTCCGAGAGGCAATCACTTGTTCATATGTTCTATAGTTGCAGGGAATCGTCAATCTTTTGGGAACAGTTTACTCAATGGTGGAGTGAAAAATTTCTCGAAAAAATAACTTTATCAGAAGGTACGATTTTATTTGGGTGGCACCAAAACACCAGCAACGAGCGAGAGCTCAATTACATTCTTCTTATTGCAAAATACCATATTTTTGCAACTTGTATCTGCGAGGACAAGCTGAGCTTTGATCGCTTTCTTTTAAGACTGAAATCGAAATTAGAAGTTTTACGTAAAGTAGCCATAGCAAACAAAACGCTTCATAAATACAATGCTACTTGGGCACCTATACTGTAGGTTAATTTTTTTTTTTTTTTTTTTTTCCCTTCTTCTGTTTTACTTACATTTTTTATTGCTTGTTAATGTCAACCCTTAATTTATTTAACTGTGTTGTAGTTTATCTGTAGTGTATTTATATATACACACAGTATATATTTTGTATGTAGTGTAGGTATTGTTAGTGTTATTTGTTTGTTTTTTTACTGTTTGTAACGTAAGTTTCTGCAAATAAAAAAAACAAAAAAAAAAACAAAAAAACAAAAAAAAAAACAAAAAAAAAAAAAAAGATGAACGTTTATTCGTTTGTCTCACGATGGAATCGCTTTGAGTTGTTAATCGCGACGTTTCGACTGCAATACTGCTAGTCTTCATCAGGCGATGAGGTCGATTGTTTAGGTGTCGCTATTTGTAGCATGTTGGTTCGCTGCTATCGGTGCATTTCGATCCTCATTATTATTCCGACTATTAGATGTTGTTCCCTCACAGGTCCGCTTTGTGGTTGATCGGCTGTTGTGCTTTTTGATCGTAGGTATCCAAGCTTCAGGAATTTCGATTCCACTATCTCTATTGATGTTATTAGGATGAAGTCTTACATGGATAGCCTCTTTGACCCTCTGTGTGTACCAGTGAGGGTCACAATCAATAAACTTTATTTCTTTCCAAATATAGGAAGATGCCCCGTTTCGTTAGCGTGTTCCGAAACTGCCGAGGTTTGCGTACGAGCAAGCCGTATATCTCTGTCGTGTTCTTTTATTCTGTCTTGCATCGCTCTCCCTGTTTCCCCAATGTATACTTTGCCGCACTCACATGGCATTTTATAGACGACACCGTCTTGTTTAGTTGGTTCAAGGGCGTCTTTCGGTCGCACTAATTGAGACCTAAGAGTTGTGTCTGATTTGAAGACGGTGCGTACGCCTTGTTGTTGTAGGCAGCGAAGAAGAGACTTTGATACACCTTTTATGTAGGGTAGAACCGCAGTAGATTTAAATTCCTGCGTCGGTTCTTTGTTGGCTGTTGGTCTTGTTGTCTTTGTGAGCTTTCGTACAAATGAAGAAGGATATCCGTTCGAAACAAGTACCGATGATAAATGTTTCTTTTCTTCAGAGATAGCTGATGGTTTTGATGTGAGGTGTTTGGCTCAGTCGTATAGACACTTAACAATACCATGTTTCACTGACTGAGGATGGTGTGAATCATAGGCTAGGTATTGGTCAGTGTGGGTGGGCTTTCTGTAAACACGGGAGGTGACAAGACCGTTTGAATCCCTTGAACTCTATTGTTTAAATAGGAGTCGTGCTTTCCAAATACAAACAACGGATAAAATATAACGTGATACTACACATCAAAACGTCTAAGACTTTACCTTTTTCAAGGATGAGTAACAATTTAAGAAAACTATGAGAAACAAGTTAGGCAGGGAGACCACACAAAGTACTCTACAAATAACTATCTTTCAAATATTTTTCCATTCAGTTTAGGAACGGTACTCAGCGAAAATGGAAAATAATACAGACATGTTACACAATGTATTATAAAACCTGTTACCTCCTTAGAAGGAAGAGAAGGAAGAGAGTGAATGGGAGATAACGTCACAGGCAAGGCCCCCCCCCCCCCTCAGTACTTTACCCCTCCTCAACCAAGTACATGTAGCTACAGGGTACGTCTTGTATAAGGCAGGAATAACTATGTAGATATGTGTCGCCCCAAGTGGTGTATTTTTGAGCCATTTTGAACTGAAAATGGGTATAGACGTCAAGCATTTTGGTATAAAACTCCGAAAAAGGTAACGGATTTTACAGATCATGTCTGAAAATGGGTATGGATCTTCAAGGTGAGGTCTGAAAAGAGATTTTGAAAGGATTCATTTGGAGAATCAGGGCTCGAAATTTACGGTCGCAAATGTGCAATTTGCGACTAGTTCGAGGACATTTGCTCCTAAAAAAATAACTTAGGAGCAAATTTGCTCCTTCAACTTTTGGTCCATTTTCATAATAAATACATTTTCTGCTCCCTCTTAGGCCAAATTTACTCCTAAAATTTTGGACCTAGGTGCAGAATTGCTCCTGGGAAAAGAAATTCACTTTCGAGGCCTGATCTTGAATAGGTTTGGAGAAATAGGTAGCACACCCCGACCAAAAATTCTGAGAAGTATCCCCCTCCACCTCAGGGTGTGGGCGCCCTTTCGGTGTGTGGAAGCAGGTAAAAAACTGTCACTACTCACCAGTTTGATTGTAATTAATAAATGCCAGTGGGTTTAAACTCAGTTCTGGAATATAAGGATGCAGCCCTTCTTCAAGATCCTGAGCGTTTGGCACAAACTTTCGCCGTGGGTCTAAGTAGTTTTTAGGAAGGCTGAGGATGTAACCAGTTTGCAATCCAAACAGCAGATTCTTGTGAGTTATTCCTCTCTCTGTTATGGTTACAGATGCGGTGCGGATTGTTGTTGGAAAGATGTAGGATTGTTGAAGCACAATTGGGATGGGAGGCGGATCAAATGATGACAAGGCAGTGCTGAAAACATGACAACAAGAACAAAATAAATCAAGCTACTTGTAAAAGACAAGTTACTACTTGAGTTGGATAAGAAAAATTGTGGCTTTTCTCCTCTCATAAAAACTAACCATTCTAAACTCTAATTTGATCTGGAATCCAAGGGCCACAGGTTTATCAACTGTAAGAATGTTAATCAAACAAATTTGACTGACTGACTGACTGATTGATTGATTGATTGATTGATTGATTGATTGATTGATTGATCGACTAGTTGACTGACTGACTGTCTAGCTGTTTGGTTGGTTGATTTGACTGATTGTCTCACTAACTGATTGATTGATTGATTGATTGATTGATTGATTGATTGATTGACCAATCGACTGATTGAGTCATTGATTGACTGACTGATCTGTTGGCTGATGGGAAAATTGATTGATTGATTGATTGATTGATTCCTAGGTACTCCAGTTAACTACACAATGTGTAGTTAAAATATGTCATATTTTTGGTCCCCTAAGCATACTATTCACTAACTAACACACTGTTTTTGCTTTTGTTATTGTAATGCAGTTGTAAAATTAAAATTTGTTAAAAATTAAAAGTAAAAAAACCTAACACAGTGTGAATCAGAAATGCATGGAAATTGCAAGAACATGGATGAAGAAGAACAAAAGGCTCCCTTAGGACATCATACCTGTTTCTTTCCGTGTATCCTTCATATATCTCCAGCACTGTGAGCTCATATCTGCGGGATTTAGTGTTGTATAAACAGTACACCAGCCAGTTCTCAGAGTGAACCATGTGGATTGGTCCTTTGGCATTCTTGTGACGAGCATGGAATATAATCAGCCCTGAGAAAAAAAATAGGTCAGTGACAACATTTCCAGCCTTAATCTTGTCTGACCCAGCCCAATCAGTGCTGGGGAGATAAGAAAGGTGCTGTCATTTACTCTTGTGTCTGTAATCCTAAGGCACAAAATGATGACCGTTATTATTCCATTGTTGCATCATTTTACCATATAAGGTTGAGTGAACACGCAAAATGTGCTAGCATATTACACTGTACAATCCTGGTTTGACCGGTTTTTTGCTGAAGGAATGGCTTCTAACAGCTCTAAATCTTGGTCCTGGGAGACTTTTTAGGGGTGCCACATGCCTGTGCATTTCATAATTTTCAGCCACATGTTATCACAAACCACACAGTTTTGGCACCTGATGCATCTTTCACATCCCTGAATTCAAGGTCCTTCTGAGTGTCTCGAAAAGGGGGTGTTACTTTAAGAAGGGTGAAAATAATTAAAGGGCCAGTTCCTCATTTGGGAACATATCTTTTCCACCAGAAATCACGCCAGAAGTCTTACATCTTTGGCAATATATGCACCACCTGTTTTCCAATTCAAAACTTTTATAAGGCACAATTAATGTTACTGTCATAGTTGATTACATCAGTCCATTGTAATTTATCTGTTGTTGCATGAATTTAATGAATATCTAAAATATGTAACGATCTAATTTATGTTCTTATCACAGCTGTTTATGACAGTCCTATGTAATTCTTCTGTTGTTGCATTTACATGTGTGTAATGATGAATATGTGAACACTTGACATTGTATCTAACTTGGTTCTAACCTCTGCCATTGCTGGTTTAGTTCTACATACTCACTGTACTAAAAAACAACCATCACACTTAACCCTTTAAGCCCCAATAGTGACAAGCATCTAATTTCTCCTTACGATATCACTACATAATGAAACATGCAGATCAAGAGAATAAGAAAAATGATAACCAAAGATAAAATGTCCTGATGTATGATTAAATTCTCTCAACTAATACGGCAAGAAATATATGGAGAACAGTGATGAGAATATGCATGTTGATATTGGGGATTAGCCCTTTCACTCTCAAGAATGCCTTAAATCAAAATTCAAGACGAATTTCAAATTTCATTTTGTAAAATACTTAAATATAAATAGCACCATGCGAAAGAACTGCTGAAGAGGTTTCATTTGAATGGTCACGCAATAGGATTTCATCCACAAACTTAGAAGTTAGAATTGCTTCAACGTCTCCATAACTAACTCTGGGAGTGAAAAGGTTAAAGGGTCAAAGAGACTTGTAAGGCATACATTTGAGTACATACAGTACCTGTTACAGCATCCATAAGGTAAATGGAGATTCCTGGTTTGGTATCAGGTGTAACTTCAGTGCCAACAGCGACCAGGTTTGGGTTCAAGTATTTATAAAGCACTCGTCTATCCCCCAGAACTTTTCCTTGAGAATGGACATGTTCCAAAGGACTCTTTGTTGCTGCAAAAAGCAAAGAAAAGTAAAGCCTTTTTCAATGAAAGAACATGGAGTGCAGTGGCTGATCAAATTGGCAGCCATTAACCTCTAATTTCCATGATTGCAAGATGGAACTAAGACTACTGCTACTTTACAGCAAGGATATTCTTTCCCCAGCAAACTGGTTGTCAAAAACATTTTCATGCTAATGTATACTAGCCACCTCTCACACTTAAAGGATGTCTTAGGGTTGCAGGTCGAAGAAGTTACTTTGTCTATTTTATATAATATTAATATTTTACATTTCACATTTGTATTTGCTAGTGTCCCCAATTAGCTATCCATAGCTAAATACCTTGACACTTCAATAAAGTTTATGTATGTATGTATGTATGTATGTATGTATGTCTCAAGTATACAGTCACAAATCTGAGCTGGTAGTCCTAATGCAAGTTCCCTGCTAGCAGAGGTCCCTTTTCCTTTGTATTCGCCGAGCTGAAAAGGGACCTCTGCCATGGGTCGAAACTCCCTTTGATTCAACCGCCGTCCATGGTCGTGGATGGCGGTTTCCGAAACGCATGCTCCCTGTATTGTTTGCTGACCGTGACTTGAGCCCACTGTATCTCACGCATTCCTTTACAGTTATTCCGCTGTGATTTAGTGAGCCCGCATAGTAACATGCCGTCCTGGAAAGAGAACTAAACTCGTGAAGAGTTACAACGTTTACTTTCTCTCATTTTTGTTAACATGGACGATGGAAAGATAAACAATCGAAAGAAGAAGCTCTAAGAAACACTCGACAAGTTAAGGAATGGAATTTAGAGCGAAGAAAACATCTGTCAGGCGAAGGACAACCTTCCACCTCCAAAGATTTTTCGAGCTGCGGACTTTCTGTGAAATGCTCCAGCACTTCTACGAGTCTACGGTAGAGTAAAGTACACATTTGATTGTAAATTTGTATCGAAATCGCTTTTTAATTGAGGGATTCTTCATATTCCTTACAGTTTTCGTAAAAGTTTTGAAAAACGTGCACAGTTCGCATCACCAAATGCTCTTCAAAATAACTTGCACATCGAGCGAAATCGCTTGCGCGTAGCTTCCCTCGAGGAAAGAACTGAACGCGTTTGGTCTTCAGAAACAAGTAAAGGCGTGTTTTAATAAATGTATTATTGAGAAAAGCTTACTGTCTCTTCTTCTGTGTACCTCCATTCATAAAATTTCGAAAAGTAGTAATCTAACCTAAACAGACACAAATGCTCTGTTGTGGTTTGATTTCACGCGCGAGACAACATGAGAAATCTCTTGCGGAAATTTTCAAAATTTTGCCGGACTTTGAGATTGTATTTTTGGCTAATTCTTAATTGACAACTGGTGTATTTTAATTAAAAGTAATAAATTTTAACTATTCTAGATCAAGTGAGTGTTGTTTTTTCGAGCCTATAAATTGCCCTTTCGTACTGCACATGGGTTGTTTATTACCAACTGCTAATTTAGTGAAGCGATCATAAAACACGCAGCCTTCAATGGGTTAAATTCTCTTTGACTCCTGGAGCTGTGGTCATGTTAAAAAAGCTTCCTTGTCCAGATAACTTGAAATTAATACCGTAGATTAGACAACAACTATCTCTAGACGAACTGTCTACTTTATTTAGGGTTTTGGTGAACTTGCCATTCACGACAACAAAACTGTGCAGGTGGTTTTTGGCGCGCTAGTTGAGAAAGGTGGGAGTCGTCAGCTGATCACGTACTAAAAGCATCACGTGACGTTTCGGTCGCTAAGTAACCGTGGCGCATGCTCAACACAGTTCATTTCGACCCATGGCAGAGGTCCATTTTCGTCCCGCCCGTCAGCTCAGCGAATACAAAGGAAAAGGGGCCTCTGCTAGCAGGGAATAATGCAAGGAGATACTTAATATGTTGTACTTGTAGTTCAATTTTGCTCATGGTACAATTTGTTTGAGTACTTGTACAATATTTTTTAAACAATCACTTCATTTCGGAATGAAATTTGGCTGCCACAAAAATGGCTTGAATGTGCAAACACCTCCAGTCAAGAATCAATCTGATTTAAGAAAAAAACAGCTCATCTAATCATGCTAGACATGTTAGGAGCTAGTTCATTTTAAGAAACTATCAGAAGTCTTGGCAATCTTAGAAGATGATCTTGTTCATTTGACTTGGAAACAAAGTCAGGCATATTCAAGTACATACCAAATTTGAAATAATGCAAGATTCTTGTGATTCAAAACTATTCTTAAAATTAATGCAAGGTCAGCATACACAGAGTCAGGATTTGAGAGTTGAGCAGTACAACTCCACAAAAATTCTGGGACAGGTTGTTCAAAGCACAATCAAGTTAATCTGGGATTAGAATCAACTTTGAATTTCCTTTCAATGAGAGATCAATTAATGGAGATTTTTCTGACACTGTTTTGCTATTCAATTTGAATGTTTTCTGTTTTTCACTTTTAGCCAAAGCTAAAAGTAGAATTTTAATCCAGGATAACAGGATAAGTGTTAATAAATTGGCTTCTCAACAACTAAGCCCTGAGATCCACTTCTTGCCCCCAAAACATTCCCTACCCCCCCCCCCCCCAAAAAAAAAAACAATGAACTTACCTATGTTAGTGATGGTCTGTTGAGAGTGAGGAATGTTTGCATTCCACATCTCCTTGACATGAAAGCTACTTTTTTCAGCGTCAGGGAGGAGCATGTAGCCTTTCAAGTCACCCTTTTCTTTATCAGCCAAGAAGAAGAAAATTGACGAAGCAGCTTTAGACACAATCTCCACAGCTTCAGAGGTGCGTGGGAACACATGAACATTCAAAGAGGAATCAAGCAGCAGAAGCAACTTTGTGTGTTTTGCATCTGCAGTAGAACAAAATATTTGAATATTACTAAAATTATCATCTCAATTATTATATTAAATTTGACAACACTGAGAATGTCTTGCTTACCAGGGCATGACTGTGTCTTTCCAGATTTGTATTTCAATTGCACTTGTTGTAAAACTGGTTGGACAGAATTAATGTCATCTTGAAATTTCAATTAGACATAATACCCCAGCACATAGCCTGAGAAAACAGCCGATGTTTCACGAGGTCGCCACTTGAGCCCTCGCAAAATGATGTCTGAGTAATGAGCGCAGAAATTCCATACTGATGACATTCACTACCCAGATCTTGGTAGAGCTTGTGATTGGTTGGAATTTTCTTTCAACCAATCAGAAGCACTACCAAGATCTGGGTAGTGAACATCATCAGTATGGAATTTCTGCACTCGTTACTCGGACGTTGTTTTGCGAGGGTTCAAGTGGCGACCTTCTGAAACGTCGGCTGTTTTCTCAGGCTACCCAGCACACCCTGCACTTGAACAGATGTAGTAAATTAACCTTTAAGCCCTAGTCAGGGGTTTCAATAAAAATTGAAGTAGGCAGCTGGTTTGAGTAGAGTAACCGACTGTATCAACAATAAGGTTTGACGGAATCTTTCTTTAATTACTTTGATTTAGGGAAAAGTAGCCGACTTCTCTGAGCGAAGTAGCCGACGCTTTTCGTCGGCCGTCGGTGCTTATTGAAAGCACTGCCTAGTAGTGACAAAAATGAAATTTCTCTTTACATTGTTAATACTTGTTCAAACATTCAAGCGATGAGAATAAAGGAAGTGATCACCAAGGATAAGATGTCTTGATATTTAGACAGATTCTCTTTACTAGTTCCATAAGAAATGTACGGAGAACAGTAAGGAGAATATGCATTTTTATATCAGGGCTTAAAGGGTTAACAGTGTTCGTACATGCATTATTGGGTGGAGAATATCAAATCCCACTTGTGTGTGTTGATAAAGTGATTTTTAGCAAAACAAAAGACAGGGTAAAAAGGAATTTCAATTTTTAGGTTTACAAGACACTGGTTTTCAAGATCTTCAGCCATCTGTGAGCATGGCCACAATTTCTGTCAATGAAGGTTACACTTTGGCTCGTATCTTGAGTGACCATAATATATTTTGCAGCCTGGGGCTTAAAAAAACCTACCAGTGTGTGGTAAAAGCAATGATTGTACAACTTTGTACGGCAGCTGATTTCCTTTCAGTTGACCAGGTCCAATTGGCTTCCCAGTAATAGGGTTGAAAACATGCAACAGTGATCCTTCTGACATCCGTGATCTCCCCAGCACAACACACTGGGCAGGCAAGGGGAAGTGAGCGACAGTTCGCTGAGTGTAAAGCAAAGAAAACTTTTTATTATTTTGCCTGAAAGGGGCCAGATTTGGAAGAAAATGCTTCCACACGATGCTGCCATCTGCTGAATTCAGTCCAAACAGTTTTCCTGATGTTGTTACAATCAGAACTAGTTTGCGAAGGTTGAACTGATCTCTGGTCAGTAGTTCTTCTTCATCATCTGTTGATTCTGCAAAGAACCCATGCTCCTGTTGTGCCTTGACGAAGGCTTGGAATTGCTTTACAAGAACCTGGAACTGTTTCACTTGGGCACGTATGCGGCGGATAAACATCGATAAAACATCATCTGAAAAACAATTTAGCATAAATGATACATGACTTTGTTAATGTTGTGAGTTACTGAGAAACAGACCAAAATGTTCACACTGCTGTGAAGGGTATGGTTTTCAAGCAAACAGGCCATTTCCAAGTTGTCTTGTACCACTTTTTCAAAGCGAGTCTTGGTGCATAGCCTTTCATATGAAAATGAGTTTTCATTCACGTGCAGATAAACTCATTTTCATATGAAAGGTTTTGCACAAGACAACTCAGAAATGAACTATTAGTGTGGGATAGGGTAAACAAATCAGAGAAATTTGGTCTTAGACTAGAATCTGGACATTGTTTTTCAGGAAAATTATGAGTTCTATGAAGAATTTCAACCTTTAAGTCCTAATAGTGACAAGCATCTAATTTCTCCTTACAGTATTATACTTAATCAAACATAAAGGTCATGAGAATAAAAGAAATGATCACCAATGATTAAATGTCTGATTTTTAATCAAATTCTCCCAACCAGTAACATAAGAAATATAAGGAGAATAGTGAGGAGAATATGGGTGTTAATGTTGGGGAAAGGGTTAATCTAGAAAAGGGATTGACACATGGCAAGTCTGGGAAGGGTAGAAATTTTGTGTCTAGCTTAGAATGTGGCTGCAAAATGCAACTGAGCTGATCTAGGTAAGGGTCTTGGAGTCACAGTGGCAGACCTCCACCCAAAAATTTATAGAGTACCACCCCCTCCCCCCCATCTCTGGAATGTGATTGGGTGATTCCAGAAAATATCCATACCCTACCAAGGGCAGCATCTTCATCTAGACCTCTTTTGGCTTAGGAAATTCCAAAACGCTCAACCCCCGCTTGCCCTCAGAATTCTACCCCCCCCCCCATGCCTTCGGAATTCCGTAATCATTCAAACCCCCCTTAGGAATTGCCGCTTTTTTCTTCCAACTGATTTTAAAAGCCCTCTCTATATTCCAAACACCTTTATTAAATGGAAATTAATCCTTTCGCTCCCTCCGAAAGAGAAAACGTACATTCAGCACAGCAAACAATCAACGTTGCGTGATGACAAACAGCGGCTGACTGAGTGATATGTTACATTGTAACCTTCCACGTCTAAACGTACACTACCGATAATCCGTTAAACATTAAAAACTCAAACGGCTTTGAAGTCATTCCAACGCTTGGTCCAATGTTTAAACATGTGTCTATAATTTTTGGTGTCGAGGGTTGCCTTGAATAATTTGAATGCTGAATGAAAGTAAAATTTTAACAACAAAGCTAAAATTTTCAGAATTGAAATTGGAAATTCATAATTGCGTTTGCCAGACTCAAACCTGCCGTCAAAAGCGAAACTGTTGAATGCAACCTATTCTAAAAATCAAAGGTTATGATGTTAGGAAAAGAATTAGAGTAAAATAGCAAGCTTTTTTCCTGCAGTTATTTTTAGTTCACAGTGAACGCAATTTGCGTGCTGTACTGCGGCCTCAAATAAATTGCGCGAGAAGTTAGAGAACAAATTAAACTTTTTGCCGCACTTTATCCTTCGATTAAAATTAAAATAGTAAATAAAACTCACATTGAAATTCAAAGTCAATGACAACTTTAAAAGAATTTGTACAAAATAGTGAATGTAGTCTGATCAAAAGCGCATCAAATTTGCATAACGCGTGAAATCTGACCTTTCCAATGAACGTCGCATGGTATGCAATGCAACAATTTCACATGTGTCTCGATGATATCTGCTTTATTATAGGGGCTGAAAACCCTTTGCTGGGATTCACAGTATTGTATTCAAGCAAAACAATAGAAGAAAAGCCTACGATCACTTTTGTGACCGATCTACTGGCAAGTGAACAGCTTTCAGCTGTCATGTTAGCATAAACATTTTATTGACCATGACCATTGAAATGTGTCTCTGGCATGTTGATTGAGTTGAATGTGTCTCGTGTTTACGAGTGAATCATCGTTCTTCGATAAGTCGTTTTTGACGAGTTTTTGTTGAAGAGACTTAACTACACCAAACTGGAAGTTACTCTCCTGAAAATTCCCTCATGCCTTGGAATTCCAGTCCAATGAACCTCCCCCCCATGTCCTCGGAATTCCAGTCGACGTAACCCCCCTCCCCTTTGGAATTCCGAGATGCCGCCCGTGGTATGGGAATGGATATTCTCTGGAACCACCCATTTTACAATGGAAGTTGAATCCACCTCCACCCCCCATCCCTGGAGTGTGATGGTACAATGGAAGTTAAATTGAGCAGTACTTTCCTTTGGTACTGTTTGTTATGTTGAACAAGGTGGTTCTTATCATGAATTTTATTTTTTAATCATTCAAATAAAAGCTGTCATGCAGTACTTTCTTGTGGTACATCTCTTTATCCTCTGCAAAGCGGTCTTAACTTTTGTGGCTGTCATAAAATCCTGAAGTGTTTTCTTTTAAATGAATGCTGTTAAACAGTTATAAAAGGATGTTTTTAATACTGTGTCTTTAAAATAGGGATTTCTATAAATTAGGATTTTTCTGTTGACCTTAGGTACTTACAGGTAAGATTAAGAAAAAACGGAAATTAAAAAACAAACAGCAAATGAAAAATTTAAAGTACTTATGAAGTGAAAACTAGTTTGAAAGGCCTTTCAAATAAGCTTGATTTGTTTTTCACTTCCTACGTGTTTTAAGGAAAATTGTTGTTTCACTTACCATTTGGGTGAGCACCAAATTCCTCCTGAAGAGTCTCAAAATTCTGCTGTGAAGGTGAAAACGGCAGCTCAACGACATCCACAGCAGTAATATCTGCGAGTGCTTCTTCTCGCAACCACATGATCCGACCAGGAAACTGAATCAGCGATACTGCGTGGTCTGTTGTAGCTAACAGAACTCTGTAACCAAGCTCGTTCTCTTTTTTATTGAACAGATACACTACAGCTTGTTCTGGTTCTCCATGATCTACCATGAGAGCCTTTTGCGTCATGTCAGAGAGGACGTTCCTGGTGTCTAAGTCAAAGCATTGAAGCTCTATTGATGCATCAGCAACTGGCATTATGGACACCAACACAGCCTTAGTGCCAAGCACAGAGGCACTTAGTAAAGTTTGCTCAGTGAATTTTGTCACCACCGTCAAACTCCGATCACTGTTTAAGTTCAAGACCAGTTGATGAGTTTTTGAGAGTTTTAACAGAAACTCTGAGCGAGCATCCCAGGAATTTGTGAAAGAACCTAGTGCCTGCAACTCTGGTTTGCTGTGAGACAGTTCGTCAACTCCCAGCCCAAGTGACGCTAATGACACGGTTTTCACAGGAACTGATTCATCGACGAGAGAAATAACATGAATGCTGTTACTGAATGTTTCTGCACAGACCAAATTTGACTTCTTGACAAAAACACAGCTAGCACCATCACTGAGCCAAGGAGCTCCGACAGTTCTCTCTCCTTTCACTTCCCCGTTCTCTGCATTTAACTTCTGAATAACTACGTTGATGTCATTTTGTACTCCTACAAGATATAAAAAGCCGTCGGAATGCTGAAAGTTATAGTAATCAGTTGTCTGTTCAGTGTTATCAATTGACCACTTTTCCGAGCCCTCTTGAAGTGTAAGCGCTTTCACAGTATTGCTACTCAGAGAAATCACAAGTTCGTTTTCTTTAGTCTCGATCAACGCTGTCTGCAGGCCATTCCATCCAAGAAATGGTGAACTTTGTTGTTTTTTAAGCGAAGAGGTAGATTTTCCCGTCGACTCCCACAATAAGGCCCCGTTAGTAGTATCCCACGATCGAATGAATTTCCCAGCATTTGAAGAGCTTATTAGCGTGTTATCGCGATAAAGAAGCGTGTCTAGCATTCCTTCTTTCTCTTCCAAGACCTGTCGCCAAATGATACTGCCCGTTCTCGAATTAATAGCCGCAATCACGTTGGATTCCGTCCCGACAAAAAGACGCTTGCTGCTGTGCGTGGAGACATCAAAATACGAAAATTTCACTTTGCCTAGATAACTTTGACGCCAATCGAAGAGTCCAACTTGATCTTCATAGAGTCCTATGCATTGCTTCAAGGATATCACGAAAAGAATAATGCACATGCAAGACTTCAAGACCGCCATCTTGGAAGCACCTGCAAAGGCGCGGCTGCTCAATTAGCGAGGTCGCATAGCAAATGCCTGGCTGCTAAGTTCTTAAGGCCAGGTTGCATGTGCGACGAAGACAAAATGGCGCGTGGTTTGAAGTTTATGAGGAATTGAGTTTTGGTGGAATTGTTTCTCAGTTTAGCTGTTGAGAAGATCATTTTTGGCGATAAATTGGCATGGTGCCTTCGGATTCCCCTGAGCCTCCGCGCTCGGAACTTTCCAAAGCGAAATGGTTCACTGAGGGGGTAAGTCTTGCTTTGAAAACTTTTCCGCCGTCGAATCACAGCCGACACTTAAGCTTACTAGCTATTTGTAAGAGATACTTGGCAACTTCTTGATGGATCGTCAAGAAAACCAGCACAGCATCTCGCTGTTGTACCAATCTATTTGTTGGGGCTTTAAATTATTTTGTAACCTGCACCCTTTTGGGACCAGTAGCAGTGGGAGGAAACTGACCCCCCCCCCCCCCAACCCCATCCTCTCCCACCCCCATTTTTGGCGGCATCTATTGATCCTTTGGGTACAAGTAAATGTGGAATGTCCTTATTATAACCATTGATTATAATGCATTTCCCTAATTTTTGGTGTCTGTATACCAGACACGTCAGTGGTATCATAGTCACTTTCACTTTCACTTTCTTTGTACATTGTACAGATATTATTGTGAAGTTTCAAAATGAGAGGTGGTGAATGGCAAATGTGAGACTTTGCGAGACAATCGCTTTCTTGTGCGAGCCTGAGACCCTTTCAATTTTTCAGCTGCGAGACCGAGCTTTTGGAGTTTTCTAAATGCAAGCCCCAAACCGTTTAGGACATAAAAGTTCAAACACAAGACTTTCAGACAAGTTTTAAGCAACAAGATGTTACCAAGGCACATCAGAACCTTGAGATTCATTTTGTCATGAATGTTGATAGCCTTGTAAAAACTCAAGACTCTGTGGCTATGCAAAAAGATTGAGTGGGCTTGACATGGCTAGGTCGATTAAAAAAATGAGACTCCAAGGCTGTTTTGCCGAAAATGTAAGACTGCGAGACATACAGAATTGCTCAAAAAATGAGACCGCGAGACGTTTAAGATTCAGGAGGAATTTTGCAAGACCCTAATTTTTGGTAAGAACATTTGCCACCCCTAAAATAAACAACTCCCTAAAAGCAGAGAGTTCCCCAAATTTGAAGCCCACCTCCTTGTTTAGATCAGTTTGTTGAGCTAAGCTATAAGTCATGGATCTTGACAATAACTGATGAGATCCCAGGAAGGCATAAGTTCTTGCTTTTCTGTTTAAAATGTGTAAATTTACTTTCTGCCATGTATTTATTTCCATGATATTTAGTTTTCATCTGCTTGTAAATGTTATGCAATAAATTTGTAATGGGATCAGTTGTTCTGCATCGGTTATTCATGCACCCCCGAGTCAGCAACAACACAGTAGGTGCACACAGCAGCAGAAAAACAGTTGGAAAGTGTGATTTCAGGGATATCCTTAGTAGCTGGCAGCTAGATTTTATGGCTGCCTTGTCTACTATAGTGACGATGGCCAGCTACTTAGACTTTGAAAATGACTAAAACATGACAGGCCGAGGAGAATTTCAATAAATGTATGAGCAGACTACTTTCCCTGAAAAGCTGCCATCTTGAAAGCTTAGTGACAACCATGTGTTCATTTGACTTTAGGAATTTTGGTGGAGAACAACTGCAGCAATAGCATGGATGATCATAATTCTTCCATTTACGATGTTTGTATCTTCAGTAGCTGCTTCCTTTGATATCTTTCATCCCTTCAACTGGCTCACTGGTAGGTAGATTCTATTTACCTGTGTGTGTATTTCTGATAACACACAAACAACATCAAAATTATACAGCAAGAACAGTGAAGTATGCTACGAGCCACAGGCGAGTAACATGACTGATGTTCTCACCTTGTTTTGACATCCTGTGTGGATTATCATAGGAGTAGCCCCGCAGCTCTTAACAACCTCTAATTTCATTGGACCTTGGTATCACGCAGCTCTATTGTTTTTGGGAATAGGGTCCATTGTTTTGTTGTTTGGTGTAGTGTTTTCTCAGCAAGTCAGAGAAGACCTTGTAAGAGCTGTGACATCGCCCTATCAGAGTACACACACAGCCAAATGGAATGGCAAAATGTGGTGATTTTGAAGTTTTCCTGTGGCCATTGCTGCAAATAATTAGTTGTTACTTTAATTTTATTCTTGGCAGGATCTATCACCCTATTTTTCAGCCTGTCATTTTGGCTCTCTGTTTTTATTTATGGAGCTGTTACCATAGTGATGCTGTTGTCCTATGCTAAATTCAACACTGGTTAGTACAAGTTTTGATTTTTTACTTGAACTTCTTTATAATACTTTGCTACAAGGATAAAGGGGATGAAAAAATTGAGCATTTGTGAAAAAAAAAACAGTTTCCATCGTGCCAATACTGTTATGCTCACTTCATAATTATTTATTATCTCAATGGGTGCTTATAGTTAATAGATTCTGAAATAAAATTTTAATTTTTTTATGATTTCAGTGAAAGATGTGGTTCATCTGTCACGTGTCTCAGCCATTTTGTTTCCACTTCACCCTGCAAGAATGTTTCACATTTTGGTGTTCGTGCTTGGCGGTGGTCTTTCTGCGTGGTGCTTTCTAGGAAAAAGGGGTGAAGAAGAAGACGATTTCACAAGAGTTAGTGAAAAGTATGCAAACTGGGACTGATATCAAGTTTTAGTACATACCAAACCAGTGGATAGTGTTTTTTGCGCCCTTTGATTGGCTACTCAAACTTGGGATAGTATCTGATTGGCTACTCAAACTCAGGATAGTATCTGATTGGTTACTCAAACTCAGGATAGTATCTGATTGGCTACTCAAACTCAGGATAGTATCTGTTTGGCTACTCAAACTCAGGATAGTATCTGCTGTTCAATTCCTGGCATTGTTTGGATTTCACACACAAGTTTTCCATCATTTCTCAGAAAAAAGAAACTATTTGGTGCTGGCTATCCACTGGTTTGGAATGTAGATCTATAGATAGATAGATAGATGGTAGATATTTCCCTGGCCTCTTTGCGGCTCGGCAAATACCCACCACTTTTCACCTCCAGTCCGGTGTATAATTGTTAAAAATGTTCATTTAGGTTAGCACTCCTGACAGAACTAGTGCCTGCAACTGTTCTCTGGGACTAAATCCCTTTATGTGAGCTACCCATTTTTGTCGAGAAGTCTAGTTGTAAGGACTGAAATTTGTTCCCTGTAACTTGTCCAACCCATGAATTCAAACTTGTTTGAATAAATGAGACTGGCTGTGGGGACTTGTCCCTTTCAAATTTTGCTTGCCCCTTGTGTGTACTGTTCATATAACTATACTCTGCAAGACCAAATTTCCCCAAATGGAAAAATCACCCAATCAAAAACCAGATCAGACTGGCCACATAGCCAGTCCCCTCTTGTAAACAGCACAGGGGATTTCTGGTTCATTTACAAATTGTATACCCATGCATTTTCAGATCGGAGACGTTTTGCTTGAACGAACAACTGGTTTTTGGAATTCTCTTTGGAGCTTGGCTGGTATGTAATGAAAATTGCATTGAGATATCGGTTAATTACTGAACAGCAGTATCCAGCCACAGGAAAACAGGATGTAGTTGTTTGAAAGCTGATTAGTGCTGTCTGTGGGTTTAATGTTGTCCAAATTTTCTGATTCTATTGTTTAAAAGTGCTATTGACTCTAATTTTAGGTGACAATTTGAAAGCAGCTTAAGTTAAGTTCTTAAGTAAAAATAATTTACTAAAATCCGTGTTGTTATGGATTAAAAGTGAATTTAAATATTATTGACGCTAATCCTGAGTTAGCTTCCTGCTTTGAACAACTGGGCCCTGCTGTTTATTCGTGATAGTACATATAGAAGGTTCAGGAAATGGAAATACAGTTGATTTCAAGTTGTCAGGATGGTGTTTGTTTATCAAGGTCTCAAGTGGGGTGGGGGGATGGTCTTTGGAGCCTGTACCCCCAGAATTTTTGTTCTGGAGCCTTTTTTGATCTGGAGCCTGAACCTAAAAAATACCTTGGCTAAATGGAGCCTTAAAGTGAAGCGACAGAGCCCTAGAACCCCGAATTTTTCATCTTGGAGCCCTGCTGTGCTACGCCTCTAGCCTGGGTCCTGGAGCCCTGAAGCCCTAGACCCCTTTGGGACCCAGATTTGTCCATTATGTATATTGATGTACAATGTACACAGCTATTGACAGATTTGCTATAATTTTAAATTATTTGTGACTATGCGTAGCAATTTCCATTGATGTGTGATTTTTATCATCGTCTTCATCATCATCATCATCACCACCACCACCACCACTGCCAGGTCATTTCAAATATTAACAGTATTTGACTGTCAAAATTAATGAAAAAAAAATACTCTTTTTGGCAAAATCCTGGTTCGAAGTATACATGTAAATGCCTGTCCACAAGTCAAAGCTTTTAGGTAAAATTCCAGGGCTGTTAAATACAGACTGAAATAATTTTACATAGGTGATGAGTGAACTAAATTGATATTAACCTTTTTTTTAGGGGTTTTATTCTGGTGTAAACTACTTCTGGAATAAAGAATTTCATTTTGTATTTCCCAGAGTGCAGGTACATATAACATACTTTTCTCATAATACATTTCGGTTTAATCATCCCTGGTGCCTTTATACCATATGCATTGATGAGCATTCCCTGGTAAAAATTTTCCCCAGGATCCTAATAAGATTCTAATAGGATCCTAACAGGATCCTGTAGGATCTTAACCAGGATCCTGATAAGTTCCTATATAAGATCCTGTAGGATCCTACAGGATCTTGTTTAGGATCCTATAGGATCCTGTTTAAGATCCTATAGGATCCTACAGGATCCTAAACAAGATCCTATAGGATCCTATAGGATCCTACAGGATCCTAAACAAGATCCTACAGGATCCTAAACAGGATCCTACACAATCGTAAGCAGGATCCTGAATGACTTTACAGGATCCTGAGTAGGATCCTAAAAAACATGGTGCCAGTGTGAACTTACAGGATCCTGTAGGATCCTGTAGGATCCTATAGGATCCTAGAAAATCCTGTAGGATCCTGCGTAGGATTTCTACCAGGGTTTTCCTTTTACTGAAAAATATTATTTGAAAAACAATATTTATAAATGTTTTGTTTTCTTTTCAACAGCAACAGAAGTTCTTCCTCGTAAAGATGTCAGTAGGTCCTTGCATTAAGCAAAGCATCATCTCCTGTTTAAAGGTGTGGCTCATATAACTTCTCTACTTTATGTGTAAATACCAGATTTAGTTTCGACGTCTAAATTTATATTCTAGTTAACCCTTTAAGCCCTAGTACTCAGTGACAATCATCTAATTTCTGCTTGCAATACATGATCAAACATACAGGTCAATGAGAACAAAGGAAATGGTCACCAAAGGTAGTGTCTTTATGTGTAAGCAAATTCTCCTAGCTGGTACCATAAGAAATACATGGAGAACAGCGATGAGAACATGCATATTGATATTGCAACTCAAAGAGTTAAGATCATCACTAGTCATTCCACTGCGAAGATCAGGGCTGTCATTTTTAGCAAATGGCAACCAGCTATTAACCCTTTAAGTGATCAGCATCAAATTTCTTCTCATGATGTCAGTGTATTGTAACACATACAACTCCGGAGAATTAAGGAAATGATCACTAAAGATGAATTGTCTTGATGGATGTTTAAACAAGTTCTCCCAATAGTTACTTATTAAATAATGAAATGTATAGAGACTAGTGAGGAGAATTTGTACAATGATGCTGGGTTTTAAAGGGTTAAGGCTGGTGTCTTTTTTTTTTTTGTTTTTTTGTTTTTTTGTTTTTTTTTTGTTTTTTTTTGTTTTTTTTTAATATACTCAACTTAACAAAAGAGCTAGTTTACAAGACTAATACAAAGCATAAACACAGGAGCTAACTTACAGAAGTAATACAAACACTTACAAAAGAAGGACTTAATTACAACTGAAACAATATAACACCTTACTTTGACAACAGGGCAAGTAGGAATATACAGTCAAAGTAAAATGACAAAGATAAATATACCTTTACAGTAGGCTCAAATGAAAAGGAAAAATAAAACAGACAAAAAAGTGTTGGGAAAAAAAAAAGCACCTTAACCTGGTTCCTTTATTTTGATAGTGGTGCAAAAGCTACCGCATCGCCTATGCAAAAGGCTTTATTGGGAAATGTTAAAAATGGAGATTCGGATGTTCGCCATCCGTTTTGCCAAAAGGAAAGCTAACGCAGAAAGAAACTCGGAACAAAATCTTTCCCAAAAATTAGACGAAATAAACTCACGTATCGACGCATTCCCAGAAAACATTTCCCTTGCAAACGAGGCCAAGAAACTCAAAATTGAATTAGACGAAATTGCTGTGCAGAAAACCAAAGGCTCCATAATTAGGAGCAGAGCAAGATGGTACGAGTTGGGTGAGAAATGTAACAAATACTTCTTTAACCTAGAAAAAAGAAGTTATGAAAAAAGACATATCACAAAATTAAAGACGCTCGAGGGTATTACTGTTAAGGACCCAACGTCCATTTTAAGGGCCATGAAAAACTTTTACAACCAGCTTTATACCTCTCAAAAACCGCTAGCAGCTGTAGACCCATTATCTTTCTGTGAATATGAATCTCTACCTAGACTGGACGACGAGAAACAAAGCCTTTGCGAAGGTTTAATAACCGCAGAAGAATGCCTCACCGCTTTAAAAACTTTTCAACATAATAAGTCGCCGGGCACGGACAGTTTATCTGCAGAGTTCTATCTACGCTTCTGGAAGGAGCTGTCGGGCCCTCTGATTGAGTGTCTCAACCATGGCGCCTTACTGGGGGAGCTTTCTATCTCGCAGAGACAAGGAATCATCTCCCTGATCCCAAAAAAGAACAAAGATCCTTTACTGCTTAAAAACTGGCGCCCCCCCTCTCTCTTAAATACCGACTATAAATTAGCAACGAAATGTATTGCAAGGCGTTTAGAAAAGGTACTCCCTCTGTTAATAGAGCGGGACCAAACAGGGTACATTAAAGGCAGATACATCGGTGAAAACATCCGCCTAATTACAGACATAATTGAACAATATGAAAATAAGGAAGGTATGATACTCTTTCTAGATTTTGAAAAGGCCTTCGACTCCTTAGAGTGGGACTACCTTTTTAAGGTTCTCGACACTATGAACTTTGGCCCAAGCTTTCTCAACTGGATTCGCACATTCTACAGCAATATTTCTAGCTGCGTTACTAACAATGGTCACTCTTCTGAGTTTTTTTCTTTACAAAGAGGAGTGAGACAGGGGTGTCCTCTTTCAGGATTGCTCTTCGTTCTCGCTTTAGAACCACTTGCACACCAAATAAGAATCACCAATTCCATTAAAGGTCTTGAAAACGGGAATAAGATCACTAAACTTAGTTTGTATGCAGACGACACCACCGCCTTTTTCCGCGACGACCCTTCTGCAGTGTCTCTATTTGCTCTCCTTGATCAGTTTAGCAATCTATCAGGTCTGAAAATTAATAGATCAAAAACTGAGGGTCTGTGGCTAGGTCGTTGGAAAAGCAGATTAGGAAAAGACGATCCTTTTGGTATTTCGTGGCCGAAAGAATATGTCACTGCACTTGGAATAACTTTCCCTTACAATGCTAATGTTGGAATTAAATTAAACTTTGAAGAAAAGCTTGCGAAACTTAAAAAAGTTCTTAACATCTGGTGTAAAAGACAGCTAACCATCCTAGGCAGAATAGCCATTGTAAAGAATTTAGCAATCGCCAAACTTGTTTACTGCTGCTCCGTCTTAAACGTTCCTGCCGAATTCGTTAAAGAGGTCAACAGCACCATCTTCTCCTTTATCTGGAATTTCAAACCTGATAAAATTATAAGGCTGGTGTCTAGGCTGTAGATGACCAGCTACTCAGAGTTTGAAAATGGGTGAAGAACAAAAGGCAGGGGATACTTTTTTTTGGTTCATTACTAGCTGCTTTTCTGTTGAAGCAACTGACTTCTCCAAAGCATAATGGCAGCCCTGCAAGATGGTGTAAAGACAACCCAAGCCACAGGCGAAGGTGCTTTCTAAGCCTGAATATTGGCTCATTTTGCTTTCAGTAGGGGAAAAAAGCTGCTAAGTACTTTTGGTATTTTGGTATTAATTGAATTGTTGTTTTTCTTTGTATCCTGTGTGTTCTAGGCATCCAGATGGTTTTATATTCTGTACTATTTGTTTGGTAAGTTTTGGACTCCCTTTCTTATTACTGTGACATCAGTTAATAAACTTGTAAAAGACTCATTGCATGTTTCCATCTGGCACCCCATTTTATATGATTATTTTAAATGTATTTTTTGATGATCAAAAAGATCCAGTGCTTGGGAATTAAGAGATAAAGAAATGGTAACTGGGAAGGGAGAGAATTAAGAAAAAATGCAATATATTTGCTTGCTATTTCTTAATAACAAAATAATAATATGCTAAGAGGTGGGTGCCACTGTAGAAAAGTGAGGAACTGGTAGTTAAAAGGGTACATGAAGTGGAAACAAGTTCAACCCCCCCCCCTCCCCTCCAACTACATTGTTTTGTTCTCTAACACATAATTTATATTCAGCTATCAAAAGCTTAAAGTTGAATGTTTGTGACATACTGACACTTCTCATGTCTTCACTGAACCTAAAAGTTATTTAATATCTTTCTTTCTATATCACTGGACATTGCTGATCCTCATTACAGCATGCATGATGTGTGTCACAATATATATATTAATGATCCTATTAGTAACATGACCAGCTCTCACTGAGTCTCTTGGTAGCTCAGTGGGCAGAGCATCTGAGAGATCATGTGTAACAACAGCAACAACAACAACAACAGTAATAATAATAATAATAATAATAATAATAATAATAATAATAATAATAATAATAATTACAGTGACTTTTATTTAGCACTACAGTGCTGACTGGGGACACTGTGAGAAAGCAACATGATAAATGGAACGTAAACATTTTAAACAACACCCAGCTGGAGGCTTACCAGTTGGCTATTTGCAAGCATGGCTGAGGATTTGAACATGGGACTACCGTGAGACAAATCCAAGTGGTCAGAGAAGAAGACATGAACCAGGGAACTCCAGATTACAAGTCCAGTGCTGTACCCACTTTCATGCTGCCTCCCACTGTGTCCCCAACATACGTGACAAGAGGGGAGCGCTTCCCCCATTTTTGGCGCTCCTCTCGTGTCGCGTCTCCCCGAAGTTTCTGTTCGGGACACAGGTTTTTTCCCTTGTCCCACACTCATGAAATTCTGAATATGTCTTCCATGGTGCTTCATGTGTATCTATAAACCCTAGGTTAATAATTTTTATATATCACTGTGACTTTGATCTTTTTCTTTTATTGTTATAGGTAACATTCCCCGAGATGCCATAGCAAGCTTTTTAGGTGTTCCTCTGGACAGGTAATTTTATATGTTGACTCCTGGTAACTTGAAGCTCATCCTAGCTCAAGTTAACATTGCAGGATTTTCCCTAGAATTGCTGCATACATTTACTGTTATTTTACCCTCAGTGACTCATTCTAGTCAAACCCTCAATAACAAGAACCTCCTGCTATCCCAAAATGAATTATTTCTCCTCAAGTCATTTTCTTTACAATTTTGTCCTCGATAACACGAACCCCATTTGTCAAAGTGTAAGGTGACAAAACATACTCCGTAACACTGAATTTATTTTTTATCAAATTTTGTCAAATTGAGCAGCATGTATTTTTGAAGTGTGTCTAATTGTCCTTTGTCTCTTATGTCAATTTCTTTAGTTTCTTGGTGTTGTGTTGCTTGTAAAGTACTATTATCCACTGAAAAAAAATAACCCTTTAAGCCACAAAAGTGACAAGCATCTAATTTCTCCATACACGATCACTTCAAGTCATGAGAATAAAGAAAATGATCACCATTGATGAAATGTCTTGATTTTTAATCAAATTCTCCCAACTAGTACCATAAGAAATATATGGAGAATAGTGAGGAGAACATGCATGTTGGTATTAGGGCTTAAAGGGTTATTCGTATTCTAGTGTACTTTTTATATTTTATTGTAAATAATTTTAGAGGGCCACTGGTTTGTTAGTATTTTTTATGCTATTTTAGTGCTACCCTCGTTGAATAAAGACTTTACTTAATTATTTACTTACTAATTTCAATCATTCCCTTTATGTGGCATATTGGAGGATCAAGAGAGCCTGTGTATTTTTGAGATCTTATAATTCCAGTACTATCTCTGAACATAACAATACTGTAATCTATTTGGGGGAGTAAAGTTTGGAAATGAAAAGTACATTTGTTTACAATTGCACCTTTGTTGTTAGTAGGCACCGGAAGCAACCCCGGCGTTGTTAGCAACAAGAACATAACTTATTAAAACAAAAGGTTTAATGCGTATGAGCATCCAGTAAGTTGAATGTTGCAAGATTTTTATGCACTTTTCAGAGATGCTCCACTGCTCAACACAATTTCGGGCTTGCTAGATGTATCGCTGTTTTGGCTCCTTCTGACAACAGGATCACTGATATTGTTTGTTTGGACATTTGGAAACAAACTCCTTGTCATCTTTCACACACAGGTGGGTACTGGTACGTGTATTGCTAAATCACTCCAGCCAGCAGTGATCAGCATCAACTTTCTCCTCATCATATCAGTGCATTGCAACACACAGGTCACAAGTATTAAGGAATTGATTACCAAAGATAGATTGCCTTGACGATTAAACAAGTTCTCCCACCTGATACTCATTAAAATTCATGAAGACCAGTAAGGAGAATTTGTATAATGATGCTGGGGCTTAATTCATGTTTTCATCCCACCCACCCAACCCACACATTAAAATTAATGTGAGCAGACCAGGGGACCATGCTGTAGACCACAAAGAAGTGCGATTTGTCACTGTTATTAATAAGTAATTGTATTTGTTTCTGATAGTATTGTTGGGAAGTGGAACACTTTGCCAAAACATATTGTGCATGCTGGGTCGTTTGCTGCTTTTAACAGCAGTCTGAAGAATTATATGAACTTAAACTACCGGTAAACTAATAATCAGTTTGTGAATTTTGTACATTTTTTATATTTTTAGAAATCTTTAGTTGGGGGAATTCTTTTTACTTAGGGATAACCTCACTATTTCCCTTTTTGGGAGGTGTTTTTAACTTGTATATATTGTGTTGTTTCTTCCTGTGTAAACTATTGAGTGTATGCTATGTTATGTTGTGTTATTATGCTATTATGTTGTGTCATGTAATGTCATGTCATGTCATAACATAGCATAACATAACATAATAGTAATAATGTGACAACATGACATAACATGGCATCATGTGACACACGTCATGTCATAACATAACAGTAATAACATGACACAACATGACATGACATGGCATCACGTGACGCACATGTTATGTCATTTCATGTCATAACATAATATAACAGTAATAATGTGACACAACATGACATGACATGGCATCACACGACACACATGTCATGTCATGTCATGTCATGTCATGTTATTACTTCCCCTACTCTATTCAAACATACTGTGGGTCCTTTAAATCTCCCCTCACTTATTATTAGGCATAAGAAGATGACGGAGATAATGGCAAGGTAGTTTATATATTGGCAACTAATCAATCATAAAAGTGACTCTGTTAATTGATTAAAACCTTTCATTCACATTTTTGTTATGTTTTGTTTTTGACTTTTTGTTTCTTCAGCATTACACATTTCCCGTGGAGTCATCATTTAGTCATCAACAGGACCAACGTCTTAGTGCAGCAATGAAGAACAGAACAGTTCCCCTACTTAAGGTACACTTCAGGAAAACACAAGCATCAAATTTTTCCTAACAGGATCACTACTTCAGAAAACATCCATGTCATGAAAATAATGAAAATCAAATGGACACCAAAGGTAAAATGTCTGGATGTTTTAAGGAAGTTTTTCCAATCAAAACCATATAAAATATATGGAGAACAGTGAGGAGAACGTCTGTGTTGATATTAATCTTCCATTAATTTTAACCTCACTAGTTTTAGTTATTGACTGAAAAGTGTCCCAAGCACTTTTCCTAGTAAAACTTTTGTTTGAGATGGTTGATAAGTGCTATCTCAGCATGTTCAACCATTTTGTCTGAGTTTCAGTTCCAGCCGAAAACAGCTGGTTGACCACAGCAAGGGAAAATGTTTCATTTTTTCCCCTCGGCTAGAGAACACAAATAAGCCAACTAACTGAAGGTGCCTGTTGCCATTAGGATATTACCTTAGAGTAAATTTAAAATAATGAATGGGAAGTGTGAGTTTTGTAATACTTATCTCTCTTCTCTTTTACTCTTCAGTTTCTTGCTATGTTTGATTTGTGTCACTTATCACAATTCAGCAACACAAGAAGAAAACAGGTTTTCTGTCTTAGTCAGCCCAGTAAGTGCTAAATGTTGCAAATTTCAAAATGTCCTGCAAGTACTAAGCATGTGATTAGCTTTAGGCCAAAGAGTGACAAGCATCTAATTTCTCCTTACAGTATCACTAGTTGAACAAATATACAGGTCACGAGAATAAAGGAAATGATCACCAGACATGAAATCTGTTGATGTTTAATCAAATTCTCCCAACTTGTAGCATAGGAAATGTATGGAAAATAGTAAGGAGAATATACATGTGGATATTGGAGCTTAAAGGGTTAATTTATGCAATGGACAAAGTAAAACACGTTTTGATTGGTCTAGGGGGGGTGAATGCAAAAATGACATAATGACCTGCAAAGTTCTGCATGCATAGATCATCTCTATGAAGATTTTGCAACCAACTGCCTCGCATACCATAATGGTGGCTGGGTGCCTGGGACATCCAGGAGCCTCCACTGTTGTCAGCTGGCCCCCAGATGGACTACTCCATTACTGGCAAATTCCCACAACCCATCCATGAGCCAAAGTAAAACACATGTTTTGATTGGTCTAGGGGTGGGGTGAATGCAAAAATGACATAATGACCTGCAAAGTTCTGCGTGCATAGATCATCTCAGTGAAGATTTTGCAACCAACTGCCTCGCATACCATAATGGTGGTTGGGTGCCTGGGATATCCAGGGGCCTCCACTGTTGTCAGCTGGCCCCCAGATGGACTACTCTATTACTGGCAAATTCCCACAACCCAGCCATGAGCCCCACATGCCCTGGCATCTGTCACACTGGCTTAGTGGAAAGAGAAAAAAAGTAAATTAAAAAAATAAGAGGGAGGGATGGCTGGGGTAGAAAAACAAGCAGAATGCCACAAAATACCTAGACAAAATACATGTAAGCGGTCACAGCCTGCGATTACAGTAAAACCACACAAACTGAGCCTGAAAGCACCTGAACAACCGTTGACCACCAAGGCTCGATAACCACATGCTCTTTGTTGGTTAACTTGGTTATGATGATGATGATGATAAACTTTATTAATGTGTCAAGGCCACATAGCCTGGGAAAATCCCATACTAATTTGGGGACACAATTAATAGATATTAAAAATGTGTAGAAAGAAAATTTATAATACTTAGAGCTATATAAAATATTTATGATAGTCAGATATTAAAAATATTTATAAAGAGAATTTAAAATACTTAAAGCTATATAAAATAATGATGATGAGCAGATATTAAAAATATGTAAAAAGAGAATTAAAAGTACTTAAAACTGTATAAAATAATTATGAGGAGCAGAGGGAACAGCCCTTGCAGCCATGATCTATGAGCAGACTAATATCGTATTTGCGTATCTGTTTCCTAAAAATATTTAAAGTTTTAGCTAATCTTATGTCTGGGGATAATTTTCCCCACAGTTTTGGTCCAAGATAACGCAAAGAATGTTTACCATATGTAACCGTATTGAAACTTGGTGTGGAAAAGTCTGACTGCCTTAAAGAGTAAGAGGAATTATGATTATTAAAAATATTACAAATATAAGTAGGACATAGTCTGTTCCTCACTCTGTACATTAAGATGCAAATATCCTGCAAACGCCTGTTCATAAGTGTTGGTAACTCAGCTCTTTTGAGTAATTGTGAATAGCTTGAAATCTTGTCTCTATAACCTAGTGGAGGGATGGAGAAAGGCGAGAGACAATAAACTGGCTGTGAGCATTCTATCGACCGACATGTCAAAGGCTTTTGACTCGCTACATCCGCCATTGCTTCTGAGCAAGCTCAAAGCATATGGTTTCCAGGACAGCACAGTACAACTTCTAAACAGCTATTTGTCTAATTATTACATTTAACCTCATTAAGGACGGTGCCTCCTAATACAGATGTATTTTTGCAAAGGTTAGGACTGTGGGGAAAAAGCAGATCTTAGCAAGGGTTATTGGAATCCAGAAAGAAAAATGTGGGTAACCACGCATTTTTCAGAGATAATTAAGCAAACGTAATTCTAAAAAAGCGTTAAAATACAAAGAATGTATGGCAATTACTTTCTAAATTTAAGCTCAATTATCTCTGAAAAATGCGTGGTTACCCCCAATTTCTTTTTGGATTCTGATAGCCCTTGCTAAGATCTGCTTTTTCCAGATAGTCATAAACCACACAAAAATATTGTTGTATTAGGGGGCAAATTCCTTAAGAAACCCGAATATCCCGAGATGCGCAGAATGTATGAGCAGTAACAAAAGGAGGCATCGTCCTTAAAACATTTCTAATTTTGTGCAGGATAACCAATATCAAAACAACGTATAACAAAATAGATTCCATTTGGGCGTGGCTGTGTACACTGATGGCATACGGTCAGAGGACGCCAAAGCTGGTTACTTCTTTGTTCCTACAATAACTGTTTTATGAGGTCATCAGATTACACACTCACGGCCAAATGGAATCTGTTTGTTAAATACTGTGATTTTTTGTAGATTCTTAGTTCATTGTTTGTTTATTTGTTTGCTTGTTTATTTGTACAGGTGGACGGCCAGCCAACTGGACTGATGTCTCAACAGAATGTCTCTTCATTATTGAGTCTCTTACAAACAAGTTGTCGACAGAAGTCTCTCTTCAAGCACATCTCCAGCAACCTGCGCTGGATCCTAAACTGCTCACTAACGGACATGCAAATGGAGGTGCTAATGGACATGCAGGTGCAAAAGAGGGGGGTGGTAGACTACGAGCAGTCTCTCTTTCCGTTCAGGGATAGTTGAGGAAAACGAACAAGCGAGCAGGTGCGAAAATTGCCCGCATTGTTGAAACGTGATGCACACGTCAAGCTGCTAGTGTAGGTTTTGAGCCGCTAGTGCAGCACTAGCGGTTCGACGCGGACCTCACGTTTCAACGCAACAGGCGATTTCGCGCTCGCTTGCTTGTTTGTTTTCCTCGACTATCCCTGAGTGGAAAGAGAGACTGCTCGTAGTCTAGGGGGTGGTAGCGCCAAAAATAATTTTCTTTTTTTATCTTTGAACAAAAATTATACTCAACATTAGTGACCTCAGTGCAAACATAATTAACTAAACCGATCCTAAACTACTTGATTCAACACTCATTAATGGACATGCAGGTGCAAAAGGGGGGTTAGTAACACTGCAAATAATTTTCTTTTTTATCTTAAAACAAAACATTATATCCAACATTAGTGACCTTTATAGTGTAAAAAATATTATTAGTCTTAAAACATTATACCCAACACAGATTTTTATTCACTTAGAAAAAGATAGTCACTGGTATTATGTCCAAACATAATATCAGCTGGTTAAAATTGATAATTGAGATTGTATGTGGGCAAATTTTGGTTACACACTGATTAATTGATTAATAGCGACCCAAAAGCATGGTTTTTGAACTGTTTTGGTCTGAAAAACGTTATAGAACTAGGGTATAGATTTCTGTCGTTTTGGTCTAAAAGGGGAAACTTTTCAGGTGTTTGCTAATGTCAGCAATTAAGATATCCCAATGACCCAACATTGATTTTTTTAATGCAACTTGCAACAGATCTTTACATTTCCATGCCCCACCCACTTTACTTTGTCACAAACAGGTGAAGACAACTACGTTACTATAGGAAATTAACGCTCCGTGAAATTCGCGTTAATTTAAGTCGCGTTAATTTTGGTGAGTGTTAATTTCCGCGTTGTTATTTAAGTGGAGCGTTAATTTCTGCAACCTTGATTTCCATCATTCAGTCCAGGCTCTCTTGACACCTAGAAAACAATAGCTTTCCCACATTTCGGCAGAATTTAACTCACATTGTCAATAAAGAAATTGCCCCACACACCTGAAGGTCTGTTTTGCCGGTTTGGATTTTTTATTCAGTCATGAAATAGATTTGTTCCAGTTGTGACCACAAACTGTTTCCTTGTGTTAATCGCGTTAATTTCGCTTATAATGAAATTTTGCTTCCTCTTTCGCGTTAATTTCCTTTATTGGGGAGTAATTTTCCCTTCAGTTCGCGTTAATTTCAAATAATTAACACAAGCGTTAATTTCCTATAATAAGGTAAGTCTTTTATTTTTCTCCTCAGGACAAAGTCCTTCCCTGTATTCCAGTCCATATGAGTCACCACTGAGTGTAACCAGACGGCAACAAACACTGACATCTCCAGGATCAGTTCACCTTTGGTCTGAGACAACTGGTAGGATTTAAAACATTAGGCCCTCATTCATCAAATCCAGGCTCAAGAACCGCTGACAGAGTTCGCAGTTAACTATTTTCCCTCTGGAATAAAAACAAATTCCTCAAAATTTCGCCTTTGCTCATCAGATCGTGGCTCAGGCTTGCAAATGGTGTCAAACAGAGGACACGTGTGCAAACGGGTGTCTAATTGGTCGAGAATTTTTTTAGCCAATTAACGAAAATGAAATCCAAAGCAAACAGAAATTAGTGTTGACTCTCAAGAGCACAAAAGAAAAAATGGATGAAGGAACGAACGAACGAACGAACGAACGAACGAATGAAACAAAACACACACAAAGATGTGAGAGCTGCCCTTCGGTTTACCGCTGCTGTCTTCCTTACTCACCCCCCCCCCCCCCCCCCCCCACTTCTTACATTGTTTTTGTTTGTTGCTCTTTTGCATATGCGCCTTTCAACAAAGCCTGGGGACGAGATTGGGCTGAAAATAGCGCGGTTTTCAATTGAGTGTCGTCAAACCAAAACCAAAGGAGTTACTCTGTCCAATCACAGCAGACGTAAACAATCAATGAACCAATGAGGACTCGACGCAAATGCATGTAACAGGCTCCGAGCGCGGGAAAACGCGTGCGAGCAAGTCACGAACTCAGGATTGGTTTTGGTCTTACTTCTGATTGGTCGAGAAAATGACGCGAGCTTTTTAAGCAACCACCGGGGGAAGTGAAGCAAAACCAAAACAACTCAATTAAAAACCGCTCTAAAAATAACCTTAAAAATTGTTCTTTTAGATAACGTGCAGAAATTACCTCCGAGGCCTACACAAGGTGCCAATGTTTTCAGCCGTATTAGAAACAAGACAATTGACAAGGTAAGCGCAGTTAAGTAAGAGGCGAAGGAACGTACCTTTGTCTTCTTGTATATTATTTTTAATAATATTCTAACCTTACTTTGTTTTTATTGTTTTGTCAGGTGGATAATTTTGTTTGGAGGATCGGTCAGGTTCCACATAATGTGCGTTTCATTTTTATGATTATAACCTTGTTGATTAGAGCTTCTTAGGAAGTGTTTATACAATGAAACAGACTCACGCATAAATTTGTATTTAGTTTACACAAGAGATTATGAAGTAAGAGAGTATATCCCCCCTACCAGTCTTATTCCAGAGGTAGTGCCTCTCAGGTTATTTTTAGATCGACTCATCAGATCGTGGATTCCCTGGAGGAACGTTGCGGCGGAGCGTTGCGTGACGACTCAAATAACGGCTGCGTTATTTTGAGGAGGAGCGTTGCGTGACGACTCAAATAACAGCTGCGTTATTTTGGGGAGGAGCGCTGCGTGACGACTCAAATAACAGCTGCGTTATTTTGGGGAGGAGCGCTGCGTGACGACTCAAATAACAGCTGCGTTATTTTGGGGAGGAGCGCTGCGTGACGACTCAAGTAACAGCTGCGTTATTTTGGGGAGGAGCGTTTCGTGATGACTCCAATAACAGCTGCGTTATTTTGGGGAGGAGCGTTTCGTGATGACTCCAATAACAGCTGCGTTATTTTGGGGAGGAGCGTTGCGTGACGACTCCAATAACAGCTGCGTTATTTTGGGGAGGAGCGTTGCGTGACGACTCAAATAACAGCTGCGTAGGAGACTACTGAAAACCGCTCTAAAGAAAACCAACCTACAGTAGAATCGTAGTCTGTGTTGTGTTTTGACCTAACTTAATTTTTGTCCATCTAGATTGCTTGTAGTTTAAAGGAAAGACCAATAATAGGATTTGTCTTTGATGAGGTAAGGACGTGGAATGGGTAAACCTTTCCTTTCTTGATTCAAACGTTGAGGCTTCTAATGTGGTCTTCACTAATGTATGTATAGCGAGCTTGGACGGCATGTGGTTTTGCCGACGTGTTAATTAACCCTTTAGTGATCAGCAAAATTATCCCAATAGTGATCAGTATCTAGTTTCTCCTTACAATATCCCAGCATGATCAAACATACGGATGACGAGAACGAAAGAAATGATCACGAAAGACAAAAGTTAGAGCTTAAGGGTGCATCATGATTCTCAGTTTCTTTCGATTGGTTTTGAGACGTCAATATATCAAACAAATCGACTCTACTTTTTCATGGTCTAGCTACACTTATGGTCCATGAAAATGTCGTCATAAGATGTTCAAAACTTAGCAGTGAAACAACTCGCTTGCGGGCTCGTTGTTCCACTGCTTAGTTTGGAGCATTTTATGACGTTATTTTTATGTATCATAGGAGTGTAAACCATGAAAAAAATGGAGTCGGTTTGTTTTTTTTACAATAACAGGGAAAAATGACGAGCTAAAACGCTTTAAGGACGGTGCCTCCTTTTGTTACTGCGTATACGTACTCCGCATCTCGGGACATTCGGGTTCCTTAAGGAATTTGCCCCTAATACAACAATATTTTTGCGCGGCTTATGACTATGTGGAAAAAGCAGATCTTAGCGAGGGCTATCAGAATCCAGAAAGAAAATAGGTGGTAACGACGCATTTTTCAGAGATAATTGAGCTCAAATTTGGAAAGAAATATCCATACATTCTTTGTATTTTAACGCTTTTTTAAGTTTATGGTTGCTTAATTATCTCTGAAAAATTCGTGGCTACCCACATTTTTCTTTTTGGATTCCAGTAGGTCTTGTTAAGATCTGCTTTTCCCCCATAATCATAACCTTTGCAAAAATACATCCATATTCGGGGGCACCGTCCTTAAACTGCGAGAAACGCGCGCGCGCGCGCGCGCGCAACGAGCGAAAGTCGATGCAATACGCGTCATCAATCCGTTCCGTTTTTCTTCCACGTTCTGGACTTGCTGAACCATTTCTTCGCCTAAAGTATCTCCAAACTGTCCGTTGTATAAACTCTCGTCACAATAAGCAAGAGCCAATAAGCGAACGAGAACTTCCCAAAGTTATTGTAAAACTACGGATTGACGTCTTAAAAGCGAACCAGTGATTGGTTGAAAGTTTCTTGCTCGTTTTGGTTAGGCTCCTCCCGTTCAAACAAAAATTCACACTTTCTCTTCAAAGAGCGGCCAGAACTGTAAATTACGTGGTCGTTTGAAGGTAAAAAAAGCGATATTCAAAATTAGAATCCGTATTATCAAAAAGCCAAGGTAAGACGAGGATTAAAGCGTTTTCTCATTTTTTTAACAGTTTGTTTTTGTCGCTGTGTTGTGGTTGCTCGCGATTATCACGCAATCATGTTTTTGAAAAAGGTTTGAACAATCGATGAGTTTGAGTTACCTGACTACAGTATTGTCGTCTCAAAATCGAAATTAGTTTATATCACTGATCTTCATATATTTGTGGTCTTGTTTTCAGATTCCAGAAGCTCGTACGCAAGCTATTTTCAGTGACTGTCAGCTTCACATATGGGCAGTTGAAGGTACGAACTACAGTGAAATACTCCAACTGTGTAAAGCTGGACTTCAAACTGGTCTCTTTTTTTTGTCTTTGAAACTGTTAAGCCTGAGAGATTTGAACTCTTATCAACTGCCCCCCCCCCCCCTCATTTTACCTGCAACGCCAGTGCACAGATAGTTTGAATTTTTAATAGACTCGACACTCTTGTGTTATCTCTGCGCACCCTATTTTTCCGTGCAGTATTTTAACGTTAAGTTTGTGGTTGGGATTTATTACGATCAGTTACTTCCAAAAACATTTTTTTACATAAAAAATTCCTTCCCACAACATCTCGCCAATGGATGAAGCAAAAGTATCGATGTCGTCCCAGCATTTTGATTGGCTTCAAATTAAAATACATTGAAACCTCGATTATCCGCTCTTTTCGATTAGCAGGACTTTTCTCTGCGGTCCCGGTTTACTTACGAACATTTACAAGCGATAAGTAGTAACAACTTTTAGTTGAAAGGGGTGAGTGGTATTTTGAAACAAGCTTCCTTTACTCCATGTTCCCCAGTGAAAACTGATTGAGAACAGTATCAGAAAATATAAAGTCAAGTGTGTGCGGTTATTTTAGTCCTCTGCAAGGACAGTTTACTTTGAAAATAACCACCGTGATTGCGCCCATCTCATTCTCAATCGTATTTGATGATTATTCAGTTTCGATCGTTCGTGTTACTTTCGGTGGTCTCATCGAGTTCGCATCAGTCGAGGTTCGACTGTAGCGGCAAAGTTTACGACTCTTACCCGGTCGCTAGTTCGTAGTTAGTTGTTTTGAGGAGAGGATACACGCGCGGGGAGTCTCGGGAACGTTCCTCCCCAAAACTTTCCGCGCGCTTAGCCATCTCGCGTTCAGTCTTCTCCCGCTCCCCAAACAACTAATAGCGACTGGGTACGAGACAGGCAAAATTTGGTAGAAAGCACATGACTCACGCCCGTCACGTGTCAGTCTAGAAATCCATCTTAAGAATAAAAATACAATGGATTTACAGACACAAACTATACACATCGGTAATAAAAATAGGGGAAAAGCTACAGAAAACTGCAAGCTGGAAAAAGATATGTTACAGCCTAGAAGCCCTCGGCAAAAAGCTGTTTTTATGTCGTTCAGTTCTCAAGAAAGGCAGATATTTGAAAGCACTACCGTGTCTTAACTCTAGTATGATATTTCATGTAGTCTGATGTGCAAATGTTTGCTTATTTTGCCTCTCTTAGCTCTCTCAAGACTGGTGGCTTCATCTTACACAGAGGACACATTTGGTGTCGTACAAAAGGTATCAATTCTCCTAATTCGCTAAAACATAGAGCGTTTTGCAACTGAGTGTCGAAAGTAATTCGCGTTTTGCTTTGGTTTTGATTTCGCTCTGTGACAGTCTCTGTGACTGGTTGAAAAAAATCTCGCGCCACTTTCTCTACCAATCAGAAGCAACCTGAGCAACCTAGCGGACAAACTTTCCCGAAAGAACGGCGAGTCTTATGCCAGTGCCATATCTTGGCTTAGAACACGCATATCTTTTGAAATTCTAAGATCAGTCCACACATGTGTTCGGGGGTCTAGAACTCCTTTTCACAAGAATGCTGACTTTTTACATGATTTTAGTGTTACTGCAAGGAACGCGGATATTTTTTAATTAGTTCTTAGTATGTTTTTTTTAGAGTAGTTTTAGTAAACAGTATTGAATTAGTTGTGCTATAGTTTTTTGTGCTAACAGAAGTGATCTCATCTGAGCAGCTAAGAATGTATTTGGGAAATTGTTATAGGTCATTGGCAATTTTTATGATTTATGCTATAGTTGTTAGGTTATATATTGTTAAATTTTCACTTCAAATATTTCTGTAATTTATGTACATATTTTCAAAGTAAAATAAACTTCCTCGTATCAGAAGTAAAACTCAAACCAATCGCGACTTGCTCGCGCGCGTTTTCCCGCGCGTAGCGCTGGTAACATGTATTTGCTTGGGTTCTGATTGGTTCATTGGGTAATTTGTGTTTGTTTTGATTGGCTGGGATAATTACTTTGGTTTTGGTTTTACGGTACTCATTTGAAAAGCGCTCTATCTAATACCTAATTGCCTCGTTATTTCGGGTTTTTGAGTGGCAAAGATAATGATGTCCCGATATTGTAGAATTTGCTGCCCTAATAGGGGCTATGTCACGGGTATTTTTGTGTGTCGGGGTCAAGATTCTGGTTAAAACAAAACTAAGAGCGTTTTGTTACACACAAACTGGTCTTAGAACTCTAAGAGGAAGACATTAAGTGAATTCTTGAAAGAAGAACAATAAATCAAGAACAATACAATCCCGGTCAAACCGGGATTGTACAGTGTAATACACTGGTTTATTATAGAGACAAGAGTGTTTTGGTGGAAAATAGACCACTCGTAAAGTTCATACGAAACTACATCCGGGACTCGAGTGGCGTATTTTGCATATCCTCACTAGTGAGGATATCGATGACGTCATTTCCCGCTTTTATAGTGTTGTTTGTGCAAAAAAATACTCTTGTCTATATAATAAAAAGAATTACACGGTGGCTTGAAGATATGAATTTTATTTTCTCGTGGTAAAAAATAATATTTTAAAATATTGTTTTTACCACTCGAAAATAAAATTCATATCTTCGCGCCGCCGTGTAATATCCTCTATATATTTTGTGCGATCTCTTGCCTTTATATGGTAAAATGGCACAACAGTGGAACAATAAGCTCTAATTTTGTATCTTATGATAAAGGCAGTTTTTTAGGTCAATTTTGTTCTGTCCTGATGAAATTTACTATCCAATCCAATCTAAAGCTTTAAAGGAGTGAGAAAATTAAACCACGAAAATTAAAGAAAAAGAAACGAAAAAGTATTATTCGTTTGCCTCATTTAAAATGTTGGGTTTGTCATAGTCACTGCGTTGTTTATTTGACAATAAAGCAACTTTCGTGAACTCTAAACCCCGTGAAAATAATATTAATTCTGTTGTGTGTGTCATCATTTTAATCCAGTTATTCTTGCCTTTTCAGAGTCTTCCAGACGTCTTTGTTTCTCTTGTGAGTCTACTTCAGGTGAGATATGAAGAAAAACTTAAAAATATTTTTTAATTATTGTTATCTTTTCCTCACAGTGGAGGGCGCCAAGGAAACGAGAACCAAAGTCGCTGAAAGAGAACAAGATTTCCAATTATCCCAGACCCCACTGATCACAATCCACAGTACCGAAAAAGATGGCGACTGGTACATTTACCCATAGTTCTTAGCGAACAAGAACCATAAAAACGCTCATAAAAACGCTCTTCTAAAAACATCAAACATAGCATACAGAATGTTGCTAGCACAGGAACAAATTCATGCAAAAAATATGGCTTTTTATGTGCCTTTTGGCTGTGTTAGGTCCCTAAGGTATTGTGGTAAAATGTACAGCCGCCATCTTTTTTCGTACGGTGGATTAACGACGGTGCCTCCTCTTGTTACTGCGCATACGTTCTGCGCATCTGGAGATGATGCGAGATACTCGGATTTCTTTAGGACGGTATTTCCTAGTGCAAAGGTATTTTTGTGCGGATTATAACTATTCAGTAAAAGTAGATCTTAGTAAGGCTGTTGGAATCCAAAAGGAAAATTAAAGGGCAACCACGCATTTTAAAGAGAAAATTGAGCTTAAGTTTTGAAAGAAAATGCTACACATTGCTTTTTATTTGAAAGCTTTTTGAATTCTGGTTGCTTAATTATCTCTGAAAAATACATGGTTACTCGTAATTTTCTTTTTCGGATTCCAGTAGCCCTTGCTAAGATCTACTTTAGCTGCATAGTTGTAAACTGTGAAAAAATACCTCTGAATTACGCGACAAACGAGGAAACGGTGTTGCGAAAACATTGCTTTCCACAGTGTTTAGAACTTGGGCGCACACGTTTAAGCGGCTCCAAACCCCAAGGAACTACTGAAGTAAACGCCTAAGTCCTAAACATGTTGGCAACGTTCATTTCTGCAACCTGTGTTTGGTATTCCAGCACGATTTGATCTCTTGTTAGCGACTCTGGTCCTCCTTTAACTTAATGATTAGCCCTCGCCATTCGATGAAATCTTTCGTTTCGTCGATTTTGTTGGTTTTCTCTTCCCTTATCCAATAAAAAGCCAGCAGTCTTGAAGGGTCTTAAATTAGTCACGTGCATTAGCATAGGTCACGTGCAAGAACATTAATTGCACGTGCAGTTGTTGTCCTTGGTTCCTCTAAACAGCTAAAACCAGCAGAAAAATAAGGAAAACAGATTTTCAAACAAAAAATACTTGTTAGAGAAACAATTTACAACAGCAGTTGAATAATTTAACTGTACCTCGTGAGGATATCGTCTTTTTGCGGGAATCCAGAAAGTCTGACCAAAAATTGTTTTTCAGTTTTCTTTCCTATTCGCATCTTTTTAAATGTCTAACCAGTTTTCCTCCTGTTTATACAGGTTTTAGACAAGCATTCCAAGCTTTCCTTGGCATTGACGTCAAAGCCTGCTATTCAGCCCAGACCTCCTCGGCCTCAAGGGAAAGACGGTCTCCGCTATCAACTGAGAGCAAGTTAGCAAAATGCTTCCTCTCATTTTATTTTTGTCGTTATTAGCCCACATTTGAGAATATTTGAAGTAGCTAAAGAAAAATACTACCACAGATACAATCAAAATTGCAGCTGGCGTTGGGTTGCCTAGAAACCTCGCAAAGAGACTTAATTAAGTTACTCTCAAGTTGCACGAAAGAGTGTTTCACTGTAATGGGTTGGTTGCACGATACTGGTGAGGTTTCTGCCATTATGAGTTTATCCCGATTTCCTCTGGCACTCAGGGGACACCCGCAGCCATAGCGTAATAAACAATACAGAGAGCCGCATGAGTCACTTGCGTTTGGTAGCCAAACAGTCAAAGGCATGTGCAAATTTTAGATCAGTGAAAGTGACCGTCAGTCAATGCAACTGTCCGTAGGTCTTGGTCACAGAAAGTCGATTTCGTCTCCGTTTTGCCAGGGCCTATAGAAGGGGCTGAAACGTACTAGTCCATACCCTTACAATGACAACTAGTTAAAGCATAAGAAGGTTGTCGCCGGTTAATCATCTAAGCAAGAATTTTCGAAGGTCGACGTTTGTGTCCAGAACACAAGGCTGAGGCTATTTGCTACAACTGATCCAAGTGCAGCCGCCCACTGTCCTCAAGATAATTTTTTACTCCGATTTTTTCATGAGGAGAGCAGCTGGTGTACACAGAAAGTTTGTTATCGTAAAATACAAGGGTTTTTTTTGTGAGATATAGAAGGCGAATACCGAAGCTCCGTTCCCCGCCTCTTTCATCTGGTAATCATATTTTTCACCGATTTTTTAAATATATTTTTTCCTCTAATGACTTTTCTTTCATTAGCCTGAATAGTATTGGTACTCGATTTATTGTTTATAAATCATGTAGTTTTTACCCTAATTAAGAGTTATAGTATTGTAAAGTGCCATGGACAATTAGTGGAGTATGGTGCTCTATAAATGCATTTTAATTTTAATTTTTTTTGAACTTCGCAGCTCTAGTATCCTCCATTTACAGAATAACCAACATTTTCCACGAACATTTGAGGTAAGTCGTTTTAACAGTTCTTCTTTTTTTTTGTGGCTAGTTCAGTCGTCTCTCTTTGCTCCTGTCCTCTAGAGAGCGTTTGCGCGAACAACTCCTACCTGCCGGGAACGATGAGAGACGACTGTATTCACACTGGCCGGATTGATCCTGAAGGACGAAAAATTCGTCTGAAAAGCATCGTGCGTCTTCTGAAATAATTAGGCAGATAAAACTTACACTTGAGGAATATGTGTCGGGAGAGACTTCGAATAACCACTTCGGCGCTGCTATTTCCCCTTCATAAACGGTCGTTGCCATTTTTGACGGTCGATGCCATCATTGGTAACCAAGCCTTTTGTCAAGGTAGAGGTAATATATGTTCTGGATTAAGTCACAATAAGGTAACAGATACATTTTTAAATAGTCTTAGAAAGAGCAAAGTTGAAGCCCAAGTTGAATTTACATTAAAAGTTCTGGAAAGGGCTAGGGTCACCTATTACAGATGTATCAGTTATGAAAGACAGTTAATTATAATTTATATATACTAATTTTTCGAAATTGTGGCGGATTGGCGTGGTAGTGTAGTGGTAAGGGAGAGAGATTAGCATACGAAAGAACCGGGTTCGAATCTGGGTGAGCGTTTTTCCCTCTTTGAGCTGAATTTCTAACCAGAGGAAAGCTAAGAAACAGTTCCAAAACAAACAGCTTCAGATTTATTTCGAATGGGAATAATGGTCAAGAAAACAGAGATGCAGTGCAATGAAAGTCTTGTCACGTAGTTTGAAAGTTTTCCCCTTTTTTAATATTTGTCTGAGGCAAATTATGCGTCTGAGGCTTAATCCTCGTTTACAATTCTCCGTCAGACTCATTATTCGTCTTCCAAGGTAAATAGGGCCAATTATTTCACGAGTGTGCGTCTGATCTGAGTCGGAAAACAACGCACCGAGCTGGTTATTATCACCTCATACCCCAGCCTAGTACCCAGGCGTTCTCCTTCCGCTCACTCGACTCGACTTGATGCGAAATGTCGTGACGTCACTGAATCGGTGACGTCACGAAATTTCGCGCCAAGTCGTGTGAGCGAGAAGAGAACGCCTGGGTACTAGGCTGCTCATATCCAAAAACCGCGAGTGGAATAATTGTTTTATTTAAAAATTCTAACGTTCAGTAGTCGTTGGTGAAGTTTCTTGCCATATATGGTCTAACTCACCCTTTGCCCCCTCGTAACAGGAGTATCCCAATGGCTGCTGAATACGAAAAGAAACTTCAATCGTTTCTGGAATTCAGGGAATAGAAGACTGAAAAAGTAGAACTCCTAGAAACGTAATAGAAAAAATAAACGTTTTCAGAAGCTATAGTATGGATAACAAGCCTTTGTACCATTTGTGGTGTTAATCGTACTCACGATATGTAAACTTATAAACTGTACAAAGCTTGTAGCATTTCTTTACAAACTGTATAAAACACGTGCTTTTTTTCCCTTTAAGCCCCAAGAGTGATCAGCATCAAATTTCTCCTCATCATATCAGTGTATTACAACACATGCGGGTCATGAGAATTTAGCAAATTATCACCAAAGGCGAATTGTCTAGATATTTGAAAAACTTCTCCCAATTAGTAATCAACAAAATCTATGGCGACAAGTAAGGAGAATTTGTATAATGATGTTGGGGCTTTAAGGGTTAAGAAACTGTTAAAAAAGTCGTAAGAAGTAGAATTGTATGTGGTAACAAGTACTTTCTTCCTAATGGGATCATCATGATATCATTCAGAGCGAAGTACTTTTTACCGCCTTCACTGCAATGTCAAGAAATTCAAAATTAATTTCTTTTGGAACGTAAAAGGGTGGTTTTACCACTTTTTCGTTCCAGGCCGCAAGACTAATTTTCCTTACGCTTTAAAAGCTTTGTTGCGTCTAAGAGTCGCGCACAAGTTATCTCGAGATTATTTCCATTTCGCGCTACGGATCGTAGATAAGCTACCCTGCAAGCAGAGGTTTCTTGATCGCCCTATGTTCCGGCTGGCGAATAAGTAACTTATTGTAAGTTACTTATTCGCCCGCCGGACCATAGGGCGACCAAGAAACCTCTGCTTGCAGGGTATAGATAAGCTGTAACTTTACTGGTAATTGTTTAGGTGCAAGTGTTATTTTCAGCTGATTATTCCAGCAAAATATTTAGGAGTTGAATAAAGTAATTTTTAGGAAACAGTTCGCGTATTATCACTTTCGGCGCATAATGATTCGCTAAAAGAAGTGAACTGTTCACTTTTGGTATTTTCCGGTGTGACAGCTTGGATGCGAGTGACGCGAGAGATGCAAATGTTATTTGAAAGGACCAATCTCGTTCCCAGAGGCCGCGTTCCTTTTGATCAGCAGCTGATAAACGTTAATTAGTTACTTTGGACGCGTGTTGCGTGCGCGCTTCTTTTAAATTTAAACATCGCAATATTAGATAACGTAAGTCGCGTAACTTAAGTCGCGTCACCGAGCGTAGTTTTCAGTTGCACGAAAACTGTCAAGCTAACCAGTCGTTTAAGTTTTGCTAACCCGTTTAATATTGTAAGTATGTCAAGAAGTTCAACGAGTTGAATTACGGAGGAAGTCATAGAAGTAAGTTCTTAGTTGAATTCTCGTTTTCTTTTTAAAGTTAATTTCTGGTTTACTTGGCATATTTGTAAGGCCGAGTTCCAACGTAGTTTCTTTGCATTTTGATCGAATTGTTTGTTTGTGATCGCTGTGTATGATTGTGATCATTAAATACGGTTCTCCTTCCGTGTTGGCATGGTCTTTGGAACAGCCTCTGCTGGCCTGAGACGCACACTGGCGCTCGGACACGAGATTAAGGAGGACCCGAGAGAAGCGTGGGGCGAAAGGCGTCCAGCGTCGCTCAGGTAATTTGTTTGTAATCATCTTCCGTTCTAAAAATTTAATAATTAATGACGAGGTGCAGGAATTTCAAGTCTGGAAGGTTCGTTTAAAAGCAAGTGAGGAAAATGTTTTTAAAAAGAATTAAAAAGTACTGATTTACCCTTACCAAACGCTTTATAGGTTCAATTCAATTAGATCAATTCCCCAGTAATTAAAAATTGACGTACATATAAACGCGCAATTACCATTAGCAATTAGCCTAATTAACCAGATAGTCAACTGATGCAACAAACCAGAGGAAGAATGAAAGTCTACCCATAATGCACTGCAACAAACGGTAATTAGACATTCAGTTCAAGCGCAACTGACTAGAACTGACACACTTTTACGCGAGAGCTTTGAACCTTATCAAAATGTTTTATTCAATTTCCAACTTGACGAAAGGACATATGGTAGACTGATTTTGAGTGAAGTAGGTGTTGGAGTCTTACTTTCAGGGTTTGTCAGGCCCGCCGCCAAAATTCCGCGTGCAAGGGGTGCGGATTCCCTGAGATGTCCGACTACACCGATCTTTGCAACCACAACAGCTTAATGGCCAAGCATGTTACCCCAAGACTGTATAGCAAACTTCGAGATACTGAATCGCTGCGTCCTAAGGTGAATCCAGTCGCAGGGTACATGTTGAAGGTGTCTGCGAGTGGGTTTTCTTTGGACGCGACAATTCAAACTGGCGTAGACAACCCTTGGCATCCCTTTATCCTTATCGTGGGAGCATTAGCCAGGGATTCCCACGAAGCTTTTGGCGAAACTTTTTTATCCTATCATCGAAGAGCGCCATAATGGCTTCAAGAAGACTGATATGTACAAAACGTATCTCGACTCGTCCAAGATACAGAAGGTACGTGGTGAAAAAGCGCTATTTGCTCTCATCGCGCGTGCGCACAGGTCGATCTATCCGCGGCTTCAGTTTGTCGCCTCACTGCTCGCGGGCGGAAAGAGGGGAATTTGAGAGTATCGTATCTTAGAAACTAGAAGGACTCAAAAGGTGAGCTTTTTTCTTTTTGTTTTTTGTTTGTTGACTGGTTGATTGTTCGTTTTTCTTTTTTAACCGTCGTTGCCACAAGCTGGAACAAAAAGGGAAATTGTGTGAATACTTTATTTTAATACACCTAATTGCAATATCGTTGTCATACAAAAACTGCGCGAAAAAAGTAGAAAAGGAAAACGCCAAATAGGACTAAAATAGGCACGCTAACTACATTCAGAGCCGCTCAAAAAGTCCGTATAGAGGCCAAATTACGTTTTATCAACTCCATTGATACAAAATTGATGTATTAATACTGTAGTGCATAGTGCTTTGAGTGTTATTAAAGTCTGGCAATGTAATTTGCATGGCTAATAAAATTCCTGTTTGGCTTTTCTCTTTATTCGTTTTTTCTTTTTTGTATGACAACGTTATTGCAATTAGGTGTAGTACTAAGTAGTAGTTTTACAGACTAAAAGCCCCAAATATTGCCCTCAGAAAAGCTTGCTTGATAACCCTTTATTAAAACGTTCAAGTGCACAGCCCACGCACTTCATCAAAGCTTGAATGAAACCTGTGATGACAACAAAGGAAATTAATAAATAAATTATAATAATTAATTTGCCAAAAATTAATTATAGTAATATAAGTTATTTATTAATTACTATAATTAATTTGCCAAAAATTCGACGTCACGCTATTCTCAGGTCATTTTGTTGACTACAATCTAGCTCAATCTGGCTGCTCCTCAAAAAATTCAGCTCATCGATTTTGCGCGCCATGAAATTGGAGATTTTCCGGGATTAAGGATGAGGGCATTTTGGAAACACGGGTTCAAACCAGTGTTTGCAAAAGAAGTAATAACAAAGTAATAAACGCGCGTAAATAAAATCGGCGAACACCAAAGAAAAGAACGTTCTGTTGCACGCGCATAGATCTTCGCTATTTGCTTGACTACACATATCTCATTGGATGTTTCGGTGTGAAGTATCGCCGTATATTTTTACGAGTCGTTCTGTATTTAGGCGAGCCCGCAGGAAGAGTCAAAATACAAACAACGACTAACTGCAGACTGCAGAATACCCTGCCACTTTCTAAGTGTATCTCTGAACTGGATACGCGGATACGCAGTAAAGAAGTTGTGTTTCTTCACTAAGTGTACCTCTGAACTGTATACCGCGTATCCAGTTCAGAGATACACTTAGAAAGTGGCAGGGAATTCTGCAGTTGTTGCCAGTTGGAAGCCAGTTGTTCATTTATTAGATAACCGAGAGGCATTTATTAGAGAGGGGCGTTTATCTCAAAATGCCTGTTTCAGTGGGGCGTTAATTGGATACCTGGGGTTTATTAGGGAGTGGGTGTCTAAAAAATCACTTACGGTAACTGATGCGTGTGAAAGTCTGCAAAATTCATTACTGAAGCATGTTGTCTCATTCGCATGACTAGCAAACATCCTCAAGAACTAAAGAAATAAACAATTTTGATTTTTTTTTGTCCCAATATGAGCATGCAGAAAAATCAAACTGGACATATTTCATCGTTCCTCCCCCGGGGATAAACGACCGACAAGTCGTGGAGTACATTGACTGAGTGCCAAACTCTCATAATTTTTTAAAGGAAATCCTTTGCGGCCGGAAGGCCGCAGAGCAGAGCACCATGGGTAAGAAAATTTGGTAACTTATCGATCCGGGAAACTTTTGGTGAGAAATTGCATTCAGACTTCAGAGATAAAAATAAGTTGACCGGCCTGCGCTGCACGAGTCTCGCGCACGTGTATTAGCCGTTCTTACGAGTATATCTTTGAGAGACCAAGGGGCCAACCACAGCTTTGCTCCTGGCCCCACCCCGAAAGCGTTTCACGTGATCATTTTTACCCGGGTGAAAAAACATTGTCGCATGTAAATATTAACACATTAAATTTGTTGTAAATAATTCTATTACGAATCCTCTTTACAGGAGCTAACACTCAACAACAATGGAAACAAGTACATGTATACATTCGATTGAAAAAACGTTGTCATATTAAAAGTATAAACCCTTAACGATGAGACCTAATGGATTTATGGGTAGACGTATATTAGCGTTTACATATTCAAAATTCTCTTGCGGCTGATGTTGATTGCGGAGAGTTGCACGTGGTAATGGAAGCGATGCAAGCCTTTCTGAAAGTGGCCAAATTAACCAGTAAAGGCCAATTTGAGCGTTTTACAGTGCGAAATTTGCAAACGTTTGTATCCGTCCAAGAACTAAAACAATATTTGCTGGAAAACTATTCGGAAATAAGGAAGCACCGCATTTTTTCCAGTAATGTATTGGCTGGACCGCAAAATTAAAATATCCGCGCATCCAAAGTTACAGACATTTTAAGAAGATTATATTGCGCTAGATATGTTTTAAATAAGACATTAAATTTATTGCGAGACATTTGACCATTTATAAGGGCGTAATTTGGTAAAACTTCTTGCCAGTATGCCAATGTACAGCATATTTGAAATAAGAAACAGTATCTGACCGGTCCATCTGAATCTGAATTCTTTCTTAAACAGGGTAGCAAAATCCTGAGGGATTTGTGTCTTGAACAGGGTCAGGGTTTCAATACCCAGGCTTAGTTTAGGTTAGGTTAGGTTGGTTAGGGTTGGGTTATCTTTATGTAAGGACTAAGGAGAAAGACGGCTAGGCTAAATGACACATTGGTTGGCCTAAATAACTCTCCGATTAGCCTTATACTGCGATTATCCTACAATTAACTCAGGTAGCTTGCGGTTAGCCTTTTATTCATTAAGACGCGTTGATCAATGCAATACATTAGCACACGTTTCGAAATTTTCTCACCAAAAAAACTCAGTTCTGAGTTTTTTTGCTGAGGAAATTTCGAAACGTGTTAGTTGAAAAAAATTAATCCCTGAAGATCTGGACTTTCATTTTAAGGCTTTTTACTAAAGGTAAGTTTGTTTGCGTTTATCTAACGGTTTAGTTTTGGCACGGTACACAACGGAGGAGGCGAATACCTAGTACCGTCTTTTTTGAGAAATGGACGCGTGTGCTTTCCTTACAACATCAATTGATGCATGCATGTCGTCAACAGCACTGCACTCTCACGCAGCTAGTTTTGCCACTCGGTACGGTTTCTTGACGTTTCAGCGTTGATGATCGTGATTCAAATATTTATTTAGCACACCTGTGACGACAGAATTCAATTTGATGGTCACTACACGTTCTTCACGCAAACTATTACCTAACAATACGTACTGAAAACACGCGTCGCGAAAATGACTTTTCAATACGCAAAAAGAGCCCCAAAAAGGTTTGTTGTTATTCTTTTTTTAATCCTTACTTCTTAACTGGAGAATACCCTGCCACTTGGAAGCTGTTCCCTTAAACTAGTGGCTACCCGGATACGCGCGTTAGGGTTAGGTTAGGTTAGGGTTAGGGTTAGGGTAAGGGCTCGGTTAGGGTTAGGTTAGGGTTATCTTCATCTTAGGACTAAGGAGAAAGACCTTCGATCCATCTCGGCTAGGCTAAATGACACATTGGTTGGCCTAAATAACACTCTGGTTAGCCTAATACTTGCGATCATCCAACTTAGCCTTTTTCAACCTTTGTCAGTAACTTGAAAAAAAAAACTACAAGTGTAACAGGATGAGCGCGCGCACGGTACTGTACAATAACCAACTGTACAATATTTGTACAATTTATTTCGGAGGAATGACCTTTTTTAAGTTTAAAAACTCAGAACTGTCGTGTCTCTTCTTATCATTTTAACACTGGTTTGATCGACATAGCAAAGGGCAAAATAACTGATTGCATGTATGTCTTGTTACAAACGTATTCTGCACTTTTCGTATTGTGCAGTTCACTAAACTTTTCAACGATAAACGTTTCTTTTTCTTCCAGGACTCGAACCTCCCGATAACTTTCGGCCCGAAAACTATTGTAGGTGCACAATATTCACCAATGGCTATACAATTTTTATTGAGTTTGAAAGCTAAATGTTTATCTTTATAATTTCGTGAAGCAGATCGCTAAGTTTGCGCCAATAATTACCATTAGCTGATAAATAAATGAGCTCGAAAAAATACTTAACGGACCCGGATAGTTATCGGGAGTTTCGAGAAACAGGCCCCATAGGTTTGCGGGAAAAGCTGAGCCGGCCTCAGAAACGTGAAACAGGTGAAAACTACGTATGTTCTTTATTCAAACATCTCTTCAATGTGTATTTTCTCAGACTCTGTCTACACTAATAAAGCGATTTCGCTCGAAAACGTATACTTTGTGATGGTTTTTTGACCCGACATATGAAAATCTGTCATTTGAAAAGGCAATCTTGTTGGTGTGGGCAAATGAAATCGGCAACTTTTTTTTTTGAAATGCGTTATTGTGTGAAAGACCGCGCGTTTGAAACGGTTTTTCCAAGGTAGGACGAGGCGGTCGTGACGATTTACTTGTTTAAGCGCTACCAAGAATCTGCGGTCTCAAGATATTGAGCGTAGGATTGCTTTTGCGATGTCTATCGTGACGTCAAAGAAGCAGAAACAAGGGCCAGAAGAAGACGTTTTCAATCTTCCTTTTAGGTTCATGTTTGTTATAATAAACTTTAAATTTCTTTTCCGTTTGTAGGCGGTGTAAACACGCCAGCCGTGGGACGGGTCTTTGACATTTCCAACTCAGACCGCGTTGGCTATTCCGAAGTGGAACATGGAAAAGAAGCTGGAGAAGAACAAAGCCATTGACGATCTCATCCCCAAATAAGGATGCTCTGGATTTCATTTCACATGTGGTTTAGCCTGTTCCAAGCTCCAAGATGGTCGGAAAAGCGGATCGAGAAAACAAACGTGCTCGAAAAGCGCATGGGGGCTGGGGAGAGACTAGGCGCCGCTCGCCCGCTTTTTCGCTCATCTCCACTGACCGAGAGCCTGGCACAGGCTAGATGTGCTTTGGGGATTATTTCTTGCAGCTGTGCTTTTGAACTGCTTTAAAAACTATTTTATTCGAGTGACCGCTGTGCAGTTTATCCGTGGCAAGTTTTACTTGTCTTGCGGGGGAAGGGGGGGGGGGCGGGGGGGGGGGGCGGGGGGGGGGGGGGCGTACTTTACATTGACAAGCCGCTCAATGTGTTAAAGCAGAAAACATGCTGCTGTGTTAAAGAGAAATTAAACGTTAAAAAAATCTGACAGTGAGTTCTTTTGTTAGGAGAAAAACGTCATCACTAGTGTGCGAAATTGGGGCCGATCCAGGAGTTTTACATGTAAATTTGGTTTTCCGTTTTTTAAAATTCGTTTCCAGTTTAGTTGCGAGACAAACTTCCCAGGCTACCCCCTCGCCAATTCCCACAGGAATTTTTTTTCTTTGCGTTTTTACCTTTTTTGTGAGGAATTTCTTAAGCTTTTTTATGCATAACTCAGGTAAAAATCATCAGAATTCCCTGACTTGGCGATATTCTAAGATCGTTTCCTACTACTACTACATCAGTTACTTACCAAAAACGTGTTCAGTGTTTCTAAGAATTATGATGTCACAAATGGTACAATGTGCATCCCCTAAGACGGTTAGTTTACTGATCCGTGTAAATATGGGATAACCTGCTTCTGTGAGATGCATCCCTCCAAAATGTACAGCACAGACGCAAGATCGTATCTAAACAAGAATTTTTTAAATCGATGACGTAATAAAAATTTGCATGTTTCACTTCAACGTTTCGCTGGACCCTGGATTACACCCGAGAGGTACTGGAAACGAGCTTAACTTGCCTCATGGCCACACCAACATGTGGAATGTTTTCCGCCTGCTTGGACTATGAAAAAACAAAATAATTACTACTACTAATAATAATAATAATCATCATCATCATCATCATCATCATCATAGAAACAAAGAAAGAAAGTCTAGCAAATAGGCCATTTCGGAATTGTCTTGTGCCTCTTTTTCAAAGCGAGGCTTCGCGCAACGTTAAAAGAAAAGCAATTATGACGGGAATTTAACGGGACAACGTTAAATTCCCCGCTATATCCCGGGGAGTCAGGGGGCTGGGGTTTCAATTGACTGATGCGTAACCATAAAAGCCCCCACCTCATTGAGACCCTCTCGCTTTGCCTGTGTTTGGTCTAAGAAACCAACAGTCCGCAGTAAGGATATTTGCAGTAACCACTAAAGAATAATTCTAACACAGAACCAATCAAAATTGCCACTTACTTTGGATGGTCTAAAAAACTGACAAATTTTTAGTGGTGTCGAAGTAAATCGCATTTACTTTGTTTTTGCTTCATTTTACTCTGATCTGCTGATCTGATTCGTTTAAAAAACCAGCTACTAATAAGGCTTCTTTTAGTATTTTCTAGATCAAAGAGAAAGATCAGTAGCTGTTTATTTAATGCAAAGCTTTTTTTTAACCAGCGTTATTACGACTGAAATAGCATTGATATTTCTTAATTTGGTTCCCTGAACAGTCCTTCATATAGTTAGAAACATGGACCACTCAAAAGGGAACTTAGGCAAACACGACGGCGACGGTTGACGAGAACGTCACAAAACAAAGGTTCAATTAACAAAACAATGACTCTGCACGTGCGGTACAGATTTTGGTACATTTCTTTGCAGTCCTCTGCAAAACAACATCGTGAAATGACCAAATTCAATGTTTTATGTAAAACGTGAACACACGACAGTGAATTTTCTTTTTTCTACCTGAACTGTAACGCCGTCCTTACAGAGTCAGCTCCCGGATTGTTCGGCTTCATTAGACAGATTGAACGAGTTGAAACCACCACGAAGAAGTTTGAAATATTTGGAAGTCATTTTTAAAGTGACGTTTTCCTTGGCGTTGCCGTCGTCGTTGCTTAAGCTCCCTAACACAAAGAATGCTTGTGAAGTTATTTCTAGTCATTTATTGATTTGTGTTTTCAGGAAAGTTGTGCTACCTTTCATAGCATACAATATTGGCAGAACGTCGTCTACGACAAATTACAAATTTACTTGTACTTGGCTGACTTTGTTGCATGTGCATGGTGATAATGCAGTTAGTTTGTTATGTCTGTTAAGGGGAATATTTTTTCAGCTCATTTTTTCCTTGTAACTTTGGGGACCATACCACCTTAATTGCAAAAAAGAACGCAACCCTCTGGGGTACTGGCCATAGCGGGCCATATGGGGTGGTCATATATGAGAGGGTAAGGAAACGTATTGTTTTGGCAGAAATCACAAAAAAATGACAGCTTGGAGCCTTTTAACTATGTACAATGATCTACTGTTTTTGGTTTATTTTTGAGGTACCATTTTTGTTAATGGGAGAGGTACCATTTCTATAAAAATTAGTATAATAAAGGGTAAGGATTTGAACCTCGGGGTGGAGCCTCCCTAAATCCTTTAAGCCCTGGTATCATTATTCAAATTCTCCTTACTGGTCTCCATACACACCATTGAGTAGTAATTGGGAGAACGTGTTAAGACATCAAGACAATTCATCTTTGGTGATCATTTCCCCAATTCTAATGACCTTTATGTGTTATAATGCACTGATATGATGAGGAGAAATTTGACGCTGATCACTGCTTAAAGGGTTAAAAAAGAAACTTAAATCGGTAACCCCTGGGACGCAGCCAACATTACCTTGTACAAACCTCTTTCAATAAATTATTTCAATTCTACCATGTTTTCAAACTGAGACCTATTGAAATTGTCAATAACCTGTTTCAATGAATTTGGTTAATTAGAAAATGCATAATGAACTTTTACAATCCTTAACAAAAATATATCTCGAAAAAATGCACTTTCTAACTGACAAATTTTCAACTAATTAATTTACGCTGATATTAGTACAATTTCTTTATAAATAAAATTTAAGGCATTGACATTCACAAGCTGAGGCACTGACATTTACCCAGTTGTTTTTTAGTGGTTGATTTAAGGTGGCTCTCTAGAGTTTTTTCCATCTCCTTCTTTAAATTATACAGAGTATCCTTTTCTGAATTTTTTAAAAAAACTTTCCCATCTTAGGAAAATGGATTGGATCCATATTATCGGGCTGTTAAAAAAGTTTTTCTAACATCACACGATTTTTACTTTTAACTATTAATAATAATAATAATAATAATAATAATAATAATAACAATAATAATAACAATAATAATAATAAGGTTCTTATAGGCGCATTTAAGAATTGCAACGTGCTTACAGTATAAACTAAGAGTAAAGACGTAACATAACTAGCCTAAGGATGTAACTATACGTAAACTATGCGACTAACTAAGATATAAACCTAAGGTTTGAAATGGTCACAAAAATTACACTGTAATGCACCTACAATCGATTTATTTTTGCTTGTGCCTCACCGGTATGTCTTTTGGGTACATGTACATGTAATTTATCTTGCTTCAGACTACCAGCCTTGTGTGGCCTATTCAGGGACAGGCACTGAACACTGGGTATGGTTTTTGACCTCTATGTCCTGGACAGTATACCTGCCAACTCACACACATTATGCGCGAGTCACACAAATTGAAAACATCGATCACATGCATACAGGACAATTTCTAAAGCCTGACTCACAACTCCAGACTACTTCTTCATTAACCATTAAGGTGAAAAATTGAATTCATTTTCCACCCAAAATAGACCAGTGAATGATGCTAGATGCCACGTTTGAGTCCTAAATAACAAGCTTACAAGATTGTGCCAAGATTTGAGCTTTGCACCGCAACATTCAGCAACCTTCGGAAATCATTGGAACATCTTTAGGAATCTTTGGCAACTTTTGGAAGTCTTCAGAACACCTTCGGCAATGTTTGAAAGTCGTCAGGAATTTTTCGAAAATCTCACCTATTTGACTAAGAAAAAGTTGGCAGGTATAAAACAGGGTATATCATCTAATGCGACTCTGTCCTAAAAAGGGTCTGAACTTGCCTACACAGGGTATGGTTGCACAATTATTGTTGTTAAATGTGGCTTACACAGTATTTGGCCATCCTACATGGGAGAGGGTTACTGATCTTTAAAACACTTTAAAATTGCATAAGACGAGAGTGTGAATTTTGTCCTTTGTCCTAAACAGGGACCTAGCATGGGGGGTGTTGTCCTACACAGCATTGGTATTAAGGTTTTTTTTCCCTAAACAGGGTCAGGGTTTCAATCCCACAGCGGCAGCCCCACACCCTAACATGGGTCAAGTGCCCCTCTCCCTAGTAGATGTATATGGTGAACAAAATCTTCTGTGGCTGATACTGGACTTGCTTGAGGCAATGTGCCTTAAGGTCGGCACACACGAGGGGACTAGTCCCTGCGACTGGTCCCTGTGTCTGGTCCCCTGTAGTGTGTACATGAGGTATGAACCGGTTTGCAGTTGATTTATTTTAATGTTTTGTGCCTGGTCCCTGTGACTGGTCCCCTGTAGTGTGTACACAAAGGAAATAGTTGTGGGGACAAATCCCTGGAAGTGTTTCCTTTAAAAAACTAGCAAATTTAGGGCACTTTAACTGAAATTTGTCTAGATGTGGAGACGAAAAATAAAGCGATCCTCAACAGTGAAACCGAATTTACTAGATTAACCACAAAACATTAAAACAAATCAACTGCAAACCGGTTCATACCTTGTGCAGTCGATCAGTGTTTGTCATTTGCAATTTTGATAAAGTGTTTTTCTCCGGTGTCCTATATTGCTGGTACAGAAGCGTAAAAAGACACATGTTCGATCAAGACTCCCAGAATACAGACAAGGTCAACTGGAAAAAAGTAAAAGATCCGATGAAATATTTTCATTAACTGGTCGCAGGGACTTGTCCCACAAACAGTTCACACAAAGGGACCAAGCATGGTTTGTGGGACTAGTCCTCGGGACTGGTCCCACGAATTCAAACAAGTTTGAATTCGTGGGACTAATCGCAGGTTGGTCCCCTGCGACTACATTTTTAACTAAAATGGGTAGTTCACAAGAAGGGACTTGGTCCTTGGGACTAGTCGCAGAGACTATTCCCCTTGTGTGTGCCGACCTCAAGTTCAGGATAATGTTATCAGTTGAGAGGTTGAGAGAGGAGAACAACCCAGGACATGGATGCAACAAGGTGTGTTGCTGAAATTCCTTAGTCTGTGATATAGGGTGCTAGCCATCCTAAACCATCTTCTGTTCGTCCTGCGGAGAAGACCATAGAAAATGTTATCAATTGTCCAATTTGCCACTTAAACCTATTTTGTCCCACTATCAACATGCATATTCTCCTCGCTCTTTCCCTTACATAAGGTACTAACTGGCAGAATCTGATAAAACTTCAAGGCATTTCATCTTGGGTGATCATTTTCTTTAGTCTCTGAAGACCTGTATGTTTGATCAACTGGTGATATTGAGATGAGAAATTTGTTTGTCAATAAGTAGGGGCAGATGGCCAAATAATATATCACTGACAATAATCAGTTAATGGCAAGGAAATGGTTGGCACATAAAACAGAATATCAAAATTACCAGCCTTGGCAAGTTTGCAAACGTTTGGATGAAAAGTCACTGAACTGCTAGTTTTCAATTAACAGAAAATGTCTTTGTTATGAGAAGCTCGTCCTCCCTTAACAAACTCTGTATAAGTTGGCAAATGTAGCCTGAAAACTAGCACCCCATATTTACTCTTGTGTCTGAAGGTTTTACATTGTTAAGATAAAGCGCAATGACTAAATTCAAGTTTCAATAGTCCTTTTTACTGATACAGCAGTCACATTAATTTTGCCCCCCTGGGCATCCCATAGTACTCATTGAAATTTATTCATTCTTTTGTAGTGATAATGCAGCATTATATATCACAATAATTAAGAATCAATCCAGTATTATGGGATGCCCAGGGGGCAAAATCAATATGGCTGCTGTATCAGTAAAAAGGTCTATTCAATATTATTCAATTATCAAACAAACTTCACCTCTTGGATGGTATTCACAGCCTATCCATCCACTGTATCCTAACTTTGCAATTTGATGGAATATGTATGGGTAGTTAATTTCACCATCAGAATCTGGCTCATTCCGAGATGGAACTTGGCTTATTTGAATGTATCCTGAAATTAAAGAAAATTTTAAATTATTGTAAACTACCGTGTGGCACCAAATTTTTGCAGGAGTTTAATTTTGCAGATTGGCGATTTTTGAGGCGGTACGCACCTATCAGAAGGCTTAACAGGATTGGCTGAGATCAAAATGACATTGTTCAAAATCAAAATGACATTGTTCAGTTCCAGAAAACATCCATACTCTCCCCATGGATGTTCAGTGGAAATTTCTAGGGGGTGGGGGGTGGGGGTTTCAAAAGGCAAAATTTTTAAAGGAAAGTACAGTCAAAGCTTTCATAAGCGTCCACCTTGGGAATTCAGAAAAGTGGTCACAACTAGAGCTCAGGTCGCTTACGAGAATGGGCTCTCGTAAGTGACCATGTGATAAATCAATAGAGGGTGGTCGCTTACAAGAGTTTTTACAGTAAAGGTAACACTACTGTAGTAATGATATTTAAATATTATTTATTACATTATTTATCAACTATTTATAAATAGTTTATTACTGCCTATCACAGAGTAGGTTTACAAATGTAACAGGTCAATGAATCATTGGCACTTATAGTGAAATATATACTGTAAATTTGATCAAGAAGTGAATACTTTATTAAAGTGTTGTCCAAGTGGTTGCTAATGAGAACTTAAAACAAAGGACAAGACCACTTGGTAATTCACTAATAAGAGTGGACGCAGTTGCTTAGGGAAGTGGGTTGCTTACCAGAGCTTTAAGTGACAGTTCAAAGGGGTTTGCAATGCTGGTCGTAACCAGAACTGGTCGCTTACGAGAGTGGTCGCAAGGAGAACTTTGACTGTATGAAGCTAAATTGGAATTTCCAGAGGGGTGGGGGGTGGGGGCTCAAAACAAAAAACCATCCGTGGGGTGTGGGGGTATGGATATTTTCTGGAACCACACATATGGCAATACTTTGCCCTCATCATCCTCTTCAGCTGTATATGTGACAGATGTAAGAAGGATAACAACAAGCTAAATCAACAAACAAAATAAATAATTAACGACATAGTATTACCAAGATATGGCATGGCATCAATAAGGGTTTGTGTCAAATTTCCACATGTTCTTTGGTGGTGGAACATGTCCTACACAAAAAATGAAAAATAAAACAAGCAGTAAATTACTGGTTACTGGGTTGAACAGCATCCGACTGCAGGGTAAGTGATCTCCAGTTTCAGAGGTAGAGGTCAAAACTAGGCAGCATGGTCCCCCCAAGGGAGGACTCCCTCGTATTATGAAAAGCAAGAGTTGTGTTTGCTGTGAATTCTCTCACTGAGATAAAGCATACCTGCCAACCTTATAAAATCAGAAATAGGGACCCTCCCCTCCCCCCTTATCCTAGTTCTGAGGTATTGCCCTCTCCCCAGCACTGAAGAGGGTCCAGGATAAATAACCTTTTTCTACATAAAACTTACCAACTGGAGTTTGAAATTGTCATGATCCACTTTTTTAATATAAGTGATTGCTAAAGAAATCAAACAAATGGTCCAGTTAATTATTTGACTTAATGTTCCATTGCATTTAACAGCACCAAGGTCAAACAACATAAAATTATACCTTGCTGTGTACGAGTCACAAAATAACCTGGAATTGTGCTGATAGGCTCCACTAAAAGAGTGATTCCACACTGAAAGAGTAAATTGCAATAAAACAGTTCTTAGTGACATTAATATTGAATGAGTCATCTTGAACCCTGAGAATTTATAGAACCTAAGTGCATTGTGCCCTATTAATTTTCAGACCAGAATGCAAAACAGTACATGTATACAACATTTGCAAAGTGTAAGGCTAAAGAATTTACATTATGTTGTTGCTACTGCCTTATACTGCTAAGGAAACATCTTGGTTCTCTCTTGCAGAAAAGAGCCAAAAGAGTTAAAACCTCACCTTACTGGTCTCTATAGAGTTTAGTGATTACTAATTGGGAGAACTTTTTCAAACATCAAAACAATTCATCTTTGGTGATCATTTGCCACATTGTAGGGCCATTTCTACTGGAGAAAATAAGATGCATCTCCCATATAAATGGCCCTATAGGCTATTGTCATGACCTGTATGTGTTATGATACATATACACTGATATCATGAGGAGAAATTTGTTGCTGATCACTCTTGGGGCTTAAAGGGTTAACATAACATAACATAACATAAACATAAACATAAACATAAACATAACATAACATAACATAACATAACATAACATAACAAACATAACATAACATAACATAGCATAACTTAGCATAGCATAACATAACATAACAAACATAACATAACATAAACATAAACATAAACATAACATAACATAACATAACATAACATAAACATAACATAACATAACATAACATAACATAACATAACATAACATAACATAACATAACATAACATAACAAACATAACATAACATAACATAGCATAACTTAGCATAGCATAACATAACATAACATAACATAACATAACATAACATAGCATAACTTAGCATAGCATAACATAACATAACATAACATAACATAACATAACATAACATAACAAACATAACATAACATAACATAGCATAACTTAGCATAGCATAACATAACATAACATAACATAACATAACATAACATAGCATAACTTAGCATAGCATAACATAACATAACGTAACATAACATAACATAACATAACATAACATAGCATAACTTAGCATAACATAACATAACATAACATAACATAACATAACATAGCATAACTTAGCATAGCATAACATAACATAACATAACATAACATAACATAGCATAACTTAGCATAGCATAACATAACATAACATAACATAACATAACATAGCATAACTTAGCATAGCATAACATAACATAACATAACATAACATAACATAACATAGCATAACTTAGCATAGCATAACATAACATAACATAACATAACATAACATAACGTAACATAACATAACATAACATAACATAACATAACAAACATAACATAACATAACATAACATAACAAACATAACATAACATAACATTTTATTGATGTGCGTTTACACTTAGCTAAAAAGCTATTTTACAGGAAAGCTCACAAATCAAATAAAATACCAAGGGTACCACTGTATTCTTTCATGAATGACACACTGCTGACTGCAGGTAGTAATATTGGTTCCATAGATATAAAGATATAAACAAAGACTAGATGCTTGCTTTATTACCTTTTGAAGTCTCTGAGCAGCATATTTCATATTCTTAATGTATGTCTCCTCCCACTGCATCCGTAGCCTGTTATCTGTGTTATCAGCATCAGCAGGGAATATACCAGCCAGTACATGTAGCCTAAAGTCAAGGATAAAATATGTACGGGCATTAAGATTTTTGAAGGTTGAGGGTTGGCTGGTGGAATAGCACCCCAGGGGGTACTCCAGATTTTAAGTGATGGGGAAGTGCAAAGGATCTTTTTGGGTTCGAAATTCACAATTTTGGGATTTTTTTGGGTAACAAAATTTTGCGAAGTATTTTTTCGGGTAGTTTGTAAGAATGACTACAGATCTGGGAAAGTTAATTGTGATCATATGATAAATAAACAAACGTGAACCATTCAAAAAGTACTGTTGTTCTTTGTTAATGTCACTTAATCCCTTCTGGGTACTTGTAAGGCTCCAAAATCCAGTATGGGATGTTTTTGGGTTTCATTTTGGTCCAGGTGATTTTTTTGGGTTCCGCTTTAAGGCCATTGCCCTGAAATAAAATTAAACATGGGATTTTTGTCAAGCTTTCATATTAAGTTGTTATCTATCATGCAATGCTTTGAAATATAAAATAAAAAGAATAGGTCACCATGTCCATTTATGAGATATTATCGTCTCAAGTTACCCCATAATTCCATGCTTCCCCCTGGGGATAGCACTCTTGGGTGTGACAGCCTATAAGGTGGAGCGTAAGGGGGGGGGGGGGGGGGAGAGGGTGCATATTTCATGATCTAAGTATTAAAAGGCTGGGATGGTGGGGGCAATGCTGTAAAAAGTACTTCTAAGGGACATGAATTTACAACATATTTTAGATGAAAAAGCTCTACATGCGAAGGCCACATTGTAGGGTTACCTTGTGCAATTAAGAGCTTCTGCATATTTAATGGACAATTCTAAACATTGTTTAAATTCTTCTTCTCTGTTGGGTACGGCAGCAAGCCCTTGAGAATTACCTAAGAGAAAAAAACAGATAATCCAGCACTGGCACTGTTTCCTAGTTAGACTTTGATGATCATAATGAAATAATATTATATATTATTATTATTATACTTAATTGACCACTCCCTGTAAGGGGTTTTTGCAGAGACAATGAAACAAATATAAGGGTCCACAATAGGTTTTTGGGATGCAGGATTGGGGCTTTTTTTAACCCATTGACTTCTGTGCTGCCCAAAACCGCCTGTAAAGGACAGTAGAATATCATATAGTCTTGGCATTTTTATCTGGGTTATAGTTGCCCTGGGTCAGTTTTTAGGGGTGTTAAGCTTTTAAATGGAAATGGAATGATGTGTGGAGAGAGGAAACTCAGAAAAAAAAAATTCTGAGTTCCAGATGGGTTCCATACCTACCATTAAAAGCGCACATTTGTTAACCTTTTGTGTGTTTTATGTTGTCATTTTTACATAAATCTGGCTTCTTTTTAAAAACTTAACTTCAACTGCTTTCTCTTTTACTTAGCAGCACATTTTGGTGACCCTTGCCCTAAATAAGTATATTGCCAGCTCAAAAAAGGCACCCCTTTCAGGTAAAGCCTCCCCGTTTTGCCCTATTTTGCACCCCCCAACCTTCTGGGATGCTGAGTGGTGCAAATCTGTTGCAGTTGGGATTTGTTACACTTGGAATTTGGTTACATCACAGTTGCACTGTACATAGTTAAGTTAGAAGTCCAAACAGTGGAACAATTTGTGGAGGGAGAGGGTTGGCTATTTACAGCCACATACCCAACAGAATATAGGTTACACAGGGTAGTATTCCACAGGCAAGGTTAAACTGTTACATGCCACACTTAATACCTACCATCAAAAGCGCACATTTGTACATGTTCTATTTGTGCCGCCTCCCTAGCACTGGATAATTCTTCTATAGGAATGTCCAGTGGAAAACGTGATTCAACACCTTTGAAACCTGTGATGTTAAAAATAGCCTGTGAGTAGAATGAAATTGAAGGATATAAGAAAAGAAAAACAAAATGACTGGAAGGGTTGAATGTTGAATGGAATGAAAACTGAATTAATGAATGGATGAAAACTTGAATATTTATGGCAATTCCCAGTCACATCAATCACGCTACTCGCATGCGGCTCGTCTGGGCAGCTTGTAGCCTACTTCTCTGTTCTTACCACGTTTTGACGATATCCGTGCGTCCTCAAAGTACACATGCACGGCCCTATGGAATCTAACAACTTTTTAAATTTTTGTTTAATATTTTATTTGATTTAAATTTTATTTAAAATTACACTAAATAAAAAGTTTTAAGCTTCTAAAAGTTAAAGAAAAAATAAATTCATGAATTAAAAATACTACAGTTTTCTTCGTTTCTACGATTTGACTGCTCAAAACATGGAATCGGGAACAGTCAAAATTTATTGATGTTTCTAAAAAGGATTATTATAGTTTGCCATTATTTCAAAACAATTAAACTTGGTTAAAATTGTTTAAAATGTAAATGAGTTGAGAACTTTCCATTTTTTCCAATGCCTTATACAATTACCTGCATTTTTTGCCGCCTGGAATCGATCAAGAAAGTCTCCATACTCCAAAAAAGCAAATGATATATTCACAGCGAATTTTAACGCCATTTTGTTATGATAAATAATCCATCTCCTCGCCGGGGTACCGCAAGGAACATTTTGATTCACAAAAGTGAGGCACCTACGTCAGTCATTACCATATTTGGTAAAATTTACCAAATAAAACCCATGGTAACGCAAGGCTAATGACGAACAATCATGCATTCTAAAATCGCTTAGCAGTCAATTCTTCGCGGAAAAAAAGTCAAAGAAAGGCCTAAATTGCTCGCTCAAAATGGCTCTTCTGAATAGAAAATTGAAAGATAAGGACGTAGATCAGCTTCCACTGATCGAGGAAAAAGCAGAGAAAGTTGTGGTAGATCTCGATGATGACGAAGAAGAAAGCGAGGACAAGTTCGTTCATCATGGAATCACGCTGTGGGTGTCGGATGCAGTCATTATGGTCATTCAACATATCCAGATTTTTGCGCTGATTTTAGCTATGGGCGAACGCTGGGGTTTACCAAGAGACTATGTGAGATATACATCGTTCACCTTCATTTTCAACCTAGACATGTGGGAGTTTACCAAAGTCATGATTTCTGGAGCCTACAAAGGCCCTATAAACTTAGACACTTTCATAGCATCCGAAAGCGTTGGTATTGACTACAGCTACTACTTGATTGCATGGACAGTTTGCATCGCTCTTATTGGATGTGGATTTTTAATAACTTATGGTGTTTTCCTCTATAGAAAACCACTGTATTTGTTGCTACATGTTGCAAGAATGAAGCGTGTTTTTAGTGTTTTCATCCAGCTAGTTTGTTTACCTGTTGGAACTGCGTACGCTCGTGTTTTCCACTGTCGTAGTGACGGTGTGTGGAACGTACAAAATAATTTGATGTGCTACAGCGTTGAGCACTGGCTTTTTGTCGGTGTCACCATAATTATTGGATTCCTATTGTTTTTGGTTTATCCCATGAACATGATCAGAAAAATCCGAGGTCAGGTAATTTGTTACAGTGAAGAGAAGCACGAGGGCTACTTGCAGCTCAAAGAAGCCGAATACAACCAAGGGCTTGACATTTTGTGGGCTGTCGGACAGTTCCATCTCTTTTCATCATTCCGCCGCATGTGGATCTACTACAGACCAATCATGATGGTACTTCATTTCTGCCTTGTTTCGTATTTTGCAACCCTACTTCACTTCAGTGAAAGCAATCGACTTACCCTTGCGCAGAAACTCCTCATCAACATCCCAATATTGGTGTTCTTTTTCCTGGTGCTGTTTGTATTATTCTCTTCAGGCCTAGCCCGGCCGCCTGTCAGTGCCTTCAAGTCATTCTCAACTTGGTTCTGCTGGAAAGCGATCTCACGGCTGTTACACATTGTTTTCAACATCACTCCCACATGGGTCGTTGCAAAGGTTTTCTTGGTTGCCCTGGTGGTTGGTTTATGTGCCATTGATAATTTGGGCGGTGGAATCGGAGCTTTACTTTCTTTGCTGTGTCTGATAATGGTGAGAAGTCTCCCCTTCCGTGTCATGTCCTTCAACTTTATGATCCTGTTTTGCTTACTGATTAACATTTGCAATGCTTATGTGGGTAGTTTGGTTCAGATGTTCAATGCCAATGAAATAATGAATGCCATCTATGCACCACCCATTCCAGCCACCATCCTCACCTGGGTGAACATATCGTGGGTCTGTGGTGCCTTCTTCTGGATTGTATACCTCTTGGGGCGTTACTTGCGAGTCCTGTTCCCAAAGCAACCCCTTTGGCCAACACTGACTACTGACGGTAAAAGCAACATCAGTGAAGAGACCAAAAAGTACATGCGAGCTGTTCTAAAGGGGCGTCACACCCTGGAGAAAGCCCTCTCAGGCCCACCCATTTTCGCTCCAGTTCATGAGTTGGAAAGGCAGATACATATCATCAATGCGTACTGCCGAGAAGCAGAATTTCTCGATGACCCAACTTTTGACTCCCTGTGGGATCTTCTGGATGAGCTTATCGAGGCACATAGAACCTTGGCCCCGCATTCGCTGTTTGCACAGTCAGTGAAGAAGACAATTCGCGAGACAGCCAAAGAGTTCATGACTCTTATGCCACAGATGAGAAAGAGGCTCGATCAACGGGAATATGACTTCATCTTGATGGATCCGATGAAGAAACGCATGCTTTTGAAAATGTTCGTTCTTGGAACATTTGTAAACGGACGCATGGACAAAGTGAAGCAGGATGTAGAAAAGAAGGTCTATAAGGCTCTAAAAGAGGCTGAGAATGTGAAAGCTCCCTCAAGTCTTTATGGCAGCTCAACCAAATTTGACTGGGATAGCATGGTGGACATGGCAGGCCCACACACAACATTTGATATGATGCGAACCACATCAAGCTCAGGAAGCCGACCTGGGACTTCAGTGTCTGTCAGTTCACGGCCAGATAGTGTTGAAAAGCTTCTTGATGAGGTAGAGGATTGGGAAGAGGATCACCAAACTTCAAGAAAGAAGAACGTGTCAGCTGGTTCTATGCCACTGATTGCAGAGAATCCAACACCAGAAGGTAAACTATGCTGTACCCCCCCCTCCCCCACCCTCCCCCATCTTGACAGTTCCTGCTGTCTTCTGAGGCTTTCTAGTCTACTGGTCCATGATAATTTGGTTTGTTATAGCCAAAATGAAATTTCGCATGTTGTCCTGTAATGAACACAAAAGCGCATTCAAAGTTGGTGTGTGTGTAAAGAGGGGATTCACATGTGAAGTCCACCACATAGCATTGGACAGACTATCATAAAATTATATATCCTGTTCAGGACAAAGAGGCCAAAAACCATACCCTGTCCAGTCACTGGCACATCCCCACATAGGCCATAATTATAAGGGAGTACCCCCTGGGTCCAGTTTGTGCTCATCTTGTGGATGCACCCCCTATTCTAGCCTGTTCACAGGCTGCAGATGTTGTTGGTAGCATTACAGTCAATCCTTTAAGTCCTAGTACTGGCAAGCATCTTATTTCTCATCACAATATCACTACTTGATCAAGCATAGAGGACACGAGAATAAAGGAAACAATCAAAAAAGCAAGAGAGATAAAATGTCTTGATATTCAAACAGATTCTCCTAACCTGCTTCATAAGAAATTGAAGAAGGCTAGTAAGGAGAATAAAAATTTTGATTTCGGGCTAAAAGGGTTAAATGAAACGTTTTCCCTTCATCATTCAGCTTTCTGTTCTTCTACCTATTCATTGCTTGATTTTATATCAATTTTTTTTCAATTTTCTTTTCAGTACCCAAACCGAGATAGTGGTGATGAAAGCTGTTTTATTATCATTCCACTGCTAAATTGACACTCTTGCAAACAAGTATCATGTTGTGTGTTGTGAAAAAAGAATTATTGTTGGTAGATAGATTGTCTGTGAACCCTCTTGCCCGTAATATCTAAATTTGGAGTGAAATTATTGAAATGCCCATTTTCGTTTTTCTGTTTTTAGCTCCTTTAGGATCATCAGCCTCCCTTCCAGGCCAAGTTAACTTTGATGCCGATGATGATAAACGTCCTAGGAGTGCAGGACGCTCATCACTGCACTATCAGAGAGCGACAGATGGGTCAACCAGCTCAATGGCATTGATTGGTGACAGTTCTGCCACAGAGCAACCAAGTACATCAGGGTCTCAGTCGTCAGTAAGAAGTGCTGATGATCGCAAGCCGTTATTATAGTAATAAAAAATAGCAGGTACCATGCAGCTGTTTAGAACCTCGAATTTCATTGGACCTTAGGTTATCATGCAGCTCTGTTGTTTTGAGGGCTACATTATTTTTTGTGTAGTTTGTTGTTTTCTTGGCCAACCCGGTGAGGCATTCTAGAGAGCTGTATGGTGCCCCAAAAATATACCATATTTACTCGATAAAACGCCGCAGTGTTTATTAAATTTTTAGCGTTTCCGATGGGGCGTTTATTTGAGGGTGGCGTTTATTTCAAAATCTTATTTCTTAAATCACTGACAACAGTTACGGATTTGGAACATGTTTAAAGTTCCAATGTCTCGCTTTTTTGCCAAGATAGAATAAATTTCCAGGGATGGTGTAGATTACCGAGTTGTACCGTACTTGTTATTTTTCCCTATAATCCTCGAATTAACGCCGCATTCTGAATGGGTGTGGCGTTCATTGGGAATTTTGCTTCCATCTGCGGGGTTTAATTGAGGGTGGTGATTATTCAAGGGTGGCGTTTAATCGAGTAAATACGGTAAGTGTAAATATGTAGAGACAAAAAAGGTAAATTTTATGTTCAAATGCAGCATTTGAACTAGTCAGTTGCTTGTAGAGCAGGTTTGAAAGCTGCACTCTACAAGCAACTGGGCAAGGAGAGTGACTTAAAGAATGTCCCCCCAAAAATTCACAGTTTGTACTTGCCAAGGAAGATCTGACCCTCGCCTAGGCGAGTGGGCGAGTGCTTATTTCCATCCCTGTTGCAGAGGTTGATTCTCTATACAGTGCCTATCCTCTGCTAAGGCACAAAGGGTGTTCTGATCTTCTTGTCTTTTACTTTTCACTCGCCTTGTTTAGCCGATTCCCATACTTGTGTGGGTTGAATAGGAACATCAATGCACGACAGGTAAATTATTACTAAAACTTTTTTAAGGGTGCCATGTTGTGCCCAACAAACCCATGCTGAATTATGCACTGCTTTGCATTCTAGGGTAGATTGCATTCAGGACACCTTTCTGTTCCTGAACCACAGACAAACACAGGCCAGATAAAATGTCATCACAGACTTTTGATTTCTGCTTAGTTTATCTTCTAACAAACCAAATTTGTACAAATGTATTTGTGTATGTAGATGATTGCAATTGTAGTTTCTGTTATTTATAGTTTCATTATTTATGAGAAAGATTTTGTAGATTGAAATAGTAAAAGAACTACTAGGTTATTCCTAGCTTTGATAAGGAAATACAAAATAGAAAGACTTTGTATTGGAAACTGTTTTCATTAACGTAGCATGCATTGTTTACCCCAAACTCATTTTTTGTAAAAATTCACTTTTTATGGTCATTTCTGTTCACTAGATTGGAAAGGGAGTGTATGAATAATGAATGCTGACAAAAAATGTAGCCCTTAATAGTTGTAAGAGGTTGTCTCAAATTAACCTGCGATCAGGCGTTATTTTTCTCGCGGCGGTGTAGTCAACGGAAAAATGAACGCCTGATACAATTACTTGTCGAGTCGTCTGTAAAAAGTCCAGAATCTGGACTTTTTTCTGATTGGTCGGGAAACAAAAGGCAGTTTGCACAAATGTTTGCACACTTCGTGCCCGCTTCGCGCCTCTGCTGATTCCCGCCAACGAAGCGACTTCCGGTAAATTGTGATTGGCTCACTCTTATCTGATGGCATCGCTGACACTCTCGTTGACAGACACTTTAATTGGGGGGCGGCAGACGATTCTACAAGTAATTGTATCAGGCTTTCCTTTTTTTTTCGCCCTCCCTCCGCCGCGAAAAAAAAAGAAAGCCTGATCGCAGGTTAGTGTCAAATAGTCATGACACAGTGGCAAACATTTTAGTCGTGGTAGCTATTAGTATATATTGATATTCTTCACTGGTGCGACTGTTTGTGACTACTGTCCAAGCTCTGCTTGCGACCACTCTCGTAAGCGACCAGCTGTAGTTACAAGCAGCATTACAAAACCCCATTTGAACTGTCACTTAGACTCTGTAATTAAAATTTCTCGTAAGGGACTGCGAACACTTTTGACAATTGACAACTAGTCTTCTCCTTCGTCTCTAAGTTCTAGTAAGCGACCACTCAGTCAAAAGCTTAATAAAAGCATTCACTTCTTGATCAAATTTAGAGTAATACATAACATAGGCACAAAATGGTTTGTTAACCAGTACATTTGTGCGTCTCTTCTCCGATAGGCAAAAACAAACTGTTTAACACTATTGGTAACCATTAACAAATCGGAAGCTTCATGCTAAAAGCTCTCATGAGTGACCACCCTCTATTGTTTTATCACATGGTTGCTTATGAGAGCTCATTCTCGTAAGCGACCAGCTCTAGTTGCAACCACTTTTCTGAATTCCCGAGGTGGTGGTCCCTTTGTGGGCTTCGACTGTATTTGCCACTGTATCACCCTTCATGAGTATTGAATGCTGCAATGTTTTATTGTCACTAAGTACGCAATTCAAAACAATTGAACACTATCAAAGAGGGATTGTCACAGGAAAACCATGCCTCCTAGGGAGGGTAGTAATTATTTAGTATGAAATTAGTTATTTTTGTACAAACAGTGCCAATTTAGTAATAAAAACTGAATTCTCACATCTGCTGTTCATTACCCTTTGAACATGCTCTGGTGTCTATATTTCTCAAATATTAGAATCTAAATTTTCATTTTGTAGACTGCAATGCTAAGGTGTTACTTAGAGTTTGCTCATCCAATCAACAGCTGTATCGGTTTATCAAACTGACAACACTAAAAGCCAAATTCAGGACTTCAAGCAAGTATCATGATTTGAGGATAGCTAGACTGGTGACCTAGTTTTCTGGATGTGACCTTGCATGAATAACCCAGTCTCCAAAGTGAATATGCAAATTAATCAGAAGCATTCAAATTGTGTGACATTTGTAAACTGTTGCAGGACGGTCCATTTAAGGGGGGGGAATGTACGTGAAATTTGAGGAAATAGAATTTAATAAAGAAATAGAGGGATTAAGAGCACTTGGGTTGTTTGTGGCCTGTTCTGCTATCTGTCTATTAATTATTAACTTTAAAATTTAATTTTAACTCACCTTAAATTCTTAACAATTTTCAATTTTCTTAAAATTCATCAATTTTCGTCCCCCTTTCCTTCTTCACGTTTAATTTGACGATCGCGAAAAAAAGCTCTCAGATTTATGGGAATTCGCACTATGATCCTATGATAGCATTTTTGGATTGAATGATATCTCATGGAGATAAAGTTAAGAAAAAAGGTATCCACATATAATGCCCCCTTAAAGTTGGGGGCAGTGAGTTTTTTCTGGTCGAAGTTTCTTTGATAACTAACCTAAATGCTGCATGACAGTTTTTCGATTCTTTTTTCTGGAAGAGCTCTGCTGGGATTCGTTTTTTATATATTCCCACCCGCCAGTTAAAAAGTGCTCCGCGTGAGGGTATGAGGAAGCACTTTATGAACATAAAAGGGAATAACAACAATTAAAACCAATTTATTACAACAACAACTGGTTACATTACAAAATTGTAATTCCACCCGCAAATTAGCTTGGGCTATTTGAGGTGGGTACACATACATACATGCATGCATGCATGCATGCATACATACATACATATACTTTTTGTTAAGGCAGGTTGGTTTGAGGCAACCTAAAGGCTGGTGGGGACCTGCCAGAAACTTAATTAAAAACTATTTATAACAAAAACTTAGTACTTATTTACAAAAATTAATAAAAATTTAAAAATACAGAAAGTCCGTTTGTTTTGATGGTGGAAGCTGTAATAACTATAGCTACCTGTATACATATTACGTGTAATAAAACTAGCTAACACTCCGTTGAGGAAGAAGAGCAATAATGACCCGACCACCACTAAGCACCCCTCCCCGCCCTCCTCCCACCCAAAACCCAAGACCACCCTCACATCTCTGAACGTGACAAAGTACCTCGAGCTCGTAACGACCCTGCGACAGAATTTCGCTGTTTTATTCATCTCGAACTGTTTAGCCACCAAAACCCAAAACAAATTGTGAAAATTAAAGTAAAAACTTAGTCCTTCACATTCCCACTCACTTTTGTGTCCAAATTTTCCTACCGACAAAATCGAAATAAGCACTTGCAACTCGACATTAAGCGAATTTTAGGTATCAGAGGCCGAAAGTTTGGGTCATTTTTCTTGTCAAACGTCAAGAGGTAAACCTCCCACAGCAATTGCAGTAATTAACTCATATTTTTCCCTTTTTAAAAACACGACCTCACCTTGAGAACTTCAAGGATCGAAAGTTCACACAGCAAAAAAATGATTGGTCGAGAGCTACTCCTAAAACTGTCCAATTACAACACAGGAAGATTTGATGCCGTCTTCTTTTGCGTTCGCATTTAGTTTCCTATTGCGTCCGCACATTTACTATAAAGACAACCGCGTTTTTCTCAGCGCAAATCAGAAATTTTGAGTTTGTTGGCTATTTCGAGAAACGAGTATACCGAAGAAGAATGTCTGGACGTGGAAAAGGAGGCAAAGGTCTAGGAAAAGGAGGTGCCAAGCGTCACCGAAAGATTCTTCGTGACAACATCCAAGGCATCACCAAACCAGCCATCCGTCGTCTTGCTCGCCGTGGCGGTGTCAAGCGAATCTCTGGCCTGATCTACGAGGAGACTCGTGGTGTTCTCAAAGTGTTTCTTGAGAACGTTATCCGCGACGCTGTGACCTACACAGAGCACGCCAAGAGAAAGACTGTGACAGCCATGGATGTCGTGTACGCTCTCAAACGCCAGGGACGTACTCTGTACGGATTTGGCGGTTAGACTGCGCCGTCTACAACAACACACGGCTCCTTTAGGAGCCACCAAATCTGTAAAAGTTATGATCAACAATGATATCTTTTTGTGTATAAAAGTTCCTTCCCTTGCCCCTCTGGAAAACAAACACACAACCTATTTTGTTCAAAAGCGACAAACTTATTCGATCAATCATCATGTTTCGATATAGACTCATTTCATGACCAAAAAGCGGTGACAACTGACTAGTAAATTCAGTAGCAAACTCCATCGAGAGATTCGCGGATGCCCTCTTTTCTATTTTCTGTAGCAGTGATTTTAACACTACAGAAGAAGGTTTGCAGGGACACAGCAACAGCTGTAGCCCACGTAGCAGCCGTTTCCATTTGCTTTTAGCCAAATGGGAGAAGCGTGAACAAAGCGGGATACGCGCGAGCGCATGGGGCAAGAAGAGTAGAAGCGGCCATGCGCTCGCGCGTATGTCGCTTGGTTCACGCTTCTCCTGCTTGGCTAAAAGGAAACGGAAACGACTGCTACGTAGGCTACAACAGCTGAGGCCATTACAGCCGGCCCGGTTACAGTTGGAGTGTAGATGTATTTTTTTGGGCAATCAGATTTTAGATGCTGTTCATTGTGACTATTGACTTAAAAAGCACATTTGGGTTAACGCCTGCGTGAGTTTTCGAACCATCTTTTCTAAATAAGGACCATTACAGTGGTTTCACTTAACCCGTGAAACAAGATCTAACAATTAGTGTCTAATAGAGTTGAACAAAAGAGAACGATAGAATTTGTGTGGGTTTTTACTGCCAGCATGACAGGATGGCAAGTTTTAAGTCCCATATTGTTTATTTCATTAATATAGCACTACCACTTACTCAATTTTTCAACATATTTTTATTTTATTTTTCAACAAGCTGCATGTTTTGCAACAAAGTTTTCCTAACAAAAAAAGTCAGACACTGGTTTCATTTTATGCTAAACTGAAAGTCAATCCTCACTGTTCAGTCTATATTTCTTGCTTTTGCCTTTCCTTGAGGATTCAGAACTTCTCATCCCTGCAAGCAAACTTGTGAAGTAGAGATTTGTTAGAGGACTGATATGACTCATTCCATTGTCTGTATGTCGTAAAAATGAATTTGACAACCCAAATTATTTCATATAGTCACCTCAGGTTCTGAAACTTTATGAAGTTTCAGTAACTTTAATAGAGATAGGCATTTTTTTTTTGAAGAGCAGAAAAAAAATATCACAGTAACAGATGGATAGATAGACAGTTTAATACAAAGTAACTACATGACAACCAAAAGGCTGAATTGCAACCTTTTGAGTATATTATTCAGAAATTTGGGGCACATTTTTTGGGAACCATTCTGGAAAGAGAATACTAAATTGGAATCTTATGGCTTTTTGGCGTGTTTTTATTTCCTGTTCTCATTCCAGTTAAAATGCTAGTTTATGCCATTTCCCTATTTGGGGCAGAATGAGTAGAATGAAAAAGTTGTTATTCACTTGGCAATAATGAAATGGCTGACCGAAAGAACTCCACATCCACGGTAAACTTAAATTCCTGTTGAGCCTGGGGAAGAAATCCACGGTCAGTTTTCAGTCCATTTTTGTAATGACCGTTTTTTCTTGTTTCATTAATTCCAATACCTGACCAAAAATTCTAATCAATCTTATTCTGCCTTTTCTCATTCCAGAAGAGACCAAGAAAATGCACCCTTGGAACACAATGGCCTACAAAATAAGTTTCAGCACTCCTGACGTTTTCCCATGTAAAACCCTATGCTATGAAAGCAAGACCACTTCCTGGTTTCCTGCTGAGGTCTTGGCCTGACTGAAATAGGCCTACACAGTGGACCCTAGCACCAAAATTATTGATGTTTGATGAATTGTTGGATATGTGTCGAGAGGTGGCCATTTTGAATATTTATTTATACAAGGTCAGCTAATGAAATGTCTGGAATAGAGAAACTGCAAGGTCTGAGGCAAAAAAATCTTTGAAGCTTCTGATCCGTTGCTGAGAATAATAAATTTAATACAGTTCTGAACAGTTAATTGCTTCTGGAACTCTCATTCAAATTAATGCAACCATTCCCCATCAATCCCAGACCTTGCATACACCTGAGGGTGCATCTGTTTGTTGAGATGAGGGTTCCCTGGGTCAGTCAGTGGAGATGGATGGCACTGGAATTTACATAACAAAAATTTGGCAAAGCCCCAGTAGTGATCAGCATCAAATTTCTCCTCATTGTATCAGTGTATTTTAACACCTACAGGTCACAAGTATGTCAAAAAAAAAAAATGTGATATTACAATATTTTGAAGCCAAGAACAAAGAAAGGCCACTGTATTTACAGGCTATGGCTTGCTCTACTGGACAGCTTTTTTTGAGGGGGGGGGGGGGGGGGGGGTGGTGGGAGGATTTCCTGCCCTAAGACAAAGTTCAGAACATGGGATGAAGATTTCAAGACATGACATTCGTGATATCTTTCCTTAATCTTGTGATTTGTAAAAAGTGATTTACTTCTATTTTTACTTACAATATGAGTAAAATGTTAAGCAGATAGGTGAAGAGTATTTTGCAAATCATCAGCTAGGGAATATTATCTTGATGTGCAACTGAATTAACAAAACTGACATTAAAAGAAATGAAGCAATTGAAATTAGGAAAAATCATTGTGTAAGGTCAATAATAAATCGAAAAACAAATAATTAGAAAATAAAAAAGAAATCTGGCTGAAATCTGTCATGATCGGCATCTACCACTTTTTAATCCTCAGACTACGAAAAGGTGCCTCATTGTGTTTTCTGCAATCTGTATACACAGACTTTTCTGTGAAGTTATTGTGCTTCCTCACAAGCTGTCTCGTCCTTCACTTACTTGACCTTCACCAGCCTCTGCTTCTTTGGTTTAACCTTCAGTGAGATCGAGATCTTGATCGGGAATGTGATCTTTTGCTGAGGAAAGAAAAAATATTGCACAAAAGATGAAATCTGCCATTGGTGACAGGTGTCTTTTTGGGAACCATCCTAGGAATAAAATTGACATGTTAAAAAAACCCAGAAGTATCTTTTTACATCAGCAGCAAAGAATCAGAAATCTTGTTAACTAAGGGAGAGGGAGGGGCAACTAAGACCAATTTCAAATTTAAGCCCTGATATGAAAATGCATATTCTCCTCACTGTTCTCCATAAGTTTCATATGGAACCAGTAAGGAGAATTTGTCTAAAGATCAAATGAGAATGCATCTCATGATAAGACAAAAACCAAACCTCCTGTCCTTTGGACTGTCTCTACTCGATTGTTTAGGAGATCGTGATCGGGAGCGTGAGTTGGACTTAGATCTAGATCTAGATCTTGAACTGGAGCTTCTTGAACGAGATCTTGAACGGCTACGCGAGCGTGAAGAGCGGCTTCTTGATCTCGATGAAGACGAAGAGGATGAACTACTGCTACTGCGTCGTTTTTTCTTGCTTGGTGGAGAGCCTGACTTTGATCTTGAGCGGCTGAAAAAAAGAAGACTTTTTAAGCTGTTTTCAGAGTTGCGTGCATAGTGACTGTCTTTCAACATGCCATATTTGACATGCAATGTAACCAGGCCTAAGGTTAAACTGTAAGAAAACAGATTTGTTTATGGCCACACTGAAATTTTCAAGATGATGGATTTTTTTGTCATTAGACTTAGGAAGGGGATATCCAAAATTTATTCCTTGAATGACAAAGCAACTGTTTTGCATGTTTACGCGTTGCAAACAAAGTAGTGAGCCAATTGATGAGGTGTAAATTAATGAATTATCTTGTACACCCAGGGGGGGGGGGGGGGAGGCACTCCCCGAAAATTTGGGTGGGGGTGTGCGACGCACTCCTTGAAACCCCTATTTTTGATTTTCCATACCCTACTACAGACCTAACCCAAAATTCAATACCCTATTTCAGACCTGCCCGGGAACTGCTTCAGTTTGCGCAGACATTGAGAAGAGCTTAAAAATTTCTTTTTTTTAATCAAACCACACTTCTCAAGAGAAGATAATAATAACAAAGTAGCTTCTTCTATAAACCATACCCAATTCCAAACAAACCTTACCCTATTTCAGACCAAAATGGCTCGAAAACCATACCCTTTGGCGCCCCACATACCTATCTAGATTATATAAGGGAGTAACCCCCCCTCCCCTCTTCCGGGGCCTGTAGAATGGGAGCTGTGCAAGAGCAACACTCTTCTTTGGTAATTTGAGGTCAGCAGTTTTGGTATTTTGTAGTTTCTTTAGTCAATAACCTAAAAAAGTACCAGTTTGACAGTTTTTACAGTCTTTCAGCTGTTTACATAGCGTATCCAGAGATGGCATGTTGAAAGATTGTTGCTATTTGCTGCTATACAAATAACAATGAAAACCGAAGAAAGACATCATGATTACCATATAATTTATAATGACAACTAATAGCTACAGTACACATCGGGTGAGAGGAACATTCTCTTAAGCCAGCGAGTACTCATATCAAAAATACATGTACTGATAAAATACACAGTACTTCAATTCACATACTTCGGTCTCACAACATTCACCTTGCATGGACTGCTCTTAACGTTTATCAGCAACTGTAACCTGCAAGCATACCCCATTGTTTGGATTCTGTGTGATTGTCTCATGTGAGCAGCAAGAAAAAAGTTGTATCCCAAAGTGCTTGCCAATGAAGTCTGAGAAAAACAGCCGACGTTTCACAAGGCCACTACTTGAGCCCTCGCAAAACGACGTCTGAGTAATGAGCGCAGAAATTCCATACTGATGATGTGTCACGTAGGAAACCTGTGACTTTGCCACTTGCATAAGACAAGTGTAAACTTATAAAAAAAGGGAAGACTACTCTCATGATACATCCACTGGTTATCCCACCTAATAAAAGGTCATTTGATATGGAACTGTTTAGCAGACTTCAATCTATTCCATGGTAGATTGATCTGAGAGCAACACAACCATAGGAAAAAAACCTGTACGCTAGAGTTTTATATGGTAGCCACAAAAAATGGCAGAGTGCCTGGCCCCACCTGAATGGTGAAGGATTGGTGGGACAGGCAGGGGGGGAAGATTACCGGCCCTTATCCTTGGTTTCAGCATCTGAGTCATCATCAAGATTGTACTTGGACAGGTCACCATCTTCATCATCCTCCTCATCCTGTAACAATAACAAACAGATAAAAAAATGTTGCTTCATAACCATAACGATCAGCATGTTTGCCTCAGTATTGTAGTGGTTATCATGCCCACGGCAACTGGGGAGTCGTAGGTTCGATTTCTACTTGGGACAACATGTTTTTCTTTTCATGTGAATAAGAACAAGATGTTTGAAAAAGAAAAGAATATTAAGTACTACATATAAGAAGTCTATGACCGCCCCAACAAGGGAGGCTGGAGCAAGTCTCACATATAGTCTCGAAAAGATTTAACATTCCATGGAACGGCTTATGTGATTCTATTCACTACAAAAAAGTGGTCACATTGTAAGTGTGGTTGCCTCAATGGCCAAATAGCGAAAAAAAAATGCATCAATTTCTTGTCAAATTTGAACTTGATCAAACTAGATGCAAGTTCACACAAGCCAATGCAAGTAAACGGCCAAAAAGAGTCACATGTCAACGTAAGTTTTCATCTTACATAAACTGGAAACGGCCAAAAGAGTCACACGTCAACGTAAAGAGTCACATGTTAACATCAGTTTTCATCTTGCATAAACTGGAAACGGCCAAAAGAGTCACACGTCAACGTAAAGAGTCACATGTTAACATCAGTTTTCATCTTGCATAAACTGGTGGCTCTATTTGGCCGAGCCTCTTTTTTTTCTTTGAACAATACCTCATCATCCAAGTTATATTTTGACAAGTCACCATCTCCTTCATCGTCATCATCTTCCTCTTCCTCCTCTGGCTCAGCACTGGTCACTTTCTGCAACTGAATAACGAAGATGCCCGCGTGATAACATAAATGATTATAGTCGGCAAGACTTGAAATACCCAAACTTAGCTTATTTCAGAAGTTGAAAACTTATTCAAGCATTTCCCAGTTGATGCCGAGAGGGTATTTTAGGGAAGAAGGGGTGAGGTAAGCTGCCACAAAATTCTCTTGAAGTTTTTTCTCTGAGAATATCAAAACCCTTAACCCCTTAACTGATGAAGGGATTAACCCGAAATGTCCATCTGTGTTTTTTATGCAGTTTTCAGCGCTCTAGAGACACAATAATTATTCTCATTTATCATTCATTCATTATTATTTTATTTTGAGTACTATGCAGCAATAACTTTTACTGTGTTATTTGCCTTTAACCCCTCAGCCTACCGACTTGACAATGTGAAGATACTGTTGCAGGAAATGAAATGTTGGGAACTAAATTTTTTAAACCATTCAACCATTTGATTACAATACCTGTTCAGGAACTGGTTGCTGGGCTCCTTTCTTTGATTTTTTTCTTCTCCCAAACTATTATTCATGAACACAACAAGAAAATAAAACAGAGAAATGAAGGCTGTTTAGCAGATTAAAATACATACACTTCAATACTTTCACTACACTTTCCACAACTCGAACCTTTTTTGATTTCCCTGAAAGATTTGAATTATCGGGAGTCAACTGTATTAATTTTTATGAGACATCCACTACATATAATACATTTGATTCTAGGCAGACATTACTTAGGCCTCTTTGCACCATGTGGTGAGAAGACATTACCAGCTTTATAATTATGGCTAGTCGGGAGAAAGTGTGTTCTGTATTAGACAGAGTCATGAAACAATGGGCATACCATAAAAATCAATGCTACAATACAGGTACATGTACGTACAATTAAACTGAGTACAAGTTATTTAAAAAAATGTACAGTTAAAAAGTAAAGGGTGAAAAAAGGCTAACCAGACAAAACTTTTGGCCTGTATAATTGCAGGAAGATTTATGGATATTGAAGGATCTCAAGACATTGCATATTTCAGAATATGAACTGTTCAAGAAGAATTTGTAGCCATTTCACTGTTATCCTCACTTATTGGCTAATTTTGTCCAAACATTTTGCCTCGGTGGGCTCAGTGGTCCCAGTAAAAGCCCACAAACACAAGCACGTGCACACATTGTCAACCTCTGAAAGTACCTCATCAAACTCATCATCAGAATCCTCCCTCTGAATGTACTCAACTCCTTCACGTTCATTATATCCACCCCCATAACCTAAAAACCAAGAAACAAGTCAAAGTCACCTATTCTCATTCACACTGAGCTGTAACAACCCTGATAGAGATCCTATACAGGATCCTACAGGAATTTCTGGGAGCGTATGAGATCCTACAGGATCCTGAGTAGGATCCTAAATGGCAATCTTAAGCAGGATCCTATAGGATCACATAGGATCCTTAACAAGATCCTGTAGATGTTAATATAGGATCCTACAGGATCTTAAGTAGGATCTTATCAGGATCATGGGTTAGGATCCTATAAGATCCTATCAGGATCCTATTAAGATCCTGTGAAGAATTTCTACCAGGGAGTAGAAGAGATTCCTTACCTGTCCTGGATTCAACTTTTGCATATTTAGGTTGACCACACATGTTACAGTCAGATCTGCGAGCCCAGTTCACATTGCCACATCTACAAGAAAAACAGTTGAAATAAATCATTCTAATAAACCATGTCAGGGTACACACGTTTGATCCAGAAAATATTAAGACGATTTCTGCTCAATGTTCGAGCAGTAAGTGCAAAAATTAAGTTACCAAAAAAATACTTGCAGCACTGTCACATTTTGAGGACAGATAAGAAGAACTTATCGTTACTTTTGCTCCCAAGCTGACCCCGCGAGAGAAAATTGGATTTGAAGTTATCAATATTTCAATTAAAAAGATGCTTCATGTCAGTTCAAAACAAAATGGCGCCCGTTTTTGGCATACTTTACGAGATTTGAAATTAATTTTCTTGAGAATGCTTAAGAATTTCATCGCGGGGTCACTTGGGCAAGTGAACTAGAGTGAGATGTTTCAAATAGCATTTAAAATGTTACTGTGCTATGAGTAGCTTTTTAGTAAATATTTTTTGCACTTATTGCTCGAACGTTGAGCGGAATCCGTCTTAAATATCCTATCAAATCAGTGTCATCATCCACATCTTAACCTCTAGCATCATGGAACATATCAAGTTTCACCATAAGTAGATAACCAAGGGTAACGTCATCCTTGGAGATCTGGGGACAGATACAGTCAGGACTGGAAGAAGATAAAGTGGACAATATTGGCGCAAACAAAAAATCACAAAACAGGTGACCAATTAACTTTTCCTTGCACTAATTTTGTCCATTTCTACATTCTGTCTGACCGTCTGCCTCCGGGTCTCTTTCTCACTTTCTCAAATGACACAGGCCAAGAGAGTAAAGATTAGATTACTGTGGTTGAAAGCCTCAGATAGTGAGCTTAGACTACCTGTGATCAAAACACTAAACTTTCGCACTCCACCCTAACAAAAGTTACATTGAGTACATACTTAGAGCACATCCAGTCATCAGCACTGAACAGTCCTTTGCTTTTTGCTGCAGCCTGCTTTCCTATTTGAGTACCAGTAAACTTCACCGAATTGATCTTTCCCTTTTCTGTCAGAAAATAGTGTGGCAATAAAACATAATTAAATACACTGAAACCTCCAAGAAATACAGGGGAGTGCAGAGCACGGAGCCATAAAGAAGCGAAGGACATTAAGAAAGGCTATAAGACCTCCCTTCCCTTATGTAAGGTATGTGTGGCCCTGATAATTTTCTCAGTGGAAGCAGTAGTTGCAGTGGTAGTGGTAGTAGCAGCACTTATTTCTTTGCCCACATTGCTCATTGGCACCTACCTCACAGGACCTCTTCATACAAATGTGATGCTCCCTAATATAAGTTAGATAGGTGTGTACAGCTCCAGAGGGTATGGTTTTCAAGCCATTTTGGACTGAAATGGGGTACAAATTTTGACCATTTTGGTCTGAAATCAGGAAAGGTTTCTGTATTCTGGTCCATAATTGGGTATGGTTTTTAGAAGGAGCTACTTTTCTTTATTATCATCTCTTGAGAGGAGAATTTTGACTGATATCAGCAATTTGAAGTCCTAAAGCATCTAAACATTACCTTAAACATTGGTCTGTACAAGGGTACTAATTTTATAGGGCAGGTTTGAAATAAAGTAGGGAAAATCACACATTTTTGGTCTGAAATAGGGTAAGGGTTTCAAGGAGTGCGCCGCACACCCACCCAAATTTTCCGGGGGCATACAAGTTTCTAGCACAGGTCTGAGTTCTAAGTGCCTTTAACTTTTCGCATTTGATCCTTTAGTGGCCTTATGCATAATTCTACCAAACAGCACTTTTATGATCCCAAGACTTACAAATAGTTAAGTACCAAACAACCTTAATTTTTAAGCAAACAATGGTTAGTTTCTAAAGAATCCGTGGTGCTGCACCTTTGGGGAAGTGAAACACAAAACTTTGGATTTATCAACTGAGTTGATATGGTCAATTGGCCACCGTAAAGAGATTGAAAGCTGACGTTTTGAGGGTTAGCCCTTCGTCAGAGCAAATCCACTGATGAAGAGCTGATGCTCGAAACATCAGCTTTCAATCTCTTTACGGTGGCCAATTTATCTTATCAATGCAACTCAGTTGATAAACCCAAAGATTTGTGATTTTAATTTTTTAAGCCCCTATTCTAAGTGGTATAGAAAACAATGCAATTTAGTATTATATTGACTGATATAATTATACAAAGGAAAAAATCATAATTAGGACTGAGCATCACACTAAATCATTATTATTACAAAGTAAATAATTGGATTCAAGTTAAAAATTATTTAAGTAAAATCATGTAAAATTACGCTCAGCCTCCATGTATTAAAACTCACAACTATTCACGCAAACTTAAAAACAAACAACTATTTAACGACTTTCTCTTTTCCTTAGCACCAAATTCATGGATTTGTCTCAGGAATTTAAATCTTAAAACTTCCTTTCGCACGACAGCAGTTATTGGCGCCAAAAATGTAAATTACAATAAGCCTAAGCTTAAATACACCAACAAACAGATCAGAAACGCGGTCAGAAAACGAACCAACCTTTCCCGCATCGATTACAAGAAGTGCGTCGAGCAAAATTGATGTTTCCGCACCTGAAACACACCAAATTAACGCCATTACAAACCAGTGAAGAAAGAGGAGTTCTGTCACTCGGAAATTACCTTTTATCGGGGCAAACCCAGTCGCCATCGTTCACTTTTAGCTTGGAAGACATGTTCTTGAACGCTTCCCCCTTGAGAATTCGCACGAGGAAGACTGGTGAAGAGTTGTCACAGGTTAACCAAGGACCAGAAAGGATAACAAAGGCACTTGGAGGGATCCCGGGAGGGATTTTTTAAAATCATTTTTGGCAATAAAATAAGCAAGAAATTACTCATTGAAGTTGGATGAAGATAGCGACTATTTTATTTCCCAATTCTTTCAATTATGTTTCTGTAGGATTGACAGGGTTTGTAGGATTTAAGGCCAGCGACCCATCCGCTCTTAAAAATAACTCAGATCGTGATTGAAAACCATGCAAAAACAGCTGATCGCGACAAAAGCCCATTAAACCAAGAAAATATTTAAAACGATACATTTCCAGGTTACTAAGTCGCGGTTACCAAGAGCTGAAAAGTTGTTAAAAGCATGTCATTTGGTATGTAGATTCCAGGCCTCGTCGTGTCTGGGCGTATTCAAAATAAATCCAAAATGGCGCGGGTTGAACAACAGTGTGCGACTGAAGGTTCGACTGACACCCCTTACTATCTTCAGCTCTCTTATTTTACGATTTATCTCACAAAAGGAATAGAGATCCTTGAATATTATACAAAGGTCAGTCGTTGCTAGTACCGTTTTTTTAAGTGTTTCGAATGGTAACGATAAATTTGCGAAATTAGCCTTTGTTCTAGTTTATAAGATGACATAATATCATCGTTAGCTTCCATGCTGAATGTTCTCATATTCTTTCTAACAGGTCCCTTTTTATCACGTCCTTTTTGAAGCTGTCTTAGTTCTTTGGATTATTAGGCTGATAAGCAGCAAGACATTTAGATTCAGAGAACAGAAGATTGAACTCACTGAGAAGGTTTGATTTGTACAACAAAATAACAAGCTTAAAATTAATATTATTGATGATTTGCAACCAATCCCTAGTGATTCAAAAGACAATGGCATGGCGGCCATGTGGTGGTACTAACTAAAGGAGATAGTGATGAACCTTTTGTTTATTACTGCCAACATGGTGGCGATGATGTAACATGCAAACAAAGATAATCAAAGGTGTACAGGGTATACTGAAGAACTAGAATGTTGCACAGGGTAGCAGTCCACTTGACCCTTCTCCCCCACATGTCAAAATTGAATGTGATATTCAAATTTTACAACTTCCTAGTATAAGCCCTTAAATAGTGGTTTGCCAGGCAAAACCGGCAATTCATAGCTGAAATGTTCCTTTTATTTTTGGAATTCTTTGGTTGACATAGATTTGAATGACTGACGAAAATAATCAAATAGGTTTCTTTTTGTACAAAAACTGGGCAACATACTGTACCTGTTAATGAGGACAAAAACCTTTCAATTTATACCTGTTTACTATAAAACAATCAGAGTTGTAGAAAAACACTGTCAGTAGAAAACTGCTGAAGAACCACTCATGACAACCACTGTGGTTAGACAGAGGCTATGAAGAAAAAACCTACTAAAAAAGCTTTTTTGCAAAAAAAAATGGAGAATATGTGGGTGGGAACCAAGGCCCAAGTTCCTAACAGCTAGGAGACCTAAAACTGATCCACTACTTTTCAGACCCAAACTGCCGACTTTTTGCTGTGGAGTCTAATTATGCTAACGTCTTGTCAACAGTCCCTCCACTGAGAGAAAGTGTAGGGGAGAAATACACTCTTAGCGAAATGTCCTCACATAAAGCACATGAACTGTTGAACCATGATTCTACTAGAAATGTTCAGAGACTATTTACTCATTCATGAACTGTGTAGGAATCGAAGTTTCCAGCAGAAGTTTCCAGCTAAGTTAATGTTAGCATACTCACCATAATGTTTTTACCTTTTGTCATAGCACATTCTTAGAAACAACTGTGATTGATTAGAAAAAATTTTGCTTTGTTCTTAGGAAGAGGAAGAGCTCATTGAAGAGTGGCAACCAGATCCTTTGGTTCCTGTAACACCAACATATGATTTAGATGCAATCAATCCAAAAGTGGTTCAGGGGTATGTTATTTATATCGTGAAAAAAAATAACAATAAAAATAACACAGAAACAGTAGATTCACTAGCAACCTTTGTGGCAATGTAGGTGTTGAGTTATGGGATAACTAGTTAAAGGATTCCCAAAGCACCACTGAAAACAGTGGGTATAAAGGGTGGGGAAATTGTGTGTGTAAGGAAGAGGTTGTAAGCCAAAAAATATGGTGATGCATGTATGATTGTTTAGATAAAATTTTAAAATCAGCAGCCACTCCAGCAACCCTTCTTGCCTGTCTGGTGTCGGTTTATGGGATCCCAAAAAAATGGGTTCCTAAGTCTTAAGGGAGTATTAAGTTATTTTTGTGCGAAATCTGGGCTGTGTTCAACACCTTGTCTCACTTCAGATGTATCACTAAACGACTGCATTATGTCTACTGTTATTAAAAGTGACTGGTGTTTTGTTTTATTATTATTTTCTCAGGAAGCCTGGACATACATTAAAGATAGATGATAAAGAGTGTCTCAATTTTGCTACGTTCAATTTTCTTGGTTTTGTAGGGAATGAGAAAATAGAGGTATGTGGTACTTCTTTTGTAATCATAACTCCTGACCAAAAAATTATTTGTATCTGTTAAAATATCGTCTAAACTAAAGATTCTTATCAGAAGTAATGGCAATCTAATGCAATCTTGAGTGCATTCTTGAGTGCACACTTGCAATCTTGAGTGCAATATTGAGTTCACACTGTGCCCTCTTGTAATGATGTACAGTATATTTTTTGCTTACCTACAAAGTTGGTGTTGCACCCTGCAGACTTTGCATGTCAAGTTTGCAGGATACACTGATACCAAAGCTACTTAACTATATAAATGCACTTTCAATATCTATGTGTATGTCTGGTAAAAGGTTATCTGTCGTAGAAATCTGTGGCAGATAGATATTTTGAGAATCAACAAACAAGTAACAATTCCATTGTGAAATTTTTGACGAAAAATCATTTATGTAAATATTACTGCTGGTGTTATAAGAGTAATAACTGCACAGACAAAACATTCCTAAACAAGGAGATTTAAATGACAAAATAGTAATCACCCAATTGATTTGATTTTACATGACAACTGAGTAGCTAATGCTTTGCACTCACCTCAGCAGTAAAGGGCAGATGATACGCTGAACTTTGTTTGGCTCTCTGCCTGGGGCTTTGCCATGCAGATGAGTCCTAACAAGGACGAAACAGCTTTCCATGGCTGCCACTGCTCGGGTGATATGGCAGTGCGCATGCTTAAGGTACTGGCCATATCACGGAGTTGTGTTGTGTGTCCACTGATTTTAGATTATAGTTTAATGCTAACATGGTTGTATGGTTTTACTAAATACATGTCCACTGTGTCCATTGGGAAGTATAACTACACAGAATGATCACTGTACAAGAGACAACATTTCAGATATTTATGGCTTGTGGTGTTAATTACAGATTACAATAATATGAATGCTGGGAAAGCTGTAAGTGCTCAGTGCAGCCATGCTAACTACAGTGTATGGTGCAGCATGCTTCTTTCATTAAAAAGAAAATTCAAGTGGTAGATTTATAGCTGTGTTTTCACAGTGATTGTAGTGTAAGGCATTGATTTAAAAGAAATTCAAATTCCCTTTTTTTGCAAGGATACAGCTATCAAAAGTCTTCACCGTTATGGTGTTGGATCATGTGGACCACGTGGTTTCTATGGTACCATAGGTAAGTACATTGTATTGTTACAAAAACATAAAAAAACCTCTAATTTAAAATTGCCAGAGTGCATTTGAAAAAATTCTAAGTATGTGTTAGGGTGCAAACAAAATAGGAGGTAATCAGAGTAATATTTCATTTACCTGTAAGTGAAAATCCCAGCAAAAAATAAGGTTTCAAAATTAATCCAGTCAGGGCTCAGTCATTTACCTGAAGGATCCAGTAGAATTTTATTTAAAAAATACGACCTTTCAGGATCCTAGGTTAGGATTTCTTTTTAGGATCTAGGATTTCTACAATGGAGGTTACTAGATACCTAAAATGTTTTAAATGTTTGCAGATGTTCATTTAGAGTTAGAGGAGAGACTTGCAAAGTTCATGAGAACAGAAGAGGCTATTCTTTATTCGTATGGGTTTTCTACAATAGCTAGTGCAATTCCTGCATATTCCAAGCGAGGGGATGTTATTTTTTGGTAAGTTGAAACAAAATGAGTGTATGGGATATTGTTGTACATTCTTAACAAATACAAAACTCTCTTGAGATACTGAAACTTTGGGTTATAAGGAGAAAGCTAATAAGCGAAGTAAAGGAATTTTCACTGCTGTTGAGATTAAAAACTTTTCTTTTTAGTTAGATTAGGTAAATAACTTATTGTAAAAAGCATTGAGACTTCCATACGTTGTAAAATGCATTTTTAAGCACCTTGTTGTTATTATTATTATTATTATTATTATTATTATTATTATTATTATTATTATTATTATTATTATTATTATTATTATTATTATTATGTCAGCAAGAAGTCCAAGTCATTGGGTTTTGAGTTATCAAGATTCTATCATTTCATTTGTATTTTTTGTAGCTGTAATAAGCCAAGTGGCCTACATCACCAGTGCTCATTGATCCCTGATTTCTTCTCTGAAAAGTGACTTGGAGCATGTCACTACTCCCTCCTGGATACTAGTCCACTGTAGACCCCCCTCCCATCATTATAGTTTCAGGGAAAGCCATTTACATACCTGGGTGAAGACAGACAGTGTGGGCAAAATGTAGTTGTAATTTAGAGAACAATTTGGGCTTGAACCAGATTAAAGTCCAGTGTGTTGTAATAATATCTATGTGTACCACTGTGGTCAATAATTCTTGCCAATATTGGAAGGAACTGTCCTGTCAAGGATTGGCGTGTTAGTCATGCTAGCCTTTGATCTGGTGTTTCATTTATTTTTGGGCTAAATAGGTTGTTCCCTGGGCAAGACAGGTTTTTCTCCATGTATTTCCAGACCTCTTATAAGCAAACTCTGCAACATCATTCTTCATGAGGCACCCATACCAATTTCATTTCTCTTGTTTTCCCTTCTCCCAGTGATAAAGGAGTTTCTTTTGCAATTCAAAAAGGGCTTGTAGCTTCACGGAGTCGTATTTTGTGGTTTGAACACAACGATATGGAGGACCTGGAGAGACTTTTGCTTGAGCAGAAGGAGAAAGATAAAAAGGTTTTTAATTATGTAGCAGTAAATAAAATGTTAACTACTTGTCACTTCCTCCTTTGATTAGTTGCTTTTCCTACACTGAATAACAGCTGCAAGTAGAACACCTTTTTACTGCAACCTGAAATTACGTTGTTTGTGACCCCTTTTAGCCCCAATAGTGAGAGGCGGGAGAAGAGGGATGGGAAACGGGATTACAAAGGAGGTGGGAAGCGGAAGAAAAAGGGGAAAATTATGCAACAGTGCGTAATATTTTGCAAATGAAAAAAAAGGCAAAGGGCGGGAGCCAACAAATACAGGGTGGGGACCGGGATTAAAGGTTATGGGAAGCGGGAGGTTTGAACCCTGTCCCTCCCCCCCCCCCCCCCCAACTAGTGACCAACTTCCCCTTACATCGCCATAGACTGCTAGCATTCCCTTTCTGGATAGTCGAGAGGGCGCGCGAAATAGCTGAGCAAAAAACTGGAGCGAGGAGAAAAAACGAGAAGAGACTGGGGGAGAGGCCTCTCCCCCAGCCCCCCTCTGCTCGTTCGCTCCAATTTTTTTGCTCGGCTATTTCGCGCACCCTCTCAACTATCCAGAGAGGGGCTGCTAGCAGTCTAACATTGCCATGAATGATCAAACATACAGGTAATGAGAATGAAGTAAATGCAGACCTTTTACGATAACTGAAGACTTTCATTTACGCTCACTAGCCTAGTTGCTTGCTGGAAACCATTGTTGGTTGGCTCTTGTGTTTAGGTCTGGGTGTTGTTCATTGTTTTTTTAATCTTTTGTTTTACGTCTTTTGGTTATCAAAACCAGTCCAATGCCAATTAAGAAACTACTGTTAGTCTTGTGCCCTGAATTAGAGCGATTTTCCTCGGACCGTGAAACAGTTACTGTACAAGTATATACTGTTACGCCAAATTAGTTGCTGCTAGTCAAGGGACGGCTGAGGTCTATTAGCTTCTATTCCCAAAAGGAGATTAGTCTAAATCAAAACACAAGAAAAACAACACAAAATGGACAAGCACAAATATACAGTAAACGTGTGGTTTATTTTTCCTTTATTACTGATTCTCGAGTCATGTTACGACAGCGGAAATGCACATGTATATGATACTTGTTGCGACATTAATTTTTACCACCTCGTGTAATTTTTTGGGAAAATTCCTCCACAGAAGTTACAAAAACTGCCTTGTTGGTCAGTGGAAATACTTTTAAAGCAGTAAGGGCACTCACGCGGGTTTACATGCTGCATGGCGGAGAGTTGCTGCGAATATCTATTCTCTTCCATACTTTTGAAAACATTTACATTTGTTGCACTTTTCTCTGGCTTATGAAAAGAATATAAATTAAAATTAGCTTTCGCTGCATCGTTTTCTTCGACGGTCTTGATAATATCTCTCAATGCTGCTGTTTCAAATGGCATGCTCGCCAGTTGCTTGATTCTTTCTGCGGACTTTGCCGTGGTGGTCTCGGTGAAGCATTTCTCGTCATCGTCCGGGCCTGTAAGGTCGATGATTCCTAGATTCTCCGCTTCACCTGCTGCATCGTGAGTGTGCTCAACTTCCGGATCGTTAGACGAGTCCGCAAGATTTCTTGAACGACTGCATCCATATCCCCTTGTGCTCGAGCAAGAAGGAAGGCTAATTTTACCTCATTTGCGAATGGCAAGACCTTTTTCAAGTTTTCCAACTTCTGAGTAAAGTGCTGCTGAGTCGGAACAACTGGCGAAGGGGACGGATGTCGCAGTGCTTGACGCGCCGAGGTGTCTCTCTCGTCTGGGCTGTCTTTGGTGCAACTGAATTGTCGTTTTTAACACGGTCACCGGGTTGACGTCTTTCACTGTGGCGACGATTTCTTGTGAATACGAATTAATGCTGTTGTAAAGGTGCCGGTGTTTCTCAAGCTGCTCCTGTTGTTTAGCTGAAATTGTAATTAAATTACAATATTTTTCAATTTTATACTAGGGAAATAGGTCTAATCTTACACAGACAATATTAAAACTATTTTGAACACAGACAAGTATGCAAATAAAAATAGGCTGGGCTATAGCCTATTTACATGCCGTTTACTCATTTCTTTTACTGAGGGAACACTGGGGTCTCCAAAACCGTGCCGTAAAACCGCAAGAGATCCTCTCAAATACCGAAAACCTAACCTGCGATCAGGCCAAATTTTCACGCTCCTTACATTCTCTTACGCGATTTTTCGCGCGACCACAAAAAGACAGAGTAAATGAGAGCGCGAAATAATTCGCCTGATCGCAGGTTACCGAAAACCGCACTGAAACTTGCGCAAAATTCCTTCTCTTACTAACATTGTAAGGAAAGTTCCCTCACCGAAATACCGTACAAAATTAGACATTTTACCGAACACACCTGCTCAAAATGCTAAAATAACGCGTACCGTCGTACTGGATGAAACCGCAATCCCGCAGTTGTGAATCGAAAATACCGCAAAACCGTAAGGAAAATCGCTCAGAACCGTAATCCCGCAAACCCCAATGTACCCCTCTGTTACAAAGCTTGAATTTGTATCGGTACCGGAGTGAAATAGTGACGAGGTCCTCTAGAAGATCAAAATTCCCCTTGAAATACTCAACGCCTTAATTTTAAGTCGGGATAGTTAGTCGTTGTAAACATGTTTACCTTTCCTTTGCTCTGACTTTGGCTTGCTTTTCTCCATTGCCTTCTTTGCTGCTTCAAAATTTGCCACCTTCAGAGTAAACATAGGTTCACTATCCAGTTGAGCGGTCATTTCTGGAAACCGTACAGCTTGGTGGTCTTCTGCTTTCTTTGCTGTGCAGGACTGCGTCAGATTAGTGCGCCAGCGTTTTCCCTTGTCCTCATTCGAATGACGATCTGTCATTCGAAGTGCGAGGAGGTGCTCGTGACTTGCACATTTAGGGCAGGAACAGTTTGCATAAGGACAATTTCTTTTATGTCCTTTTAGCAGCTCGACTTGGCCGTGTAAGCGGCATTTACCACATGTCCTCCCCGACATACTAAAGCAAATATGTGTGGTACACACGGTGCGACTGAATACAAACTGTTCAAAATCCCCAACGTGTAATCTTCACAATAAATTTTATTTGCATCTACGATATGTTGCACGTGCAACACAAGTTTCATTGTCTTTTTTAATTGCCTCTAGCTCCCTCCATTGTTTGCTCTATACAGTCACAAATACATTCGAGTATTTGTTTTTATATGATTCAAAACATGACATTTAATTTTTAGAATGTCGTGGCGTATAAACCAGAACCACGGTTGCTACCGTTTTGGAAGTTCTTACCCGACACAAAAAAGATTTCAGATCATTGTGACGTTTTTGGAAACGTTGTCCATAGCTAACACGTCAAGAATTTGTCGGGTTTCCTACAATTGTGTAGACCAATATGTGCGATTATTTCAACAAAGGGCAACATTGATACCTTCGGTATGCAATAATGTGCGTCCAAGACAAATGACATGGTGGAAGGCAGCATATCTTGAAGCTCTTGTCAGAATATACCCCACTCTCTACCTTCGTGAGCTGCAACAGATACTTGCGAGCGATTTCCATCTGGCTCCCGGCGATGTTCCATCTATAGCATCAATAGCGAAACTGTTCATAAGGCTCCGCATCACTTGAAAGAAATGCATTCACGTGGCTCAGGAAAGGATGACACCCTACAATCTCCATTGTTGTCAACTTTTTTTTCAATGGCGAAGGACTGTTGACCCAGCTAAAGTTTATTTTTTCGACGAGACACACTTCAATTGCGAGACTGATGACCGTGAATATGGAAGGACAGACTCAGGATTTGCATGTCCGGTCCTTAGTCAGAAAAGCAGAGCACGAGCTGGAAAGTTTTCCACTCTAGGTGTTTGTGGATTTAACGAGGGAGTCTTGCAGGCAATTCCAGTTGAAGGAAATTTCGGCTTTACCTCGGTGTAAGAACCTGTGAAACTCACGGATGACGTAAAACAAAGGAAACAAAAACATTTTAAACAATACCTTACAGCAAAACAAAAGCTAACAAACAAAGAAAATCTTGTCAGGTTCTTACACCGAGGTAAACCCGAAATTTCACAGCAGATCTAATAACTGATGTAATAGAGAACCAAGTGCTGCCACTCTTGCCCGCGAACAGTTATTTCGTGGCTGATAATGCAAGTGTACATAATGAAATCGTATTATGCAGAATTTTAGCTAGAAAGAACATTACTCTTGTTAAACTGCCAGGCTATAGTTATGATTTAAATCCCATCGAAATGGTCTTTGGACAAGCAAAAGCAATTTCTCGTTTCACCCCTGGTTTCTTGAAAGAAAATACCATGTTGGCAATTGTGAGCGCATTTGAACAAATCAGCCCTTTAAACGTAAGACACTTTTACCAACGATCTTGGAGAGTGCTTCTGTAGAATAAAGTGTCGAAAGCAATGAACTCAAGCAAGCTGGACCAGTGATTATTTTATTAACGTAATCCTGAACAGTTCTGAATTACAATAAACTTGTGAGTTTTTAGACAAAAGGGTTTGTTGTCATGAATAGACCTAGTCATTAGACCTATTGATAGACTGTAGTCTGATCTAAAGATTAGACTAGACTAATACACTTTAATAGATACTATTATACACTAACTACTAGAAACTGTTTCATGGTCCGACGAAAATCGCTCTAGTTAACATTAACTAATAAATTTAAATCAAGATGGACCAAAAACAAAATATCACTAACCACATACCTGTTTTTGTTGTTTAGTAATAACAAAATAAAATAATTTCTGAAACTTTTGTGTGATAATTTCTTGATGGCAGAATCCTAAGAAAGCAGGTGTGACCAGAAGATTTTTAGTTGTAGAAGGGATTTATGTCAATTATGGTGACATTGCACCACTTCCAAAACTAGTAAGTAAACATGTTACCTATGGCAAGATTAGGTGTCATAATCTTCACCACGTCACCAATGTGTACAATGTAATTCCTCAGAGAAAGCACCGTTTAAGCCAAGAGTGACCTGATTATTGGAAGTTAAACAAATTGCCAAGTGAAATTACTACCAAAACAGGTAGACCATGAATTCAAATATACGTGACAGATGGAAGTGAAATAATTATTGAAATATCACATTAATCAATGAGAGAAGTGGCAGGGATGTTCTTTGATTCATTAAATAACGCTTATGACAGCTGCAGTTCTATCACCTTGGAAAAATGCAAATGGTCACATTCCTGAGTGTCCAGTATAAAGTTTGCACGTAATATGTACCTCATTAACAGTTGTATATTTTCTTATTGGAGGGTTTCGTTGTCCCTGAAAAAATCATTATTGATGACTTTCAACTCTGACAGTTTGTTGTGAATAACAGCTCTTATTTGCCCAACAGTTAGGTGGCACTTTTATCAAACACTGAACTGAATGGCCAACAGTTGGATGACAATAGGTCCATTGGGCACGTCAGCCAACTGATCACAGGGTGTGCCATTTTTAGCCTGACTTTCTATCAGCATTTGGTTAAGCCCCTTTAAGCCCCAATGGTGACAAGCATCTAATTTCTCCTTACAATATCACAACATTGATCAAACGTACAGCTTATGAGAATAGAGGAAATGATCACCAAAGATGAAATGTCTTGATGTTTAATGAAATTCTTCCAACTGGTAACATAATAAAATATAGATAGAACAGTAAGGAGAATATGCATTTTAATAATTTATTTGAGGCTTAGAAGGGTTAAAGTGACAGTATGCCAAAATTTTTTTTCTGAGAGCTATTCATATTTACCCTTGGTTATAACAGACCCTCAGTTCTTATGAACATATCTTGTGGAGCCAACCAATTTTTCAGGAGTTCCAGCCAATTATGCTGCTCATCATTTTTGTTGTCTTTTCACAGATTGAACTGAAGTACAAGTATAAAGTACGACTTATCATTGACGAAAGTGCATCATTTGGAGTTTTAGGACAAACTGGAAGAGGATTAACAGAGCATTTTGATGTTCCAGTAAGACAATCATTACAATGAATTCTTATATCAAGACATAGTTTTGTAATTTCTCTTAGAAAGAGTGGAAATACTGGACAATCAGGTAATTTGTGTTTGTTTGTTTGTTTTTCTATCAGATAAAAGAAGTTGACTTGATATCAGTTTCCATGGAGAACTCGTTAGCAACTATTGGTGGATTTTGTTGTGGGACTTCTTTTGTTGTTGATCATCAGGTTTGAATGTTGGTTTCACACAATAATTATGATGTTATCAATAAGTGAAAGGTTAAAGCAACTAAATCATCCTCATTACCAAAACTATTGTTTGACAATGTACGTTTTACTTTGCTTTTATCATTGGGATGCAGGAGATCTTTGTATAGAGATAAACAGATGCACTTAAAAAGGTCTTAGCTCAATAACCGCCATTTTTGACACTATCAGGTTGTGACTGCAGCCATATTAGCTTAGAAATGTGTTGCATGCTGTGTCTTCAAGACAAGGTGTGAGGGGTACGACAAAGAATGTCCTGCAGCCTACAGTGGTGAGACAGAATCACCCCTCATTTTCTCTAACTAACCAAACAATAGAACAAGCTCTCTTTATTCCAAAGTGTCCCCCCACAGTAACATAGTAAGACCACCCCACTTTGTTCAAATTGGCACTCTTACAAGTTTTAGACAGGTACAACAACTGGTTTATTGGGGGATGGGATCATTTTTGCGCGTTTCCATCAACTTAGCTTGAACTGGGACTGTAGGATGGCATAAACTTCCTGACATTTGTGACATTCTCAGTCACAGATCACGTACCTTCACCTCTTTGTCAGTGATCAAGACTCAGTGAGTTGGAGTCGAAAGCTCAATCTTTCTAATTTTCATGGGGCATTTGAAAATTCAGATTCAATTGAATCAAAATTACATGCTATTAACTGTTTGTTTTCATGTTTGTCACAGAGACTCTCAGGGGCAGGCTACTGTTTTTCAGCATCACTGCCTCCCATGTTAGCATCTGCAGCCATTGAAGCACTGAATATCATTGAAAACAAACCAGGTACTTTACTAAAAGGAGGGTGTCCCCACAAAAATCTAATATCTAATTTCATCATTGTGTAGCAAAATGCTACCAAATATACATCAACCAAGTTAGATAAAAAGGTTCTATTTGTACAGAGCAAAGCAGAACAGACTTAAGTTAGATAAAAAGATTCTATTTGTACAGAGCAAAGCAGAACAGCATACAGTTTAGGCACAAAGTGCAGAATTACAACTGGGTTAGCAGTTTATCGAATTTGATGTCATGACAGATGTTCCAGAAATTAAAATTCAGTGCTATTTTGAAAAAATGATGAGTCTTTTAGTCATAGCTGCGTTATATTTTCTGTTAAGTTTAAATGCCCTTGCTTTCATCGCTTAAAGCAATTATTTTCTTCATATTTTTAGATAATAAAGCAAGCTCCTGGCCACACTTTTAATATGATTTACAGCCTGTACACTGTTCCTTTAACTTAGCAAAAAACAAAGATAAAGAAAGATTCATAAAATGTTTCTTTTTCAGAAATGTTTGAGGAACTCAGAGAGAAAGCCAAGTTGTTATACACTGAGCTTGATGGGTATGTACTTTAGAATGACAAAAGTTTGAGGTAATTAAAAAATTTTGGGCGGGGGCATAGAAACTTGTGATGTAAACAGGATCTTAGTCCATGGTTCTTGCTCATCGTAGGCCACGTGTAGATGATGTTTAACCATAGACTAACAGTGGCACGTTAGGCTTGGAGAGGGAATACATGTACTTGTATGGATGTGCTTAAGTTATAAATGGGGCTAGTCCACTGGTGTTGTTCCTTACTACAACTAGCTTCAGAAGTATGCCATGGAATCCAGGTTACCACAAGTATTCAGTCTCCAAGTGCTCAATAACACTGATATCAGTAATAAGTGAATGTTCTTTCCTGGTTTTAGACTGAAAGGCCTTTTACGTGAAGGATCGGAGGATTCCCCAATCCTGCATTTGAGACTTCTTGAACCTTACGAAACATATGAAGAAGATGAAGAAAAACTCAAGGAAGTTGTTGCAATCGTAAGTTGTGCCTTCTTGCATTTAACACCAAAGGTCCACTTGTTCACTCAAGGTGAAATTACATTGTGAAATTTCTAACCACGGTCTTAGATGCATGGGCAATTAAAGCAATCACATTCCAGTTGGATGATGTCAGACCCGGGGCTACTCCCGATAGTGGGCTACACGGGGAGGCTCCACCCGAAAGGGGTGCCTTTTTCAAGCTCACAGTATACTAAAGGGTAGGGAAATTTTTATAGGGAAATATATGAAAGGGTCCCAAAATCTGCTGAAGAGTGGAAGAGATGGCGGCTAAAGTGAAGTATATGAAAGGGTGCCAAATTTTGGGAGAAATGTCAATGCAAAACACATAAAAGCTTGCACCCTTCCAAATTACACCCCTCCACATTTCCAAATTCATATTGCACCTGCTTGTGAAGCACATTTGATTATATTCATATAGAAAATGCGCTATATAAGTTCTACTTGTAAATTATTATTGTTAAATTGTTATTGTTAAATTATTGTTATTATTATTATTATTATTATTATTACCTTTTCATAAATCATTAGTATTTTTAACCTATTGATTGATTTGTAATGCAGATTATCATTACTATCAACAATAAGAAGAAGAATTAAGAATTAAGAAAAGAATTTTACTTCTTAAAATATTTTTTTTAAACTAATAATTTGATTGTAATTTCTTAGCATCTTATTCTTATCTGTCCATTGTATTTTCACTATGACTATCAATAAAGGTTATTAATTATTAAATTATTATTATTATTGTTATTATTATTATTATTATTATTATTATTATTATTATTATTATTATTATTATTATTGAACCAACATGACCGAAAGCCTGGGAAAATGTGGCGGTAATAAGAAAATTCTAATGTTTTGGCTTGTCCTTGAGGTATGAGAGAGGGGTGCAATTTTGCTCTAGGTATATTAAAGGTACCTTTTTGTTAAAAATGAGTATATTAAAGGGGTAAGGATTTGAACCTCCGGGCGGAGCCTCCCCACATAAAACCCTATTGAGTAACCCCTCTGGGATGCCGGAGGGGAAAGGGAGGATCAAAAAAGTTTCATAAGGGGAGCCTCCGCCCTAAAGTTCAGACCCTTATCCTCTTAAACATAAATTTTGTAGACTGAAAAGGTACTCCTTGTGGATATCTAGAAGACAAATTGCAGTTTTATACTTCAAAATAAGCCCAAGAAAGTAGCCTTAAAGCAACTACAGCCCCCAGTGATCTCCAAGCTTTCATACAGTTGTTTTCATGTTGTTAATTGTGCCAAAATTTTGCAACCCTTTTAGTGCTTAGATTTAGCAGCTATGTATTCCTTTGAGTTTGAGGTGTATTTGAGCAATCCTTCAAAACACGTAAGTGACAATTATAACAACCCTGTAAAATACTGAAATACAATAACATTATCCGTAACCTTTTATATACTGAGAAAGAAACCCATATTACACCATAGGGATTATGCCCCCCCCCCCCCCCAAATTGATTACTCTGCTTATGTAGATGTTTCTAAGATGAAAATGATCCAAATTTATGCCTTATTGTTATATTTTTTTCTTTCTCAATGAAAAGGCTTTGAGGGATGGTGTAGCACTAACAGTGGCAAGATATCTTAAAAGCGAAGAAAAGTTCCTTCCTCCTCCAAGGTACTTTTTTTGTGGATATTATTGCATAAAGCTCAAAATTCTAATCACTTCTAATAATTTGAATGCTTTGGGGGAAATTTACTATCCAGTCAGACATCACTGTGGGTTGTCATCCTCATCATTACTTATGGTGCCAGGAGGGTCAAAGGAGGCCTTCCAAGTGCTGTCATCTGCACTGTGTCGCCATGTTACATCCTTCCAAGTACTGATCCAAATATCAATAACAGCAAAGGTTGCTGTCTTTTACCTGCATGTACCAAAATGTTGCTGTCACTGTAAACTTTCTTGAATAGTTTAGATCCTTGAAATGAATGTAAGTTACTGTTTTTATTAATGGGTGTTTAAGTTCACTGCCTTTTTTCTGCTCAAATATTTGGCCTTTATAATAATTATACTGGCATTCATAAGGCTGTTGCCTATTATGATGTTCGTGAAATTTGAGCGGCTTAAACTTGCATGGTGAGATGCCACTTGCTTGGCTTGTCATGCTTTAGGATGCCCTGTGACAGTAGTTTTGGGGGAACATAAGGCTGCAACATTCTGTTTCTAACCCCCCCTCCCCCCCTCCTCCACACTCATCGCTAGGTTATCATCTTCGTTGCATTCCAGTTGCACGTTTAGCCAAATTCTCATGACCTGTAAGTGTTATAATACACTGGTACAATGAGGAGAAATTTGATGCTGATCACTATTGGGGCTTAAAGAGTTAACTCTGCTATGCCACGGCATTCTGTTAGCATATGTCATTTCTACTGTAATTATAAAATAGAATGTAGTTTCCATGAATCTGACTGATTAAATGAAGGTCACTGTTTTCATTTTGCAGCATCAGGGTGACTCTGAATATTCAACTGACGAAAGAGGAAATCAAACATGGAGCTCAAGTCATCAAGCAAGCTGCCCAGAGTGTGTTTGGCTAGAAAAACAAAAAATTGGATTTCTTTTGTCATTTCTACGTGAAGGAAAATACAGATCTTTCTAATGTATGAAGAAATATCAGAGTCTGCTCACAGTATGTTTTTTTCCTTTCTCCGACAACCCATGTGGTCAACTAGAAAATGCTGTAAGCTCCATTAGGTGCCTGAATGATGTTGAAATCCACACCAAATTTTTTGGCTAAATGAAAAGTTCCTAGTCGTAATTCATCGTAAAATTGTAGGACTTGTCTCTGGATTGGTCCCTCAAGCTAATACAGGAATATTAAACTTGTGCCAAAATTAAAGTAAACCACGATCATCATCAATTGCAAAATTGATTTAGACTCATTAGTTATAAGTGATAATAACAACAAAAATTCTAACAAATGGTTATAAACTGGCTGAAAAATGTTAAAAATGAGCATTAAAAAGCACAGTCATTTTGATCAAAAATCTTCGCTCTTCATCGGTGAATTTTTATTATGATTCCTGGCTGCAATTTTAATACTTTTCCACAATGATGTTTTTTATTTGTCATCTTTTGGCCCAGTACGGTACTTTCAAATTTCAATGACTCAAACCGAGACTAGAAATTAGCAGTGAAAAGAACACGAAACAAGGAGAAAACCTATGTTAATCTTTGTTAACTGGATTTAGTAACTTTGCCCTTTCATGCATATCAACACAGCCAGCTATCAAATTTTCTAGTGTTGTGTTTTGTAAACAGAATTCTTCTTCTTTGTACATGCATAACACTACAGTCTGTGGAGGCTATGTCATTAAAAACTGTTAATTGTCAATTTAATTGTCAACTGTTAATTGTCAACAGCATGCACGAGGAACATATTTTTGCACACACATGTTAATTTGTTTTGGGTGCCAATAGACCATTTCACAATTTCTGATGCCATCTCGGTTGGGTGCAAACATGGCTAAAACTACAGTAACTACAGTAACTTTGTTATGGTTTCTTATTGTCGGGTTTGCATACAATGGAATTCCAAGTTTAATTTGATAGCTATCTGGGTTACCCAACGTAAAGAAAAAGCTTTTTGTGTTACCTAACATAACAGAAATTTTATAACTAAACTTTGAGACTAGTTATCAGTATAGTAAATTACATTTAACGCTTTAAGCCCCAATATCAATATGCATCTTCTCCTTAGTGTTCCCCTTATGTTTGTTATGGTACTAGTTGGGAGAATTTGCACAAACATCAAGACATTTCATGTTTGGTGATCATTTCCTTTATTCTTGTGACCTGTGTGTTTGATCAAGTAGGGATATTGTATGGAGAAATTAGATACTTGTCACTATTGGAGCTTAAAGGGTTTATTTGAACATATTTTCCAAAAGTTGTCAATTTCATGTCAGCTGTAATATAACGGTGCGTGTCATATATACAAGAAAAGATGATGCAATTTACGTACATGCATACCTTATTGAACCAGAAACTTATCATGTAGTCTTTGTGATAATCTTTCAACTGAACTTCCCCACTTCAACTTTTCAAGAGCAATAAGTTTACACTTTAAAAACATCTGGCCCCAGATGTTCAAAAAGTGGATAACTTTACTCAGAGGATAAATCACTATCCAATGGAGCAATTGTCCTATAAAATTTGTGCTATTGGTGTAATTCTTGGATATAAAGTAAATACAAATTTGTTTTAATTTCTTGACTGTTACCGTTATTGCTCTGTATTATTTCTCTGTATTATTTCTCATACAATCTTACCAAGAGTTCCAATCCTGAATCAAAATCTCAGGATATTGTTTTGATATGCTACCAAATGGTAAAGGACATATATGATAATTTGTAAGGATATTTAATGTAAGTTGAATGTAAACAGTAAAACTCGGTACTCTGGGCCACTTGGAAAATGAAAACCAGTGTCTCTGCAGAACTTCAGAAATAAAGAATTCCAACTTTGGTTTCTTGAGCTTGCAATCACTGTTTGCTCTCTTTTTTGTGCTGCAATATGATTTGTGTTTGCTCTTTGATTTATTGAAGGGGTCTTAAGTTTTAAAAAATGTTGATTTTTGAGGGTCCAAATAGTGTTTTAATACCACTTCCCTCAACTTAGGGAATAAAGAATGAAGTCATGAGCTCTAAAGTACACATGCTACCAACAATAATAATTGTTAGGAATACCAACTCCAGAAACAATACTGCTACAGAGCTCTTACTATTAAGCACTTGGGGGATTTCATTAGTCTTCCAGGGGTCCAGAAAAAAAACTTCTGAGCAATCATGGCTTGGCTGTCAAGAAAATGAATGGCAGGATTGTAATGAAAATTACTTTCTTTTAATATTACACCCGGGATTACACTCAATATGTTGAAAAAATGCAGGACTACAAAGAAAAAACAGTTTCCTAGGCCCTGGAGGGAAATTTTATAGTTCTAAGAGTTTTGCAGCAGTGCATTTTAATGCACTAAAATGAACACCACAACAGGTTTGAGACCAATTTGTTTTATTATTATTATTTTATGAAGACTTCTGGTGTCCTCAGAGACCCAAAGGCAGATAGTGGGGCGAGGGAAAGTCGAGGTTTGCTGTTGACTTTTCTTCGCCCCCTCTCCCTTTTTTTCCTGCCCGTTCCGACTTTCCCTCACCCCACAATTTACCCTTGGGTCTCCGAGTTTACTCTTCTCCGGCTCCCCTGGCGTCAAATTCCAGGAGAATTGTCCAGTCTGTATTGGTAGAAAAAAACTATCTAAGGCTATGATATAAAATTTTAAAAATAAACATTCCTCGAGCATTTCTAACGTTGAACGCGTGTTTTGTTTGGAGCGTATCAGATGTATCAATTTCGATGAAACAATTCCATGTCGAAGAAAGAACTTGGGTGTCGGTCAAAATGTAAAAAATACATACGCTAAGTCTTATTCCTCTCGCCGTTTGGGGACTTTTTTTACACATGTGTTGGTTTTAGTGTTATAGTTGAAGTATCGAACGCCTTCGACCATACAATTTGGCTTTATAGTACATGTTGGTCATCGCTTTATTTACAATTGGTGGCTCCTAAAAGAGCCTTTGGAGTTGAGTAAGTCCTGCGATTACTTTACTTCTTCGCTGATTTCTTGGCGGCCGGCTTCTTCGCAACTTTCTTCGCTGCAGGCTTCTTTGCCGCTGGCTTCTTCGCAGTTTTGGGTTTTGCTGGCTTTTTGGCTGCCGGCTTCTTCGCTGGCTTTTTTGCTGCTGTCTTTTTGGCCGCTGGTTTCTTTGCTGCAGGCTTTTTCGGCTTTTTAGCGGCGGGCTTCTTCGCGGCAGGTTTTTTCGCTGCTGGTTTTTTGGCGGGCTTCTTCTTTGGTTTCTCTTCTTTCACAGCTTTGTTCAGCTTAAAAGAACCCGAAGCTCCGGTTCCTTTCACTTGGAGGAGAGCACCACTCTGCACACCTTTCTTCAGAGCCAGCTTCAAGTGAACACCGACATTATCGCCGACCTTGTAGTTGCCTTTGATGTACTTCTCGATGGCTTGGCGAGAAGAACCGTTGCGTTCCTTCAACGCCGCAATGGCAGCCTTGATCATCTCGATAAATTTTGGATGCTCAGCGGGCTTGGCTGGTTTCTTCGCTTTCGGGGCAGTCTTTTTAGGAGATTCAGCAGACATCTTGAAATACGAATGAAAAACTTGAGAAAAACCTCACAAAGTAGATACCAAATCAGTCGAAACGTAGACTATCGAACACCAAAAAGGAAGCAGGCTTTATTACAACGAAGCGGACCCCCGTGGAAACAGCGTAACCAAAACAACGTTTGGCAAAGTTGCGAGAAATTTGTGCTTGTGGAATGACTTTCGAAGAACTTTATGAAGTAACTTTAGCCTCGATTTTCTTAAATCTTGCCTTTTTTTGAAATTCATTTATTGGTAAATGCTACGCAGAAATTTATTTACCATCAAGCCATCCCAAAATGTTGAAATTTTCGAATTACTTCTGCGTCGCCCCTCCAAAACTTTGAAATCCTCGTGGTTAAAACAAAATTTCTCTAAAACTCTCCATACATTTCCTGCGCTTTCTTCAAAATGTGAAAGATGATTTATCTTAGAAGTCATTTTGATCAGTAAGATGAACACAGAGTGAAAAAATTGGGGAGTAAAAGTGATGTTTCTTCAGGCAACAAAGACAGGATGACGCCATGGCGGTCGATCTATTGTTCCCGACTAATCTCACCTTTGCGAGTTCATGCGCTCCCTTTTTCTTTCTCAGATTTATCTTATGCTTAGATCAGAGATAAGATGAGCTACGAAAAAGTTGTGCATTGACATGGGGGATCCAAAAAAGTACGTAATTGTTCGAGAACGGTGAAATTCCGCTATTCCGATATCCCTTCTCCGACACGTCAGGTCATCGGGGACCAAGAGCTGAGAGCTGAAGACGCTCTCTTTCAGATTTTATTTCAATTTCACTACAGACATCTCTATCTTTCTTAAGAGATTTAGGAAGTTTCCTTTAAATTAAGATACAGGCATAATTCTTCGGTATATATTCGCCATAAATTTGCCGATGGAGCACATCAAGCTGTGGAAAGCCGATGTTAAAATTATTTTACAGAAACAGACCATTGTCAGACCAACAGACCATAGTACGAAGCTCAGAGGATTTCTAACTCTTCTTCTGGTCAGCAATTTAAATTTTTTGTTCTTTATTTTCCTGCATTATGACCGTAACTTCACGGCAGGTTTGTAAAACTTCTGGTCTCGATTAAACAGTCAAAGACGCACGTGGGGGGAAGCCATCTTGCGGAGTGTGACCGGATTTCTTTCATGAAGCACAACTCAAGGTTCAAGAAAAGTTTATTAATACCTCGCTGGCCAAGGAAAATGCTAAGAAAAGAGCAATTTGGTCTATGTGAAGTCATAAACTTCGGTGCAATTCCTTGTACAATGAAGGTTTGAAAAATCGGTTTCTTGGATAAACGACATAAACCAATTCAATCAGTCAATGCTATAACTGTTCGTCCAAAACCCAACGACAAACATTTCAATTACCTTGCTCTAGCAACTCTACTGATTTCACGCAAAGGGCATTAAGTGTTATAAGCGAATGCCCTTTTCCTAATTTCGCCATATTATTTTTATAATTTTATTTCAGTAGTTTGAAAAATTGGCGCGAAAAGTGAACTACAACAAACGCGCGCTCTCCACGTTTCGATTGAAGCGGGAACGGGCAAAGGGAAGATTAGGAGTCATGTTTGTCATTGCTTTTATTAATGTGGTGGCTCCTAAAGGAGCCGTTTGGTTTGTGAGAGATCCAATCCACTTATGCTCGCTCTCCGCGGATTCGGCGGGCCAACTGGATGTCCTTGGGCATGATGGTGACGCGCTTTGCGTGGATGGCGCACAAGTTCGTGTCTTCAAACAGACCAACAAGGTAAGCCTCGCTAGCTTCTTGAAGAGCCATCACAGCCGAGCTCTGGAAACGCAGGTCAGTCTTGAAATCCTGGGCGATTTCTCGCACAAGACGCTGGAAGGGCAGCTTGCGGATCAGCAGCTCGGTTGATTTCTGGTAACGACGGATCTCACGAAGAGCGACTGTACCAGGCCTGTAACGATGAGGTTTTTTGACTCCACCGGTGGCAGGCGCACTCTTACGAGCTGCCTTAGTAGCTAGCTGTTTGCGTGGAGCTTTACCACCAGTTGATTTACGAGCAGTTTGCTTGGTACGTGCCATTTTCAGAAACAAAGTTTACAACAGACGATTACCACCGCACAGAGGAAAATTCAAGAATGAAGTTGAGCGCGAGAAAACAAAATTTTATACCTGCCGCGTTATCTTCTGATTGGTCAAAATTAATGGCTTGTGATTGGTTGTTTTCTTTCTGCAAAGGTTTCTGATTGGTTAATTATGGCAAGCTTTCGATCCGCGAAAACTTGAAGCTTTGAGGTTTTTGGCTAGACCCCCCCCCCTCTTCTCGCCTTTTTCCCCTCCCCCACCCCCTTCCCTTCTCTTTTTTCCTCTCCCCAGTTTCTCCCTTGTTCGCGCGTTCAAAATGGCGGCAGGTCGTTCGTAATCGCTGTTTTCGAATCATTCCCCCCGCAAAACCGCCTGCTTTGCAGGCTAGTTTTTGGCAGGGGGTGTTTTTTTTTTTTTGCAGTGAAACGCAGTTCAATCTTTATTTCCTTCACGAACGTAAATACATGTATATCTGCTAAATATCATAATGGCAGGAGATCTTAGCAAGCTCTGTTGAGCTTTTCTGAGAAGATCTCCTCAGTTCAATCATCTGATTTAAAATAGCAGATGGGTTTTATTACTAAATCTATCATTAACACGGTTAACTATAACTAGAGTATATACTCTACGTATTACACTTGATTTTGTATATAATCTCTTGTTAATTTCTTAAAAGAATTATATGATTGTGATATTCTTAATTCCTTAGGTAACTCGTTCCAAATTTGTGCTCCCCTAATTTTTAAAGAAAATTTCCCGTAATTTTTCCTCCTATAATTAATATATAACCTTAAGCTTATGTTTGATGCAGATCGAGTATTATGACCGTGCATTTCTTTGTGTAATGTAAAGTAATTAGTGAAATAATTCGGTAGGTTGTTATTAAAATATGAGTACATACAAAATAGTGCAGTAAATAGTGCTGGGGACGTTTTTCTTGTTTATTTTTATGGAATTTGTAAACGAATATTATTTGACTTAAAAATATTTCTTCTCCAAAAGAAACGTAAATTTTTTTCCTGTACAACTATTTTTCGTATAAAGTTGACAAAGTTGGCTAGTCAAGTTCCTTTTCCCAGCCGGAAACATCTTGTATAAATAGTTCACTATCTTGCTATTCTATTTTTGGATAATGTCCTTTCTAAATTTTATTTTGAGAGAGCTAATGAAAATCTAAATCAGGAAAAAAGGTCTATTTTTGGTTTTTGCCTAATGTTTTTCTCGGAACAGATCGGAGTTGTCCGAAACATCTTCGTGATATTCCGTACGTCGTTCGGCGAAAGGAGAGGCTACATTGCGTGTGGTTGCGTGTTTTAAAACTACGCGGGATAATATGGCGGAAATGGAAGAGCTTATTCGTTTCAGCAAAAACTTCAAGGTTTGTTAGCCTTAATTAATTGTTCTTGTTGTTCGTCACATCCTTCCTATTTCAAATTCCTTTTGACTTGGGTAAGATTTAAAGCTTTAATCAAATAACTTCGCAGGAACTGTTTTATCGATTAGATGTGCAATTATTTTTGCTCTAGTTGCATTTAATTGCAATTTACGTACATGCTTTCTCTCATTTTAATCTAGCTTGCAAGTGACCCTGAAAGCAAAGGAAAAGGTAAAACAAGCTTATATGACTCGTATTTACGTTCCTTATTAAAATAAGACTTAATGTTTTGGTTTTGATCTCAGACATTAGAAGTTTTGATTGAAGGGTGTTGTGAAGTGAATCTAAATACAAGAACTGACTTGTCAACATATTTTTTTATTATTTACTTAACAGCACTCAGCGCTCCCTTGCTATACATTTTTTTAGTTGTTTTCATTTCATTCAATTTATTTTGATTTTTCTGTGTTGTTAAGATTTTATTCAATTAAATTTGCATTGCTGGAAGCAAAAAAAACATCGCCATTGTTTCACATAGACAAGGTGTTCACAAGGCAGTAATTCCTGCTTATTCTTTCGTGATTTTGTTGCAGTGCATTTTCATTTACATAAAATATTGCTTGGCATATAGTGGATAATGAAAAACAATAAAGGTCTGATCTTACAATGTTGCAGAATGGCACTACCATTGTTGCTAAACACAGAATTTTATCTTTTAGTTGTTATAGCAACCACAAGATTTTGTGGTGGAGTAGAGGCCACATCGGCACATTCCTGTGGTTAATTCAATAAGCTTTTGTGTAGATTCATTGATGTTTGAGAGCTCACTCCATGGGATAAGTTTCAATTAATTTTGGTGGTGTTTGATTTAAATTTTGCTCATTTTCATTTAGTTAGTTATGCATCAGTCAATTCCAGCGGTGCCCACCCCCCCCCCCCCCCCTGGGCCAACCCCCGGGCATTAGCATTTTTTTTTTAAAAATGGCAAATTCCCGGGGGTGGGGACAAGTAAGTCTGTCAAATGCCCCGGGGTGGGACCAAAATAGAAGGCAAATGCCCCACCCCCGGGATCATCTAGAAAGCAACACTGCTCAAGATTTTAATAATAAATCATAACGAAAAAAGTGTCACTCATCATTATTATCAATGCGCTTCGTTATTTTATACCTGTGCGTCTCCCCTTCCGTTGTTCAATTTTGTTTTCAAAATAATGATACTTTATTAATATCAATAACACGTTCATTTATTTGATTTTGACATACACAACTTATAAGTGTTTTATTAAATAAACTATATTAAAAGAAATGCTTAAATAATTTCGAAGAACTGAAAATGCATGATCTGTATTTAACAAACGGCCAAAAACATAAAATATTTTTACTAAACTGGTCATCTCGAATAGCTTAAAAATCCATATAGTACGTACAATTAATTTCACTTGATACAGTGTTTAATCAACAAACGATGAAATCAATCAGCGAACAGTAACAAAGGAATGGAAGATCATGGACGACCTCAGACTGACTACACCGGAACGTTTTTCTCACCTTGTCAAATGCCCCAGGGTCGTCCCGGGGGTAGGCAAATGCCCGACCCCTGGGCAGTGATAAAATTTCAAATGCCCCACCCCCGGGATTAAAACGTGAGCAAATGCCCGAATAATGCCCGGGGGGGGGGATGGGCACTGCTGGAATTGACTGATGCATTACACTGGGACAACAACATAACAAATTTGTGATACTTGTTTCAACTGTTGCTTCCCAAAGAAAGAAGTATAATTTGTACAGAAATTCTACCAAGTTTTCAGTCATTTGGGCAAATCATATTTTCATCTTCTTTTTATTGAATATCACTTTATGGTAATTTGCATCATAGAGAAAACTGTTCAGGAGTTACTACTGTTTCAAGAGTCTTTTAATGTAAGTATTTATGGCTATCGTTACTTTTAGGGGACTCGCGCTACATAGGAAAAAAACCAGTGAAACACTGTTTGAATGCACGCGCAAAAATGACGAGTGACAAATTTGATGACGAGCATTTATTAGCGAGAAAAACAAATGAAAACAAAATGAAAAACGGTTAAATACTCATCTACAGTATTTAGGGTTAAGCACTGATCGATAGTAATTAGGCCTGAGAACTCACCTATACTTCTGTTTAGGGTTAAGCACTGATTCTACGATGGTTAGCTTTGTTATTGTGGAGTTTAGTTATTTCTAAACTTTGTACAATTAATTGAATTCGTCATTTTTGCGAGTGAATTAAATTCGTCATTTTTGCGCGTGCATTCAGACAATTTTTTCTCTATATAGCGCGAGTCCCCTAAAAGTAACGAAAGCCGTATTTATGGTGAAGTCTGTATTAGAAATAAGTTGTTGTCTACATTATTATTTTGTATATGCATTAGGTATATTTTTGCAGTATACTTTTAGTAAATGGCTTCCACTTAGTTTGTGGAGCAGCAGTGGTTAAGTTAGTCAGTAAGTTGGTCTTTCCACTTGTAAAACACTGGTTTGAGTCCTGATTTCTGCTGTCATCAGAGACTCTTTTGCTGAAAATGTAAGACTCTGAGATGCAAAGAATCGCTCAGAAAGCATTTCAGCTGAAATTTCGCAAAACCCAAATTTTTGGTCAGACCATTTGCCACCCCTACTACAGCATCTTATAAATCCAGGGACAGCCTTGGGAATTTGCGTGAGAGTCTTGGCAGCAGAGCTGCAATTTGTGAGCTGACATGAGGAACTTTTCCTTACCAAATTCCTCTCACCTGCCCTCAAATCACAACTGTGCCATCTATATTTTCATTCAAATTCCCAAACAAGTGAGCCTGTTCACAGGCTAAAGAAAAGTGGCTTAAATGTTAATAGTCCTTGTTACTTCATTGCTAGAGAAACTAGAGCAAAACTGTGCCTGTGTAGGCCATGTATGACCTGAGTGCTACTTTGCCTTTACGATGGATGACGTTTTATTGTATTTATAGATGCAAATTCCTGTGATGAACAAGAAAGCAAGCAATTCTGAAAACTCAATAATAGATCATAAGCCAGCTGAGCAAGTAAAACCTGTTCGTGATACTGATAATACAAGAAATGAAAACCTTGTGGAACATGGAGGAGATATGGAACCTCCCATGGAGGGTATGAGTAGTGTTCATGTTTAAATTTGAGGAGTGTTGTTCAATAGATGTTGAATAGTGTATGAATAAATTGATGCCATATGAGTGTCAAACAAAGTTGTTCAACAATGTTGAGTGTTTCTCATCAGAACAGAGCCAAGGCTGTTTATCACATTTTGTACTAACAAGTTGCAAGCTGTTGGATGAAACAAAGCTAAACAGAAAAGGCAAATCAAGCTTTTTGTCACAATTTCAGTAAGCCATATTGCAACATTTCTTGAGCAACAAATTATGTTGAACAATGTTTAACTGAGTGTGATGCGAGTCAATGACATGAGCACCACATGGAAAGCCCATACACAAGCAAATCTTGACAGATGAAAACCTGCATTTACTTCACATTTTAGTAAACAACAGTATGCTCTCAGTCTTCACAGCCAAACATCTTTGGACCGATACATAATAATCATGAATAACAACATTGGATACACATTAGGAGCAATGAACTAAATTTTTTGAACCATACAAGTTTGCTCAACAGGGTTTGCATTGTGATACCACCATGTGAAGATATGAAGAATTATTAAATGAATAGTTTTATTCCAGACCTTTTAAAAATTGCTGGTTGAATTCTGTTAAGCATTTTAAAATTCATTCGACTATTAGATTTGTAAATATTAATATAAATTACACATGTCATATATTAAAGGTAAAACTTGTGATTTGCTTTTTCCCCTGTTAATTTAGATATTTTCCAGCCCCCACCTCAGACAAAGAAAAAGAAAAGAAAGAAAAAAAGAGCCAGTGACAGTGTTTGTGAAAGTTTTCATGGTATGTACATGTGAATGTTTGTATGTACGTATGAGTAGAGGCACTGTAGTGTTGTAGTGGATAAATGGTAATGGCAAACTTTGAGGTAATCCAAACAAAATGCTCAGGATAAATCCTGCTTGGATTTGAAGATAATAAAAATAAATATACTGGTAATTCTTTTAGCATGAAGCTACGTGCTGGATGCAGTTGAATCTATCAACAGCAGCCCACTAACTAACATAAGCCTTAGGAAAAAAAACATTAATGACAATTTTTTTTTTTTACAAGCCTTTCTAGTCTGCTGAGGGTTTTCTTAGTTGCACCCTGGTTTTTTTTCCAGATATATACAAGGTACTGGATGATATTCTAGGGCAAGGAGCTCATACAACAGTGAAGAGTTGTGTAAAACTTGTCACCAACCAGGAATATGCTGTGAAGGTTAACATTCATTCAAATAACTATAATTACAATAATTTTTTTTTGATCGTAAAATAACCAATCATTTCTTCAGATGTGACCACCACAGAATGGCCACGATATAAAGTTACTCTAAATTTCAGGTGGGGGTGCAGTAGTGTAGTGGTTAGTACGTTGGACGTCAGATCTGAAGGTCGGTGGTTTGAGGCCCAGTTCCTGCCATTGTGTTGTTTCCTTAGACAAGATACTTTACTCCACATTGTCTCTCTCCACCCAGGTGTATAAAATGGGTACTGGCAACATACTGCTGGGGGTAACCCTGCAATACACTAGCATCCCTTCCAGGGGGGAGCAGCAATACTCTCACTCACTTGCTTCATGCTACAGAAACAGGGTTAACCTCCGGCCATGTGGGCTTCCTTGGCTGGTGTGCGACTTTACCCCACAAAGTGATCATCCTTCCTTTTTTGGTTTAATTTAGCAGCCCTTTACCAGACAGTTCTGTCCAAGTTTGTTACTTTGGAGGGTAGGGGGTGTAGACGGTTGGGTCTTTACAGTAATGTGGGCTAGGAGCAGGAATGGCACAGCTTGGTAATAGCACTCTTCTCCCACTAAGTTCAAATCCCTGTCTTGGTATCTTTTTATGGAGACTAGGTTTATTTTGTTGTTGGTTTATTTCCCTGCACCAAGGGTTTTCTTGCCTCCTCAAAACCAACACTGCAAAATTTCAATTTGATTTATTTCACTCTCTCAATATCCAGGATTTATTTATTTATATAATAATTTATTTAATTTGTTTTCTCATGTTAATTGCTTACAGATCATTGAGAAGTCAGCTAAGGTGGACAGAAGGCGTGTGCTCAATGAAATAGAGCTCCTGTATCAGTGCCGAGGACATAAGTAAGATAGCTTTAGTTTGTTACTTGCTAATCAACTTCGAAAACAACACTCATCTGTCATCGCCTTGTAGTTACAGTCACTCAGTCATTCACTCAGAACTTGAAGTATCCAAACTTACACCTGGGGCCTCTACAAAGAGAGGCTATTCCTGTTCGTCCTCAGCCATTCTCCTAGCTGTGCTAGTTCCCTCTCTACCAGCCTCTGCCAAATCACCTCAGGTACAACTTCAGACAAAACTAGTTGAGACAAACACGCCGGTATTTTTCTACTGTCTTTAATAAAACCTCACACACTACTAAATAAGTGTCTGTCCTCCCCCCTCCCCTCTTTCAATGTTGTTTTGAAGACAACAGGATTTGTATAGGCAAGCATCATGGCCAAAACAACATTGTGTGGGGGTGAGAAGGGGGACAATTTGTACATCTCTCGTGGTGTCCAGTTGTGGCAGTTTTGTCCGAGGTTGTAGCTACCCTCTGTTATATCTCCCCTGTGGTATACATCTGACTTAACACAACCCTTGGAAGTGCATCTTCCTGTTATAGTGTCTGCATATTCGAGACTGTCGCTCCTGCACTGGTCTCTGCAGCCACATGCAACTCCGCTCCAGCTGAGCAGACTCCCAGGACAACTGGGATGTATCCCACGGTCAACCCTGACTGAGTGAGGCCTACTCCATATTTGAGAATCCCACATACTTTAGATGTAACCTGGGTGTAAGGAGATCGGCTGTCAGGATGGAGAGTGTTTCAGTTTGCCTTCATCCCCATCCCTGAGACACCCAGATGCCTAGTCCACTCCCTGTTACAGTGGTAACTAGTTACCTGGTGGGGGGGGGGGGGGATTTCTGCATCACTGGCTGTGTTTTATGGGGTAGAGTTGCTAGCCTATTGGAACATTTGGAACATTCAAGCCTCTGCCACAGCAAGGCAGAACATCTAAAAAGGACTTTGTAGAAATAACAACACAAAGTCTGCATTTCACTCGGCTTAACAGGTTATGCATTTTATACTGCCATCAATCAGCTCAGTATACCTCTCAGGAAACAACAGTTTAGTTCAGCAGGTTCAGGATTTTTGTTTTTAATATCCTATTTTTTAATTCAGTAAAAATAACTTCTTGCACATCTTTGTTTTCACAGAAATATCATAGACTGCATTGAATATTTTGAAGACAGTCAGAAGTGAGTAATCATTTTTTGCAAATGACTTTTATTTTGCGATCGTTGAATTTACTATGGCTGAATAAGTCTTATGTTGTATTTTTTTTCCTTTAATAGGTTTTACTTGGTTTTTGAAAAGATGAGAGGAGGTAAACAAGTTTAATTTATTACTTAATATGTTACTGGGGTGGGGGGTACTCCCTGAAAACTTGGATGAGGGTTTGATTTTCCCTAGTCTATTATTTCAGACCTAGCCTATACGTGATCGCAGCTTCCTAGGAACCACTTTGGTTTGCATAAACATTTGAAAAGGGCTTCAAATTCCCGATATTAATCAGACCGGACCATACTTCAGGAGATAAAAGTTATAGTTCTGTAATAAAAAGTAGCTTCTTCTAAAACCCAGTGGGGGCATGATGGTGTAGTGGTTAGCGCGTTGGACTTCAGATGTGAAGGTCGGGGTTTGACACCCAGTCCCTGCCATCGTGTTGTTTCCTTAGATAAGAAACTTTACCCCACATTGTCTCTCTCCACCCAGGTGTATAAATGGGTACAAGTAACGTACTGCTGAGGGGTAACCCTGCGATGGGCTAGCATCCCATCCAGGGGGAAGTAGCAATACTCTCAGTTGCTTCCTGCTACTGAAACTGGGATAAGCTCCGGCTGTGTGGGCCTCCTTGGCTCATGTGCAACTTTACCCACCTCTTCTGAAACCCATACCCAATTCCAAATCAGAACACAGAAATCTTACCTATTTTAGACCAAAATGGTCAAAATCTATACCGTATTTCAGACCAAAGCAGCTTGAAAACCATACCCTGACCCACATATACCAATCTGGCTTATATAGGGGAGTAGGCCTCTCCCCTCCAGATATCTTACAGTTTCAACTGAGCAATTCTCCTTACAATAATTTATTTTAACTTTCTTGTTTGCAGATGAAACAGTGTTTTTATTATTTACATCTGAAGTGTACCCCGTTAGATCACATTTGAACTTGTGTCCATGTACTCTACTGCAGGGCCTCTTCTTAAATACATTGAGAAGAAAAAAGTTTTCACAGAGAAAGAAGCAAGCCTTGTTGTAAAAGACATAGTCTGTGCCTTGGATTTTCTTCATAAAAAAGGTTAGCGTAGTCGGGTCTACAATCATTAGGTTTTGATTCATATAATACACATAATATAATATATTGCATTTGTACACTTGTTTGAAAAAACATCATTTGTCGGGTGAAAATTATAAACGATGGACAATGCGACACAATGGAACTCTGGGAAGATGGCAGGGGCAAGTTTGTGACTGGGTTTCGTTGAACTTGATATTCAAAATATTTTCTTTCCAAGATAATTTAAAGAGTAAATTAAGGCATGCCGTGTTGTTATAACCTGCTAGTGTCTAAGAATAGAGGCAAGTTTTCACGCTTCCGAGAGCACCATTGGGTCCCATCGTCAATGATTTATGCTTGTTAACCGACAATGTTTTTTCAGTTGGGTGTATACACTTGCACAGAGTTGTTGTCTTATGAATAAATTGTCAATGAATGTTTTGTAAATAAATTGAACCTACAACACTTGGGATCACCAGTATTACACCAGTTCAGATTAAATGATGACATTACACATATCAGTGAAAGGCTAGGAGACAATCCTCAAGTTGTGTCAGTCAGGGAGCAAGCCTATTTTTAATGTCCTATCATGCGCATTCAGGTTGTGCTTTTCTTACTGACGTCACTCCCTTTAGTTATTAAGCTCCCTAGTAAGTCATAGCATTGTATAGTTTGTCAATTGTGGTAGTGCATGGAAGTTACTTTGGAATCCTTGAATGACTTTTCTTACCCTTGTGGTATAACTGGTTTGTTTTACAGGCATAGCTCATAGAGATTTGAAGCCAGAGAACATTCTTTGTGCCTGTGAAAATCAGGTAGTTGCAGTTGTTAAGTTACTTATCATAAATATCTATAAATAGAGTGAAAAAGAAGTCATATTTTTTAAGAAGCCTGTTGTAATAGACTTGTCTTGTCTGATTAGGTTTTTCAGTAGTTCTCAAATCCCATTAAAATTATTTTTTTTATTTTTCAGATATCTCCAGTCAAGATATGTGATTTTGATTTGGCTAGTGGACTTGATGGTCTCAGCACTGCAGTAACAACACCAGAGCTGCAAACTCCGGTAAATGTCAAACTGAAACATTATTATTCTGCTTGTTCTGTACACCCTGGGTGTTATTCTAGTTTAATTTAGCTGATGAGAATTTGGCTATTTTGGAGAAACTCAGTTGACCCATGGCTATTTTGGGGGGACTTAGTTTTGGCCCATGGCTGTTTTGGGGAGACTCAGTTTTGTTCAATGGCCATTTTGGGGAGACTCAGTTTTGGCCCATAGCTATTTTGGGGAGACTCAGTTTTGTCCCAAGGATATTTGGGGGAGACTCAGTTTTGGCCCATGGCTATTTCGGGGAGACTCAGTTTTGGCCCATGGCTGTTTTGAGGGGACTCAGTTTTGTCCCATGGTTATTTTGGGGAGACTCAGTTGGCCCACAGCTATTTTGGGGAGACTCAGTTTTGGCCCATGGTTGTTTTGGGGGGACTCAGTTTTGGTCCATGGGTATTTTTTGAGGGAGTCAGTTTGGGTCCGTGGGTTGGTTTGGGGTTAGTCTTGAACAACAAGTTGTAGGTGAGGGGCGGGGAGGGGGGGGGATAATGGCTTCAAATGCATGTCTGTGTCACTTTATATTCAGTATGCTCCCCACTTTCTTGCCTGGACTATCCACCATGATCTAAAGCCAGTTATTTTCTGTATAGTCTCCCAATGCAGTCAGTGATACAGTGCTCATTAAACATAATTAAGGTTTAAATCAAAAATCCTGAAAAACAGATCCCAGCGTTAGAAGGTTGATGCCTACTTTCATCCTAGATAGGACGAGTAGGGTGAGGTAAGCCAACCTGTTAGAGTTGTGTCTTTATTTAGTTCTTTTCTTCAGGTTGGATCAGCTGAATACATGGCTCCTGAAGTTGTGGATGCTTTCAAGACTCAGGCTACAACATATGACAAAAGATGTGATTTGTGGAGTCTTGGAGTCATTCTGTAAGTGTCAATGCTATTGTAAATCCCCATGCTAACAGTTTTCTTTCTTCTTGTCATCTGTCTGAAAGATCTTTGATTTCTGTGGTTCTGTATTTAATAGCTATATCATGTTGTCTGGTCACCCACCATTTTATGGCAAATGTGGCACTGATTGTGGATGGGAAAAAGGAGAAAACTGCAAGTCATGTCAGGTATGCATCATCTTACAAAACTACTGGCATTTTTTAGGTGGACTTGATTTTGTGAACTGGTAATTTTAGGGTTGCGGAATCAAATTGTATCCATACTCCCTGGAATCTAAGTATGTAGACATTAAGTTGTTTTGAAGCTACCTAATGGTAAAGTAAAGATTAGAATAGGTCAGGTGACAACATGGTTAAAAAATGTGGTTCCAGAAAATAATCAACTCCCCCCCCCCACCGCACAGAGATTTTTTGGCAGTTTGAACCCCCCCCCCCTCACCATTCCTCTTTAAATTTCAGTTCAGCTTCGTATTTTCATTTAAAACACTTGGCTTTTGGGACCCCCTTGGGACATGTACTGGTGTTTTGTGGAACAGCCCAATAAAGTATACTGGTATTCTTGTGCAGTGTCTGCTGTGTGAAAATTTTTTGGAGGTACATGTGCAATAACTACATAAAATAGAACCACAAAAAGTTCGTGCCTTACATCAAGTAACAGCCTCTGCTGAGTTTTGTATTTTATGTTTGACTAGGAGATGCTTATGAAGATGATACAGGAAGGAGTGTATGATTTTCCATCAAAGGTAAGATAAGAACGTGTGTGATAGTCGATGTGAGTTGCATCCTTGTCTAATTTTGTCTCTCTCTTAGGAGTGGGATGGCATTTCACTAGAAGCCAAGAATCTCATTTCACACCTTTTGGTCCGAGATGCAACAAAGCGATACACAGCTGATATAGTCTTACAGCATCCTTGGCTTGAAGAGGTGGGCATCTCATTTCTCTTTGGCCGCTCAGAGTTTTAATCTGAAAAGGGACATTTTGTAATAAAAAATATTAATATAAAATTAATGTTTCCCTTTTTCACAGGCAAGCAACACCCCTCTTCGCACACCTACTTTGTTGACCAGGTATGAAATCTTTCCTTTTCTTCACCACTTGGCCCATTTCAGGTCACGTGGGTATCTCTGGGCAACTAATCTGTGAACACTAGCAATATTATTATAATAAGGAATGTCCATTATGCCACATCAAAATATCAGACACAAGATCAAACCATAAAAGAAAACCACAAATTAAATTAATTTCTGTTACGGCTTGTGGCTTATTCACCTCATATATGAGTGGTTTTCTTTCCCTGCAACTTAGTAAAAAACCTAGAAATAAGTCTAGTGTTCATGGTTTTTTTAGTTTTACTATTGAGTTTTGTCACCTGGTCTGAACTGAGGCAATAAACAGCAGACCTAATTAATTAAAAATGCATAAATGTTGTCTAACTTCTTTGTGCCACTTAACACATAAGGCCTAATGGTTGCATGGTTTTGTGTGAGGTCGTGGTAATGAATTATTTTCAATAATGGAAATGTACTATTAGCGGATTGCCCAATCCTGGACTTAGAGGATCAGGGCTGCTCTTTCTCCGACCTCTGCCCCTTTCTTTAAAAAAGATTTTTCTCTTTGCAGAAATATGAACACCCTTGATCTACAAGAGTTTGCTGCAGAGGCAGTGGCCATGAATAGAATGTTTTCGGAGGCATCAGCGATTTATGAAGATAACAATGACGAGTTTCAGAAAAATATCAAGCCACGAGTGTTTGGACTTTCACCTCCTTCCAACTCTGTTTTAGCAAGAAGGAGAGCAGCATCTCTGAAAGCACATGCATCCAATCCACCAAATAAAGAAACAGAAACCAAAGAACTTTAGCAGGAGTGAGAGGGCTAAAGTGTATCCAGTTGTCATCTAGAATTTGGCCATTGTCAAACTACAAGGATAAATTTGTCAGACATATTTTAGTGCCATTTACTCACCTAACCATTGGTTTTCAGTATTATTTGTTAGCAGTAAATGGGTTGTAAATTTTGTAGTAATATATTTTATACATCTCCTTTATCAGTTGTAAATTTTTCTCAAGATTTATGAAAGTCTAGAATGGATAGATTTTTTTATGGATTTATAACATTTTTATTCGACTAGTGTTTAGTTAGTGGTTTGGTGAGGATGCTTTTATTTGTACATGAAAATATTGATGTTGCCCTTAGCTAAAAAAACAGTAAAAGAAAATGTCATGGTAACGAGCATATTCGTCACATTTTTTATACTTGGAAATCCTCAACCAGTGTCAGTCTTATATGTTGAAATGTGAGTCCCAGGACCCTGGTACAATATTTCCTCAAACAATAGCCATCCCTCAATAAGTCACCCCCCTTTGGTGGAAAAATTTTAAATAATCACCTCCCTGTCATAATTGCCTTTCACCCCCTGACCTCGGCTTTCGTTACTTTTAGTGGTTTCGGCTATATAGCGAAAAACTGTCTAAATGCTTGCGCAAAAGTGACGAGTGACAAATTGATGACATGAGTTTATTAGCAGGAAGAACAAAATGACAACGGTTAAACACTCATCTACCGTATTTATTAGGCCTAAGAACTCATCTACACTGGTTAGGATTAAGCACTGATTCTATGACAGTTAGCTTTTAGTAATAAATATTGTTGTGGGCAGGCTTGTAGTTATTGTTATTTTTAAGTTTTGTTATTGCTTAACTTTGTACAGTTAATTGAAGTCCTCAATTTTTGCAAGTGAATTAAAGTCATTATTTTTGCACGTGCATTTAGACAGTTTTTCACTATATCCAGCGCGAAACCACTAAAAGTAAGGAAAGCCCTGACCTCCCTTGAATAATCAACCCCCTCTCCCTACCCGTTTCTTTTACCCCTCCCTGGTGATTCTGAAGTGGAGTCCAATCCAGCAAGACTGATTGATGACTCAAGCTCTTATAGTCAAAGAAGCCAAATTGAGAACACTTAGGAAGCCCGAGTGTGTTCAGTTTACTTGATGTGATTATCTTATGATTAAATGGGATAAAACAAAATATTTAGGGAAAGACTTCCAGCGAGCAATATTTGAAATAATCGCCCCCTTTTCAGTGTGAGAAAAAATAACCACCGGCCAAATTGTTTGGTGGAAACACGGTAAGTTAATGGTCCTGTGGGGCTTTACTATGCTATCAAGGTCATTCTAATGTCATTCCAGTTCATCACACTGGAATGTCCGGTGCCATTCTGGATCATTCTGATACAATCCTGGTTAAGTGAACCCAAACGAAGTTGTACCCACTAAATAGCGTGACTGTGTACAGCCACCCGCTCTCCTGAAGGAAAACTGGAGATATTGTCCATCCAAATTTTGCTTGAGAAGAGCCAGAGGCTGCACACAGGCTACCATTTATTAAGAGTTCACAATCTCTTTTGCGGACACTTTTTTGTCTCATCCAGTGTTCTAGGTAGACCTGAACAAGGGTTCCGGTACCAGGGTTCCTCTACCTTGTTCTTTCTCTGTGCACGCTGGCATTTTTCCAAGCACCCTGTTGGAACTGCATGGGTGCAAGGCTGTACACTTTTGTCACATGATTTCTCCTAAAGGGACGTCATCATTGGTCAAAGTTCCCTCTTATACTGAGGAACAGGATTTCTGCTTTCTCAATGGTGGTTCTTAGGTTTAAAATTAACAGGAAGGTAAAAGGATATTTGGGGGTTTGAATGTCCTGATTTTGTATTTTAGGACTTTAATACTAGTCTTGTCGGCACAGTTCTGGCACATGTCGACTGCCTATTATACAGAAAACACAGAGCAAACTCTTCAAGATCTTGCCTTTAATTACCATTCACACCACTGATTTTCTCCACACATATTTCTTTTACAGCTTTGAGCTAAGCTAGACCAATGTGTAGACCTTGCTTACTGAGTTACTGTCTGGAAATCAAGAATCAACGAAAAAAATTAAAACTCTATAGACTTGATCCATTCTTTCCATTTTAAATAACATGCTAGGTTATATGAAAACAAGAAAGCCCATTGGGCATTTTAACCGGCCATTCTGACCCTCCCCACCCCTAGGTTTCACAAATGTTAGCGCGATCCTCTTTTTTTACGAACCGGCGTGAGGAAAAGTGTGATTGTGTGACACAATATTTTGACTATAGCGGTACTGGATGACGTAATGTTTAAACTCTGATGACTCAGCTTATCTTTCTTATCGCTTTATTTGTGCTGAAAAACGCAAAATCACTCAAACGTTGAATGTCGATATGAATTCGTCCACAACTGAGAATGCTCACACAGGGACGACGAAGTATTTACTGTTGTGCCTAGACCTTAAATACAAACAGTGAACATAGCAGTAGAATCAAAAAACACGAGCTCGAGCAGATCGTCAGAGTATGGGGCACGTCAAGATATCTCATGACGTGATGTTTAAATCCAGTTTGCTAACCCGCTAACCAGGTAAACAAGCGAGCGGGGACGAAAGTCGCCCACGTCTTTGAAAGCTAACGCGCCTGTCGAGCCGCAATCGATTTCGCGCTCACTCGCCTGTTTTTCTTTTCCTTCACTATCTCCCTCTGAACGGAAAGTGAGACTGCTCGTAGCCTTTAGCGAACACCACACGCAAACCACACAAATCCGTCGATAATATTCAGATATTTTCGTTCTTTCAATGCAAAAAGACTCGTAACACCTGCCTTATTAATAAAAAAAACTCCTTATTAATGACGATTCCTTCGTATCAACTTCTCGCCTCAAATAAACACTCATTTCTCTCCGTTCACAAGAACTATCATGTACTGATGTGCAATCTACTAATATTGCATCATCATACTAGTACCAATTCCTTCTCTTCCTAGCCCACGCCGGCAAAACGCAACTGTCCTTTTTGTCCGCTGCTAATCAGAAACCTTACAATCCACTTCGCAAACCACCCCCCCCCCCCCCCTTCCCCATAAAACGCCAAGGGAAACTGCCTCTCACGCAAAACGCAACTTTCAAAGCAAATCACATTCACAGAAGCGTGATATGGTCCTGACATTCACAAATCCTTCTGACTCCCACATTTTTACACCCCTCAAAATGTCAATCCCAATAAAAAAAAACTCCTGCGCTAAAAAAAATTTCACCATAGCCACTAACTAGATCAGACAACACAGTCAATTCCGCATTCAATCCTATTTTCGCATTCAATCCTATCAAAAATAATGCACGCGCAAGAAGTGGCGCAAGAAGTTCTTGCGCCGCAAGAACACGCAAGCCCGCGCAAGAAGTGAAAGTGCTAGGTTTTTGCAGTTTACCCGCAAGAACATTCGAAACGCAAGAAGTTGAAAATCTAGCCGCAAGAAGTTACTAATGTTACCGCAAGCCGCAAGAAGGCGCAAGAAGTAGTGAGGGTCCAGCCGAAGAAACTTGTAGTGCTCGTGTTAGTGTGAGGTATTGCAAAAGTAATGAGAGCGAATCTCGCGCTCTATTCTCTTTGAAATATCACCGAGCTTTCGAGCGATTTTTCGTCGTGTTGGCGTGTTGGCGCGACAATTCGCCAAGTCAAGCGAAAGTTCACAAGGCTAATCAAAAAATCAAGGAAGCAAATGTTCGAACAACCGAAGTATCGAAGAAAATTCACATCACGAAATGGAATATCCGCCAGCTTTCCGACTGCAAGATAAACACCCGGTAAACATGATCTCCGGCACATGACAAAACATGAACAATTTTTTTAAGCGTGTCTCAGATACAGTGATACGGGTTCAACTCAGAACTGACTCAATTCAGTTTTTCATTCCATCCAAGAAATAGAAACAAAAAGGTCCAAAAGCTATAATTGCGGCAAACTGCGCGAACTCTTCTTTGACAGGCAAGACAAGACCAGACTTACACATGCAGGAGGTCATGCCATCGCGTGGGTGAAGTCATCAAGAATCCCTGCATCTTTACCAGTTTAATTTCCCAGCAAAAAAGGGATACTCGAAGAAATAGCATAAACATATGATTTCAACTACACATTCGCCTTTCGACACAGCTTGCTGCCCGGGGCTTGCTGTCTTGACGACTTAGAGAACTGCTCATGCATTGCGTTACAAAATGTCATTCAAGCAAATCATACCAAATTTGCATACGGCAGATTTGTGTTTACTCAGGTTAGAATTGACGTGCCGAATTTCTTTCAGATCGCGGAGTTTTAGTTTCCTTCAGACTTTTTTGGTTTACTTCGAAGATTTAAAATGTGATATCGACTTCAGCGTAATGAGTGGAACTATTTTTACAAACATAATGTGTTTTTCCAATTAAGACTTCGGGTATTATTTCTTCTCATCTGAGTGACCATGTTCATTTCTCACACGTGTGAGCGCAACTAATTAAAAGTATTTGTCCGAGTTTAATATGTTGGTGGAAGTACAGCAACACTGAACAGGTGAATGTCGGTTCATTAATAATGTGACTGATGGACTGTGCTTTGCCATTGTTCCTCATTTAAGTGAAATAAATCGAGCGAAACCTTTCGCGCCGCTAAGCGTACCGCATGTCTGGGACTCCGGGACACATAAACAATAACACGCGTGCTTCGTTTGAGTCTCGTTTCTCCCTAGCCGTTAAAAAATAACATAGAAGGCGACCAGTGTCAAATTCAGAACCTAGTGAACTCTTTATCGGATAAAAAATTCAAAACCGAAGAAAAAATTTACAAGGGACCAAATAAACAACTGATTGCAAGTTACAAAGGCAGCCAATTTCGAACGTGCCTTGCGCTATAAAGTGGTCTCTTTTTTACCTTCTCCGGGTTCCGGGTTTTTAAGGTGTTAGGGCAAAGACGTTCTTGCGCTTACTTGCGGTCCAGATATCTTACCACAAAGAAGTTCTTGCGGTTTTAACTTCTAAACGCAAAGACGTTCTTGCGGCTTGCAGTATTCAAGTGCAGGCATCCTGCAAGTAGCCGCAAGAAGTTCTCGGCTTGCGGACGCAAAAAGAAGTTCTTGCGCGTGCATTATTTTTGGGCTGTACTGTACAAAAAACCCCAAACTTAAACAACCCTTCGCCGTTCATATCTTAAATACTGTAAATTAAAAGACAAAAACATAGGAAGGTAACATTCAGAAGACTAACATGCGCATGCGTCTTGTATAAGACAGTACCGCTCTTGAGTACCCGTACCACAAGCTTTACAGCACTTTCTTCGTATGTTAAGCCAACTTGCTTTCACCAAAAACCGTGTCCATTTTATAAACCGGCGGTCGCCATCATGGCGACGGCCGGTTAAATAGTATCCATATATGATTTGAAAACATATTAAAACTAACTTCTATAATTTAAGAGAATAAAATATAAACACCAAATCCTTTTCTTTTATATGTTACTGCACATGAGCACTTGCCAGGTAACTTTGCCAGTTATGACTGCACAAGGCGATGTACGAACTTTTCGAGAACTTATTCCACTTTCTAATGGGGAAAAAGAAATAGACATTTCTTTGACACATCATCAATCTAAGAAGACTTGCCCAAACAGCACTTGTTTCCTTGACTATTGCTAAGAAAAAAATTCCAAACTCACGAGAAAGACCCTCCTGCTATTTCTGACAACTTGGTTAACTCCGTAAACATGGGAAATTATTTGGATATAATTATATTGACAAAGGTCGTGGGAACTGGTCCTCAGGAATCCTCTGGACTCACACAACTCTTGATGTTATTTCTAAGAGCCCATAGCATACATTTTTACAGTTGGACAATTAGAAGTTCTTCAGTGCAGGTTTGCCAAAAATAGCTCATCACACATTCATTAGTCTCTACTCAGGAATCCCCAGGCAAACTGAGGTAGTTGATTTGTGGTTGTTTAGAAATAGGTTAGTATCGTTCCTGTGCTTTGCTGTTTGTTTTCTGTCCTCTTGATATTATTTATCGTCCTGTGAAGGCCTGTATCCCAGTGATGGCTCTTCCAAGAATCAAGGCATGGATATCATGGGTGCCTGGAAAAAGACGTGTAATAAGTAAAAACACTAGTGTAAAGAAAACAGTCAGACGTTATATAAAGAGATGATAGCACAGGCACCCCAAGCTCAGTGTGAGGGTTAGGATGTTGATTATGCAATTACAACATGGCTGCAATTATGTAAGGATTTGTATGGGATTCCCAGTAACAGATTCAAGAAGATAGGTATGTGCAACAATAATTATTCTCAATGAAAAAGCCTTCCCTTATTTCCATGGTGTGTTTCTTGCTTCTGGTGTGGTTATTTTGCTGATTTTCTTTAATTCCCGTGATTTAAATCATGACAAATCAGCAAAATAACCACACCAGAAGCAAGAAACATGTACATCATGGAAATAAGGTAAGGCTTTTTTTTATCGAGAATTGTTGTGTATACCTATCTTCTTGAATCTGTTACTGGGAATCCCATACAAATCCTTATGAAAATTTGCAGCCATGTTGCACACTGAGCTTCGCGTCCCTGTGATGATTATGACAAAGATGTTGCATGTTTAAATAACATTACTGCACAGCAGTTACCTTCATATGTGTTGACAGCTTCCAAGTTCATCACATGTCGAATCACATGGTATTCATCTGAGATTCCATTACCTGCATGTCATAAACCAGGAAGGAAAAAATTAGTTTGACAGCAATGTTGGATGAGTACTATCTGATTGGATGATAAAAAAATGCAAAGTTGTTCAAAGGCCATTTCTGAGTTGTCTTGTGCCTCTTTTTCAAAGCGAGGCTAAGTGCAAAACCTTTCATATGAAAATGAGGTTTACCTGCACGTGAATGAAAACTCATTTTCATATCAAAGGCTATGCACCAAGACTCGCTTTGAAAAAGAGGTACAAGACAATCTGGAAATGGCCTATTGTAATGGGTACTTTTACTAGTTCCCCGAGAAACAAATACCTGTAAGACATTTGTAGTTATAACTGACGCAGCATAACGTACCTATTTTATTTAAATATTACATGGTAAAAACTTACCACCAAGCATGTCTCTAGCCATTCTAGCAATATCCAGTGCTTTGCCGCATGAATTGCGTTTGATCAAAGATATCATCTCTGGGCAGTATCTGTCATAAACAAAATAAAAATCTTTCATTTTGCTGAACAAAAGTCACAATATAAACTGTCGGCAGTAATATCAAATGCCTTGGAAGCAACTCTTCACAATTTTAAGTGGGTGGGTGTGGCCCAGAGTGGAAAATCCTAACTGTATATCAATACCAAAATCATCTCCACTTTTCAGATGAAAATGAACAAAATCTATACTGCACTATTTCTGAACTCCACACATACCCATATAAGGGGTGGCAAATGGTCTTACCAAAAATTATGGTCTTGCTAAATTTCACCAGAAGCCTATAAAATGAATCTCAAAGTTCTGATGTGCTTAGGTCATCTTTAGTTGCCCACAACTGATCTAAAAGTCTTGGTTTTCGAAGTTTTATTTTGTTGCCCGAAACTGATCTAAAAGTCTCGGCTTTGAATTTTTATGCCCTAAAAAGTTTTGGGCTGGCATTCAGAAAACTCTACTAAAAGCTTGGTCTTGCAAGTTAAAAATAGAAAGGGTCCCGGGCTCGCAGAAGAAACGATCATCTCGCGGTATCGCAAAGTCTCAAATATACAACTTATATGAAGGTGTTTCCCTCACCCAGTCTAGTCCACATGGGAACAAGGAAAAGGTCGGTCTACATCTACAATGAACAAGTGCTTGGCAGCCAGCTAGATCACTTGCCAGGCCCATGCTTCTTGTAATTAGTATGGACCCACACATGGAGCAGAGAAACAAAATAATTTTATATGAAAGCAAACTCCTATTAATTTTTATTAGGAGTAACAAGCCTCATTAACTTACGCTCCTTCATCTTTGAGTCGTCCAACTTGTAAGCAGCTTTGAAGACCAATAGCAATCTGAGATTAAATTATCAATAGTTATTAAGAAGAAGCAAGAGTCGTTTGCGTGTAATTATTGTGATTTGACTGTCAAAAGAAATGCAGTTGGCATATCCACACAAAACATGGACATGCAAATTATGTATTATGTGGACAGAGAAGGATGTATAACATCAGTGAAAGTTCAGACCCAGTAGATTTTACTGTGATCTTAAAGCCATGCTTCAACTCAAATCAAGTAATGACATTGAGATTGAGACAAAACGAGAGAGACTGGAAGACAAGGAGGAACAGAAAGAAAAGGAAACAAACCTCAGCTGTCATGTCAGCCATTTTCTTCTGCATAAGTTGATTAGCTGCCAGAGGTCTTCTAAACTGATGCCTTTGAAGGTTCACAATAAAAATTAATAATTATTATTTAATTAGTGGCAATTGAATATCTTGCTTGGCATGCCAGGGCCGTAGCCAGAAAAAAAATATATGACTGAGGCAATGTCCATAGTTTGATTCTCTTCCTAGGTATTTCGGGTGTTAAACGAAAAAAATGACTGAGGCAAGTGCCTCGGTTTGCCTCATACTGGCTACAGCCCTGCATGCTTTTAAAGAAAACTGCAGATCTATCACTAAATCGAACGAAAAATTTACATGCTGCAGAAACTACAAAAGGCCCACACAAATTTCCACTGCATGCCAAAGATATTCTTTTCCAGCTCTCTGTATAATTATATCAGTCAATAAACACCTTATTTTTATTTATTTACGTACCTGTCTAAGGTGTACTGTCTAGCAGTAGCAAGACAAAACTCTGCAGCACCAAGCGCTCCCCAGGCAATGCCATAACGAGCATTGTTGAGACAACCAAATGGACCCTGGTTAATAAGGAAAAAGAATATTTACAAACCAAGCCAACAAAATAAACATTAAGAAAAAGATGGAATGGTCAGAATCTCTCGAGCATGTGACAAAGAAAAACATCTGAGTCCCCTAAGGGAATAGAACTCATCACCTTCCGTACATCAGTCGGGTGCTCTAACTACTGAGCTACTGGGAGACTCATGCGAGCTAGGTCATATTAACTAGTTTTGTGGTGACACGTTCTGCATACTGCTAGGTTCAGCAATGTTGAAAGTGCCACGTAGGGTGACAATGAAAGAAAGCTGGTAAATGTGCGTGGTTCACAAACATCTGTGCTGAATAACCTTAATGACTCATTACTAACAACAAGCTTAAGATGTTCACCTCCAGTCCATCAACATTTGGCAGAAGGTTTTCCTCTGGCACCTCAACATCCTCCATGACAATCTGGCCTGTTATTGATGCCCTCAAAGAAAACTTTCCTTCAATCTTTGGAGCTGAAAGTCCCTTCATTCCCTAATAAAACCAAACAAAAAGAAAGGTCATCATAAGGTTATCAGGTATGTCATTAGCCTACAACTGGATAACATATTGGTTGGTCAGTTTGTTTCATTCTTTTTGAGAGGGTATACTGGTAGATATTCCTGGGGGGAGGGGGGTGCTCCATATAGTGAGCTATACAGGGAGGCTCCGCCTGAAAGGGTAGGGCAGTATATTAAAGGGTAGGGAAAATTGCCATTTTAGTACACGAAAGGGTCACAAAATCAGCTACAAAGTGGAAGAAATGGCCGCTAAAGCGAAGTATATCAAAGGGTGCCACATTTTGGCAGAAATGACTATGCAACTGAATCAGAACGACTGAAACCCATGAAAAACATGGCAATTATAGGAAATTCTATTGTTTTGGCTTAACCTTGAGGTAAGAAAAGGGGTGCAATTTTGCTCTGGGTATATGAAAGGGGTACCATTTTGGTAAAAATTAGTATGTTAAAGGGTTAGAACCTCCGGGCGGAGCCTCCACATATAAAACTTTATTGAGTAGTCTCCCCCCTCCCTCCTCCACCCCCCCGGGTACATATTCCAAATTTACTGAACAATTTGTGCAGCTTTGGACCATACATTCTTATATTTTATACTATTACAACAAACCTTCTCCAAGATAAATCCTCTTATTCGTTTATCTTCACAGTTTGCCCAAATGATAAAAACATCAGCTATTGGTGAGTTTGTGATCCTAAAACCAAACACATAACAAAGATCAGGTTTTGGTGAGTTTCTTAAGAAACCCAAATCTGGGTTCATCAAATGAGTTGATAAGGTCAATTGACCAGCATAAACAAATTCAAAAACTGACATTTGAGTGTTGGTCCTTAATCTGAGTTCACTCTGGTGATGGGGAAATGCACAAAACATGAGCTTTTTGTGATGACGAGGATGGTGATGGTGATGACTACGACCATGGTGCCAATGACGATAGCAATATTGATGACAGTGAAGATGATAAGGAGGATGAGGGCAATGACAGCAATCCCCCACCACCACAACTATACTGACTCTACCATAACTCCAACTATTATCCTGATGTCCATTAATTATTTTTTAAAAGAAGATGACGGTTATCTCACCAGCTCTTTGATCCATTAAGAATATAACTCTTTCCAGCAGGGTTGTACTTGGCTCTTGTTTCCATTCCACCTGGATCACTGCCGTGATCGGGTTCAGTCAAACCAAAGCAGCCAATCAGCTCACCTCGAGCTGCAAAACCAAGAAACCCAACTTAACCCTTTAAGCTCCAATATCAATATCCATATTCTCCTCACTATTCTCCATATATTTCTTATGTTGCTAGTCAGGAGAATTTCATTAAAAATCAAGACGTTTTATCTTTGGTGATCATTCCCTTTATTCTCATGACCTGTATGTTTGATCAAGTAGTAATTCTGTAAGGAGAAATTAGATGCTTGTCACTATTGGGGCTGACAGGGTTAATGACTTTGTGGATAGAAATTTGTCTTCCATACTGGCTCAAAACCAGCAAGCTTTCCTAAATCGAGTCTAACATTGTAATGCCATGCTTCCTTGAATAAGTGTGTTAGGTTGATTGACTGGTTGACTGCGTGATTGGTTGGTTGGTTAGTTGACTGACTGACTGACAGACTGACTGACTCACTGACTGACTCACTGACTGACTTACTGACTGACTGATGGTGGGCTGGCTGGCTGGCTGGCTGGCTGGTTGATTAGCTGATTGATTGATTGATTGATTGATTGATTGATTGATTGATTGATTAGAGAAGAAACAAAATGCTAACTACTCGAACTGCAATGTAGAATCTTGACAGCTTATTTAAAATTTTTTTCAAACATTATCACGATAAGTTTGTTTTGCACCTAAGATATCACAGACACCAAGCATCAATTTTTACCTAGCTTTGGAAGATACTTCTGTCTCTGTTCCTCTGTTCCATAAACATTGATTGGGTGCATCACTAAAGAGGACTGGACACTCATGGCAGACCGATAACTGCTGTCCACTCTGGTGACAAGATAAACAGTGTAACATTTTAGTTTCTTTTAGTTGGTCCACTAAGCAGTAAATACACAATTAACAAAAAGTAAAATGTGGCCAAACCTTTCACATTCTCTTGCAATAAGTCCATAAGCCACAGAAGACACACCTGCACAACCATAACCTGAGAAAAATAAGATTCTAGATCGACATCAAATTCTCATAACCAGGGTTTTCAATAAGGGCCGGCAGCTGGTGAAACTTGCTGGCTATTCCACATGAACTCACCGCCTATGTGATTGCAAAATTACCTCATATCTTGCGACTAACATGAGAAACATTTGCCACAAAACATGAGCCTTGGATAGGCCAAGATTTATTCAGGAAAAACAAGAGTCTTGCCTACATTCTGAGTAATTTCAGCAGCAATTTTGTGTTTCCTTTTGTGTTTCCAAATACCCTAATTCTTGCTCCAGAATGCAGGAAACGCATTCTAAGAGGCCCAAATTTTCAAAATTTTCAGGGGGAGCATACCCCGGACCCCCTAGAATTCCACACCTTTGGTGCGAGTAATTAATTCACCATCTACTCCTACAATTTTGCCACCTACTCAGATTCCTATTGAAAACACTGCATAACAGTGTTCAACACATTGTTTTTTTTGTACTCGGGAGATATTTGACATTATTTTGCTGCTAATGCATTATGCCATTAGTAATAAAAAGAATTCACTAACCTTCAATTGTGCAACCAAGAACTCCAAGGGATCCCATTTCAGTCATTATACTTTTATCAAAATCTAACATTCAAGGAATGAAGAAAATTATTTCAGATCAACAACTTAAGACCTGATACCTGATGCCTAACTGATACTCCAAAAGGCCTCCAAGCAACAACATTCCAAGTGACCTCCCTCCCCCTTCCAATGTATCCCTATCCTCTCTTTTCTCAGGTATATGGCATGTGTGAACAAAATTGGGGGGGGGGGGACAAAGCAGTGGAGGGAGTGGGGGACCAAGCATACCATCGACAGAGCAAAGCAATGCTTCAAGTCATCTATTTGCTTCATGATAAATAAACCAGAGAGAGAAGACAAAAAAATTAATGTTGCTTAGCCTGCCAGTATTCACTTATTAAGGCCCTCTCACTTTTTGCTTCTTTGACAAGGAATACTAAGACACAGCTGTCTTTACAGTCTAATTTGTTGCCATCATAGCAGCTTTAGTCATAGCAAACTCACCTTCCAGCCTGTTTGCCATCAATATTCTCGGCATAAGATTTTCCTGACAATAATCTCTAAACTGGTCCCTAACCATGATTTCTTCTCCTGTCAAACAACTTTCCAAGCTCAGAGGATCCTGCCAGTTGAATTTCACTGAAAAGACGTAATAAGTTTATGTAGTAATGTAACCGTATTCAGTTTGTCATGAGTGTGGAATGCAGCACTTGGTAGTCAGATCCACAATCACCCTACTGCTTTCTATTTATCAAAATGGAACTTGATCTGATCATGTTCTTGATAAGGTTGGCATGAGAAGTTAGAAGGCTTTATGACATAGATTGCAGTTGCCTAACAGTTGTCTGCATTCTTTGATGACATTTTGAATTTTTTGTTTTGTTTTTTTAAAGGGGTCAAGAGGTATTCTGAGAAGTGCAATAGAGAAAAATAAGGAAACTTGCAAGGAATGTTATTTTGTTATTTTAAATATCAGGAAATCTGTCAACAAAGTATTATTTCTCACACGCCTGACGTGTGAATCTCACAAGAATGTGATTAAAATTCAATTTTAACAAACAGCTTATTTTGAATTTTCCATCTTAAGGTCAGAAATTTAAGAAAAAAATAATCAATGCTGAGCAACCTGACACGGTTTGAATGTAAATACAATTTGTTCAAACGACCATTTCTCCCTACCGATTCCAAGGCCTCTTTCACACCCCCATGTCACCTCCAAACCTCTTCACGCACTTTCCAGCTCCCCTTATTTCACTAAAGAACAACTCAATCACTTACCGAATTTCTCTTTTTTCTCTTTTTGTGTTTCTGCTGCTGTTAGAAAGTTAAGGTGAACTAAGGATTGCAGTCGCTGCAATGAATGAGCGAGATCACAGAAGTATATACAAGTTATCTTAAATCGTCTTGCATAACATAAGCATGGCGGAATCATAGAAATGAGTACATTTTTCGTAAAAAAGGATACCGGCTGCCGCGCTTCCCGTACTCTGAGTACGGCAAAGAAGAAGCACATTGCTTCCTGGCGTCACCATACGTCTAAAAACACGGTTAAGGGCCATTTTGAAAGATTTTTGGCCAAAGTACGATGGTACAAACTCTTCGATTTCCCTTGTACTTTTTGAAAATGATCGAAATGATTTTTCTCGCTGGATCTGACCAGCGGTCTACTTGTTATGATTGCGAAATATTTTGCAATAGTGGATTTGCGCATGCGTTTCAGAAATACCGATGGAGACTGGGACGAACTTATCATGCCGGCTTGGTAAAGCGTTCATGTAAGCTACATATAACGTCCCAGTACATCCATGAAATACATACACTGCTATGTAAAAGACAGATAGCGTCCCATTATATGAAACGTATACTTCTTTCACCTAAGTTTGCCTTGGTTCACCTCAGTTTGCCTTGGTTCACCTCCGTTTGCCTTGGTTCACCTTAGTTTGCATTGGTTCACCTTAGTTTCCCTTGGTTCACCTTACTTTTCCTTGGTTCACCTCAGTTTGCCTTGGTTTACCTTAGTTTGCCTTGGTTCACCTTAGTTTGCCTTGGTTCACCTCCGTATGCCTTGGTTCACCTCAGTTTGCCTTGGTTCACCTTAGTTTGCCTTGGTTCACCTTAGTTTGCCTTAGTTCACCTCAGTTTGCCTTGGTTCACATTAGTTTGCCTTGGTTCACCTTAGTTTGCGTTGGTTCGCCTTAGTTTTCCTTGGTTCACCTCAGTTTGGCTTGGTTCACCTCAGTTTGCCTTGGTTCACGTTAGTTTGCCTTGGTTCACCTTAGTTTGCGTTGGTTCGCCTTAGTTTTCCTTGGTCCACCTCAGTTTGGCTTGGTTCACCTCAGTTTGCCTTGGTTCACATTAGTTTGCCTTGGTTCACCTTAGTTTTTCTTGGTTCACCTTAGTTTGCCTTGGTTCACCTCAGTTTGCCTTAGTTCACCTTAGCTTTCCTTGGTTCACCTTAGTTTGCCTTGGTTCACCTCAGTTTGCCTTAGTTCACCTTAGTTTTCCTTGGTTAACCTTAGTTTGCCTTGGTTCACCTCAGTTTGCCTTGGTTCATCTCAGTTTGCCTTGATTCACCTTAGTTTGCCTTGGTTCACCTCCGTTTACCCTGGTTCACCTTACTTTGCCTTGGTTCACCTTAGTTTGCCTTGGTTCACTTACGTTTGCCTTGGTTCACCTTAGTTTACCTTGGTTTACCTTAGTTTGCCTTGGTTCACCTCAGTTTTCCTTGGTTCACCTCAGTTTGGCTTGGTTCACATCAGTTTGCCTTGGTTCACCTTAGTTAGCCTTGGTTCACCTTAGTTAGCCTTGGTTCACCTCCGTTTACCTTGGTTCACCTCCGTTTGCCTTGGTTCACCCCAGTTTGCCTTGGTTCACCTCAGTTTGCCTTGGTTCACCTCAGTTTGCCTTGGTTCACCTCAGTTTGTCTTGGTTCACCTCAGTTTGCCTTGGTTCACCTTAGTTTGCCTTGGTTCACCTCAGTTTTCCTTGCGGTTCACCTCAGTTTGCCTTGGTTCACATCAGTTTTCCTTGGTTCACCTCCGTTTACCTTGGTTCACCTCCGTTTGCCTTGGTTCACCCCAGTTTGCCTTGGTTCACCTCAGTTTGCCTTGGTTCACCTCAGTTTGCCTTGGTTCACCTCAGTTTGTCTTGGTTCACCTTAGTTTGCCTTGGTTCACCTTAGTTAGCCTTGGTTCACCTCCGTTCACCTTGGTTCACCTTAGTTTGCCTTGGTTAACCTCTGTTTGCCCTGGTTCACCTTAGTTTGCCTTGGGTCACCTTAGTTTGCCTTAGTTCATCTTAGTTTGCCTTTTTTCACCTTAGTTTGCCTTGGTTCACCTTAGTTTGCCTTGGTTCACCTCAGTTTCCATTGGTTCACCTCAGTTTGCCGTGATTCACCTCAGTTTGCCTTGCTTCACCTCCGTTTACCTTGGTTCACCTTAGTTTGCCTTGGTTCACCTTAGTTTGCCTTGGTTCACCTAAGTTTGCCTTGGTTCACCTTAGTCTGCCTTGGTTCACCTCCGTTTACCTTGGTTCACGTTAGTTTGCCTTGGTTCACCTTAGTTTGCCTTTGTTCACCTTAGTTTGCCTTGGTTCACCTTAGTTTGCCTTGGTTCACCTCAGGTTGCCTTGGTTCACCTTAGTTTGCCTTGGTTCACCTTAGTTTGCCTTGGTTCACCTTAGTTTGCCTTGGTTCACCTCAGTTTGCCTTGGTTCACCTTAGTTTGCCTTGGTTCACTTACGTTTGCCTTGGCTGCAACAACGCCTTGTTCACGTAAATTTGCCTTGGTTTCCCTAAGTTTGCCTTGGTTCACCTTAGTTGTCTTTGGTTCACCTACGTTTGCCTTGGCTTCACCAACGCCTTGCTTCACGTAAATTTGCCTTGGTTTCCCTAAGTTTGCCTTGGTTCACTTTAGTTGTCCTTGGTTAACTTACGTTTGCCTTGGCTTCACCAACGCCTTGGTTCACGTAAATTTGCCTTGGTTTCCCTAAGTTTGCCTTGGGTCACCTTAGCTTGCCCTAGATCACCAAAGTCTGGGGGCACTTATAAATTTTCCTAGGTGAATATCGTACTCCCTGTATACGCGTATAGATGTACCGGTGCTATCCTACATGGATGCCGGTGTAGGCGGAAAGATTATAAAATTGACAATAGAATCAGGCTTTTCTCGTGGTGTCCTTGCTAACTATATTTACGAAAGTGAGAGGGAGTGGAGGGGGGGGCTATTCGAGGGTGGGGGGGCGTTCCTGGGCTATTGTAGCCAAGGGTGGGCCCTTGTATGGGGGAGAAGTCATCTGCGCTTTTTTGAGCTTGGGCGCTTATTGGAGGAAATACGGTATTTGTAATATGAACTTGAAGTTAATGAGATTTTTCAGTTGTACTTAGTGCAAATGCTGGTCTCGGTCGCTTATCAATTTTCGGCCTTCTAGCGGGGGCGCCTATTCGAAGCAGAGATCTTATTTGAAGGGGGCGCTTATTCAATTTTTGAGACAATGACCACAATTTACTCCCGGGTCACTCCCGGTTCCTTTCGGTGCAATAGTAGGAATTGTACCACTTGTCCTTACATTGAACATGGCCGCACTCGATATACTTTTCATTCTATAGGTGAAACGTACCATATCAAATCTCATATAACTTGTGCTACTTTCAATGTTATCTACATGATTCAAGGTCGCCTATGTAATTTACAATACATCGGGGAAAAGTAAAGGTCACCTCAAAGACCGTTTCAATGAACATAGACGACAGTACTCAACCCTACTTCTAATTATATCCATACAGTGGTTTCAGAATACTTTCTCAGCAATAACTACTCCGACACCCATATGCTACTTATTCCTATTGAAAAACTTAAAAATGAACGCAATTCTTTCAGGAAGGCACGTGAGGCTCATGTGATGAACTGTAATTTGTAACTATATATAGTAAATTTTTGTTTTGTTTTACAAGAATTTTTTGGGGGGAGCAAATTTATTGGAATATTGGAAGAATGTATTGGATAGACTTAAACGTAACCTGACATATTTTGGAAAGCAGTTGTGTTGTATTTAACAGTGCTATGGTTCAATATTTAAGGCATCAAATGTAACCAACGTGTGGGGTACTTCTGTTACAATGGTAAACAGTAGCAAAAAATGACATACAATAAAAGTAGGGAAGACTGGTATTGGCCAGTCGAAATATTGTAACTAACGTCATGTCACGTTGTTTGATCAGTCTCTGAAGTAATCATTTTGACAATCATTTATAATTTTATCAGTTTTGACTGATCACGATCTTTCCACAATTTACCGAATGTCTATTTATTGTCACTGTAACCAGCTTTACCAAGTTCTGCAAGAAATCAAAAGCACTATAAATGACAAATCTGTCAACGTTTTCGATAGACCGTTTATGCAAACGTTTACGGAAAACGCACTCAACAGCTCCTCAAATCATGATGACACCATTCCCAATCCAGTGAGCAATCTCAATCGAAATCTGGCCTCCTCTGGATTATCGATTGACCCAGTATTTGGCGGTGGCGATTGCGCATTTACCAGTATCGTAAAACAATTGCACAAACTGCCCGAATTTATTAACAAAGAGCCTCATTTTATGGAGCACCTGTATGGACTTGGTCTTTCCAAATCTGTAGAAGAGGATGCTTATCGACTACGACAACTCTTTGTAGACAACGTACAATAGAATGAAGAATATCAATCAGTTGCTGGCGTGAATCCCGACAGACTAAATGAAGAAACTGAGCTTTTTAGAGAGCGGAGCACTTACAGCGGAAATCTGGGGGACTTAGTAATTAAGGTTTGCGCGGATGTGCTTAAATTACCAATTATTGTCACACGTCATTAGCCACTTTTCCTTTCACGACCTTCATAACAGATGCTTGCATCGTGAAATCATCAATATATATCGCATTCAATGCAACCGGTTCAGGACACTACGATGCAACTCAGTTGAGTTTTTATAGCTTTTTATAATCAAGTTTTTTCTCGTTCTCCCTGGTTTCCCCTCGTTCTCCTTAGTTTGCACACGTTCATCCGAGTTTGCCCACGTTCTCCCTACTGTGTCCACGTTCTCCCTAGCAAAGTGATTATTATTGATTTCTGGATTGATTCATTCTGCAAATTAAATGTGACTTTCACAGGATTAGATAGATGAGCTCGATTCCCGGTTAAAGCTCGAATCGCTGGCTGCCCCAGAATATTTCAGTCTAAACATGACATTTTGTATCTTCGAATTCGTTTTGTATTTTCATGGCCGCCTACAGTACAGTGTAGTCGTATTTGTGAAATAAATAAAAAAATACTGATACATTTTATTGATTTCTCAGATTCTTTGCAAGAGGAAAGTCCCAAGGGCTGCTCTTGTGGCAAAAATACTTCAAGAGGTGGTAACGCAGCTTGTAAAACGTCTGGTACGACAAGCTGTCCTTACGTGAGGAAAGGCAAAACATGCACACGCATTTGCATTTGCAAGACTTGTTACAATGCTGGTCAAACAGTCTTCACTACCGCCAACAATTCTTTAAATAACATGAATATTACGAGCAGATGTGGGCAGAATGCAGCCAAAAATACAAGATTTGTTGCTTGTCAAGACGGCAAAAGAAAATCAAAATGCCCCTGCCTGGGGTATGGCAAAGGATGCTCCACCGCATGTCAGTGCAAGGGTTGCGTTCTCGTGCTCCTCGATCTTCTGTTAGTGGTAAGAGAAAACGGGTCGAAGCGATATACAGGCGTGAGAACAGCTCCACATTTTTAAGATCAGCAGGGATGTCAACCAACGCAGGGCCCTAGACGAATTACGAGTCCATTCTGTTGGTTAATACCATAAAAATACTATCGCTAACAACAATAACACTTTCAGCAGAAAATATTTCTATACTTTTCAACCTTTATAGTAGAGTCTCTTCAGGCAAAAAGTTCACCCTTTTCACCATCAGGGAAAACGGCATCGCAAATATCTCCCAAGATAGAATTTTTTGGTAGGAAACAAGCAGTTGAAAATGCCCGTATCTCAGTCGGAGTAGTGTCCGGGCCGGGAAATTTTATTTTTTGTCTATTCAAAATTGCCTTTAAAAAAAATGTAAAACAAGTCATGAATTGTGATGATTCGAAACCAAATCAAACTGATTCCTTATGTCCAGGGTAGCACCAGATGACATGCTCCACTGAACAATTTGAGGCGCTAACCTCACAATGCCAAATCACAACACAATATTGAATCGTTGATGAACCGCAAACGATAATCAGTTGCTTAAAAAAGCTCAAACGTGAGTGGGCGTCATTTTGAAGTGGGCACAAAAAGAAAATTGGTCCGAGCCGGCTATCTATCCGCGTGGGGGTGAGGGGGAGAAGGGAACTCCCATAAAAAACTGACGACACGGGTGATCGTCTACACTTTTGAAACATCGCAAAAGATAACAGTAACTCATTTTGTGGCTTAAATTCCTTTTCACCCCTAGCCTGCGTGGCAGGTGCTAAAAATGGGATCCGAAGTGAAATCACCCTCCGCGGAATAGAAATTCCCTTCCCATCGCCTTTCTAGTGTCTGCCACGCAGGCTACACCAATACGAGAGCAACGATGAACTTACACCGACAATCTTTAACAGCGATTAGACGATTCCTTCGAATATTTCTACTCTCAAGGATTTGTTATAATATGGCTCTTAACAAATTTGCGGACAGCAAAGCATATTTCTACTGGCAAGCGCGCGGGCTACAAAGACGAAAGAACAGTACAAACATTTTCATAATTTGCCATTTTCGCAGAGGTTTTTGTCGGTCGTTAACGAAATGCAATGTAACGGGTGGTCTCTATTTGTCGATCCGTACGGGTTGTACAATGGCTTTTTCGGATCGTGTCAAGTAGAGAGTATTGGACATGAGTGGTAACGTCACACTTAGGCCCATCGAATACAATTCAAATTAAGGTTACTCCGGACCTTCGTAGGTGTCCTCCGGGAAAAAAATTCGTATATGCGCCATTTTAAAGAAAAACATGGTAAACTATATATCTTTGGAAAGGTTAAGTAATGTAGATTTGGAAAAAAAGATATGAATTGCCGGTTTCTTCAATTCCGCAAAAGAAAATCGCAAACAACCGCGAAAATGACCATGTGTCGTTCAATTTAACTAATAGGGTATCAAATCCAAGTGTGTGAGCCTTTTTTGATATTCTGACTCGTCTGGTTATTTCTAATTAATCTGTCAAGTTCGAACAGCAAAGAATACGCAAGGCGCATTGCTTTGAATTTCGCCACTGGTGAAATATTATATATAAATTTCAAAAACTGATCGCCGACAAATTTTGGTTTCACCGAACATTTAAGGAATGTCCAGGCCAAATTTCACAGCAATCCGCCGAATTTTGATACACTATTAATTCATTTATCTGATTGAATAACGCAAGGTCATTTTCACGGTCATTATTGCAATTTTATTCTGCAGAATTAAAAACACCGACAATTCATTTTTTTTCCCGAAATTGAAGTGTGACGTATTAAGTGTGCAATTTAGCTTTTTTTAACTTAGCGTTAAGGCATGAAATCGTGCAACGTAGAATGCCTATCCAGCAATGCATTTAAACACGGGTACAAACTACATGGAAACTGAGAAGTAAATTCAATTTTGGGAAAAGCATAATCTCTTGCCGAAACGAATGGAAAAGTCTGGAAATGAAGACGATTTTCAGCCATCTAGTGAATTGTGAAACACTTTCAACAATCACTGCTTGCTGTTACTTCTCAAAAATTTTCAATTACATTTGTGTGTGTGCTTCACCAGTATATGTTGTGCTATCTGAAAAAACGTAAAAAAAAATGAAAAAAACTATTTCTATATTACGCGATCGCCAGTGTTTACTGTATTCAAACCAAGAAGTACAAATTTCAGTCTACATGGAATTAGATCGCCGAATGGCCAAGGGTGACGTTTCCTGCAATCGTTTGGCGATAATATGCTTAGGGGTGCACCACGCCTAGGTTTCAATTTCCTGACTTTTGTAAGATTCTTTTGTTTGTGGACAGTTCTTCTTTGTGATATTTACGCAAAGTATATTTTTTACTCGACCGCTCATGCAGTTTTTAAAAGAAAATGTCTCGGTTTACATTTCCTTTTTCCGAAATGCAACACTTGTTTTACTTTGCAAGCAAAATTTACATTTTACTTAGGAACTCAGCGTCAAGACACCCAATATTGATAGAAGAAACGTGTCAAAAATTAAGTTTCCATAATAGTCGTCATGACATTAAGTTACCTTAGTTTATTAAGGGGGGGGGGGACAGGGGGGTTTAAACCTCCCGCTTCCCGTACCCTTTAATCCCGGTTCCCGCCCTGTATTTTTTGGCTCCCGCCCCTTTGCCTATTTTCGATTGCGAAATATTGCGCAATGTTGCGTAATTTTTCCCTTTTTCTCCCGCTTCCCGCCACCTTGGGAATCCCGCTTCCCGCCCCCTCTTCTCCCGCCTCCCGTACACCTCCCGCCCCCTTTTCTCCCGGTCTCCAGCCCCCCTGTCCCCCCCCCACTTATTAGATATGAAGGTGTTTTGTACGCCATATTATTTTTTGTTCGTTAAATGTACTGTTTACAGTTCATTTTCTTATTGTTGTTGTGTTGATGGAGGTCATATATTAAGACCCTTTTTGGCGAAAAACCCACTCTAATTAAAAGACATCGAGTCCACTCAATCAGCCAAAAGCGAATTATTACGTTGACTACTTGTAGTTATAGTTAGTAGTTAAGTTTTTTATGATAAAATTACCAAAATGTATACTTTATTTAACAAAAAATTTGAAACAACTGTTATCCTGAGATGAAAACTAGGTTTGAAAATGGCTCACAATTAGAACTGTCGTATGAGATATAATGAAGTTGCGTTATATTTGGCTCTCTTACCTGGATAAAACTGAGTTGCCTTTATTTGCTGATAATTTTGCTCAAGTCTAACTCCTTGATCGCACATTATATTAAATAACTTTGTAACATTGTTATAAGTCAACAAGATATTATTAAGATCATTTGAAACAAAAACACTTCTTTACGACAATTGATATTATTATTCTAGTGATGAACATAGGTAATGACTGAACAAGGACTAAGAAAACAAGTATGAAGACTGTATGATAGCACCTCACAAGACCGAGAGACCAAGACGTTTAGTGATCGATGTAAACCGAAAATGCTAGATTAAGCGCCCAGCTTCAAAAATGCGCATTGCTTCGAATTAGCTCCCCTCTTATAGATAAAATGAAAAATGAATACGCGTCCACCCCCTTCCCCCGAAAATCGAGTTCGGTACAGATTACACTAGTACCGTACTGTGTGTAAAATTTAAAACACTTAATAGACACAGACTTGATAAAACACCCGCTGTTCGTGTTTTGAACAGCTTCAACAACGTCAGCTTAAAAAACTGACCTGAGCCAAGGCAAACTGAGGTAAGCCATGACACAAAAGGAGGTGAACCAAGGCAAACGGAGGTGAACCAAGGCAAACAAAGGTGAACCAAGGCAAACTAAGGTGAACCAAGGCAAACTGAGGTGAACCAAGGCAAACTGAAGTGAACCAAGGAAAACTAAGATGAACCAAGGCAAACTGAGGTGAACCAAGGCAAACTGAGGTGAACCAAGGAAAACTAAGTTAAACCAAGGCAAACTAAGGCGAACCAAGGCAAACTGAGATGAACCAAGGCAAACTAAGGTGAACCAAGGCGAACTGAGGTGAACCAAGGCGAACTAAGGTGAACCAATGCAAACTGGGGTGAACCAAGGCAATCTAAGGTGAACCAAGGCAACCCGAGGTGAACCAAGGCAAACTGGGATGAACCAATGCAAACTGAGGTGAACTAAGGCAAACTAAGGTGAACCAAGGCAAACTAAGGTGAACCAAGGCAAACTGAGGTGAATTAAGGCAAACTAATGTGAACCAATGCAAACTGAGGTGAACCAAGGCAAACTGAGGGAAACCAAGGCAAACTAATGTGAACCAAGGCAAACTGAGGTGAACTAAGGCAAACTGAAGTGAACCAAGGCAAACTAAGGTGAACCAATGCAAACTGAGGTGAACCAAGGCAAACTGAGGTAAACTAAGGTGAACAAAGGCAAACGGAGGTGAACCAAGGCAAACTGAGGTGAACCAAGGCAAACTAATTTGAACCAAGGCAAACTGAGGTGAACCAAGGCAAACTGATTTGAACCAAGGCAAACTGAGGTGAACCAAGACAAACTGAGGTGAACCAAGGAAAACTAAGGTGAACCAAGGCAAAGTAAGGTGTACCAAGGCAAACTGAAAGGAACCAAGGCAAACTAATGTGAACCAAGGCAAACTGAGGTGAACCAAGGCAAACTGAGGTGAACCAAGGCAAACTGAGGTGAACCAAGGCAAACTAAGGTGAACCAAGGCAAACTAAGGTGAACCAAGGCAAATGGAGGTGAACCAAGGCAAACTGAGGTGAACCAAGGCAAACTGAGGTGAACCAAGGCAAACTAAGGTGAACCAAGGCAAACTAAGGTGAACCAAGGCAAATGGAGGTGAACCAAGGCAAACTGAGGTGAGCCAAGGCAAACTAATGTGAACCAAGGCAAACTGACGTGTACCAAGGCAAACTGAGGTGAACCAAGGAAAACTAAGGTGAACCAAGGCAAACTGAGGTGAACCAAGGCACACTAAGGTGCACCAAGGCAAACTAAGGTGAACCAAGGCAAACTAAGGTGAACCAAGGCAAATGGAGGTGAACCAAGGCAAACTGAGGTGAACCAAGGCAAACTAATGTGAACCAAGGCAAACTGACGTGTACCAAGGGAAACTGAGGTGAACCAAGGAAAACTAAGGTGAACCAAGGCAAACTAAGATGAACAAAGGCAAACTGACGGGAACCAAGGCAAACTAATGTGAACCAAGGCAAACTGAGGTGAACCAAGGCAAACTAAGGTGAACCAAGGCAAACTAAGGTGAACCTAGGCAAACTAAAGTGAACCAAGGCAAACTAAGGTGAACCAAGGCAAACTGAGGTGAACCAAGGCAAACTAATTTGAACCAAGGCAAACTGAGGTGAACCAAGGCAAACTAAGGTGAACCAAGGCAAACTAAGGTGAACCTAGGCAAACTAAAGTGAACCAAGGCAAACTAAGGTGAACCAAGGCAAACTGAGGTGAACCAAGGCAAACTAAGGTGAACCAAGGAAAACTGGGGTGAACCAAGGCAAACTAAGGTGAACCAAGGCAAACTGAGGTGAACCAAGGCAAACTAAGGTGCACCAAGGCAAACTAAGGTGAACCAAGGCAAATGGAGGTGAACCAAGGCAAACTGAGGTGAACCAAGGAAAACTAAGGTGAACCAAGGCAAACTAAGATGAACAAAGGCAAACTGACGGGAACCAAGGCAAACTAATGTGAACCAAGGCAAACTGAGGTGAACCAAGGCAAACTAAGGTGAACCAAGGCAAACTAAGGTGAACCAAGGCAAACTAAGGTGAACCAAGGCAACCTGAGGTGAACCAAGGCAGACTAAGGTGAACCAAGGCAAATGGAGGTGAACCAAGGCAAACTGAGGTGAACCAAGGCAAACTAATGTGAACCAAGGCAAACTGACGTGTACCAAGGCAAACTGAGGTGAACCAAGGAAAACTAAGGTGAACCAAGGCAAACTAAGATGAACAAAGGCAAACTGACGGGAACCAAGGCAAACTAATGTGAACCAAGGCAAACTGAGGTGAACCAAGGCAAACTAAGGTGAACCAAGGCAAACTAAGGTGAACCAAGGCAAACTAAGCTGAACCAAGGCAAACTGAGGTGAACAAAGGCAAACTAAGGTGCACCAAGGCAAACTAAGGTGAACCAAGGCAAACTAAGGTGAACCAAGGCAAACTAAGGTAAACCAAGGCAAACTGAGGTGAACCAAGGTAAACTGAGGTGAACCAAGGCAAACTGAGGTGAACCAAGGCAAACTGAGGTGAACCAAGGCAAACTAATGCGAACCAAGGTAAACTGAGGCGAACCAAGGCAAACTAAAGTGAACCGAGGCAAACTAAGGTGAACCAAGGCAAACTGAGGTGAACCAGGGCAAACTAAGGTGAACCTAGGCAAACTAAGGTGAACCAAGGCAGACTGAGGTGAACCAAGGCAACCTGAGGTGAACCAAGGGAAACTAAGGTGAACCAAGGTTAACGGAGGTGAACGAAGTATGCGTTTCATATAATGAGACACTATATGTCCCTTACATAGAGGTGTATGTATACTGGGACGTTATATGTAGCTTACATGAACGCATTACCGGCGGCTTCCACGAGTTGACAACTTTTGCAGATGTTTTGTCAAACAAACGCTAAATGTGTCTATTAGAAGTACCTCTAAACCTGAATTTTACACTGATTTAAAGGGGAATCCCAAAACAGTGTCCATGTAGAATTTCAGTTTATTCTGTGTAATCAAGGTAGTGTTTTCAATCATTCCTTGGAAGTTGTTTTTGGAGAATCATCTTTGACAGAGTAAAGTTGTGGAAATAATTATTACAAGATGGCTGGAGTGACTCAAAATCCTCCTTTCCCGCCACCAGAAGGTAAGAAAGATAAGTTAGGTAGTAGACAACCTGGCAAGTTTTAATCTGTATTTAATATCAAGATTTACATGTAATCTGTATTATTAGAAGAACTTTTGCTTTCGCTGGCAGTAGTCATAGTACACCCGTATTTAAAATTCAACAGGCTAGGGTAGCCCTTTCAGAAGTATAAGAAACAACTGCTGCCAATAGAAGCCCTGACTTGCTAAAAAAACTATACAGCATATATTTACAAGCTACCTTGCCAGAGATATAGTAAATCTTCAAAATAAGCTTCCATTTTTCAAATCGTTGTTTGTAGTTAACGATGATTTCTGCTGAACGTTTGAGCAATAAGTGCAAAACTAAAGTTGCCAAAAAAATGCTCATAGCATGTTAACATTTTGAATAAACAAGGAAGAAATTATCAATACTTAAGCTCCCAAGCTGACCCCATGAGAGAAAATTGAATGTGAAAGTTATCCATACTTTAATTGAAAAGACGCTTCATGTCAGTTCAGAACGAAATGGTGCCTGTTTTTAGCGTACAGTTTTTTATGAGATTTGACATTAATTTTCTCTACAATGCTTGAGAATTTAATAGCGTGGTCACTTGGAGAAGCAAATTAAAGTGAGATGTTTCAAGTAGTATTCAAAATGTTACCATGCTTTTAGTAGTTTTCTTTAGTTAGTAAATAATTTTTGCACTTATTACTCGAATGTTGAGCGGAATCCATCTCTGTCTTAAGTATTATCATACCTGTAACAGTGTTCCAGATTACTTATAAAGGTAGAGAGTCAATAAAGAATTCTGAGAGGTCAATAGATGTGGATCTCTTCAAATCTTCCCAAGCTGGCCATTTATTTTGTTGGGTCATGTTGCCAGCTTTGTTGGGTTTTTGACCCGAGACCCCTCTCTTATCTGGAACACTGCTGTAACCTCCTCCCAAGGCAACTCAGAACAAATGAAGACTGCACACCTTTTCTGTCTCTTGGCTTCTCCCAACCCAGCTGCGGTTGCCTGTGGATGAGGCTCAACTTATAACGTTTTCTTCTAAGTTATGGTTATAATTCTGATATACATTATTATTGGTATATTTTGACTAGACCAAGAACAGAAGAACATCATTGACAAACTTGCAAACTTTGTGGCCAGAAATGGCAGCAAATTTGAAGAGATGACTAAGGAGAAGCAGAAAGGAAATCCTAAGTTTGCATTTCTGTTTGGTGGAGAGTACTTCAACTACTACAGATGGAAAGTTTCATTTGAAATAGGTAAGTCATTTTGTGTCAAGTGCATGTGCAGCATTGCAATATGGTACACTGTATGACAATACTTACTAGTCCACTTTGTCGTTGGTGGTCACAGAGGGTTGATTGGTTAACAAAGCCAAGCTCTTAACCAGTTTTAAGCATGTTGAGTGTGATTAACACAATTTATAAAATGTGACATCTGTAGTATGTAGCTCATTTAAATTCTAATAATGGAACTTTTACCCACTTTATTGACATGGTTTATGGTGTCCCAGTGTCATCTCTACAGTGTATTTAGCCTTAAAACAGGTCTACGTAGACCGTGGTTTAGTAATTGCCCCAACACTCTGAGCCAATTGCCTAACAAGCCTTGCCCTTTGATCTCTCATATCTGGTGATAAGCCCTTTTGTTCCTTGCCTTCCTCATTCGTATTGGCTTCTGGGGGCTGAAGGCCCTCAATTAAAGTAGGAAACATTGCTGCAGAAGGAAAATATCCCCTGTTTAGTTGCAAGCAAATCTTGTTTCTAGGAAATGGGGAAATGTTTATGATCAAACAAAAACAAAACTTTTACCTCCTGGGTGTAAATTTTGTTTCCAAAACATATGCCACAAAAAAAAAAAACACTAGAAGAGGCAATGTTTTTGCAGCAATGCTTCCTAATGTACCCAAACCTTAACAATACGTTATGTACGCACATGTATGTATTTGTAGGGCTGTGCACAAAAAGGTCACATGTCGCTTCTTTTGTTTTGCATAAATGAGGTTGTGCAACAATGTGTTTTTGGCCTGGCAAAAAATGTACTGAAATTATGAATATATGAAACTCATATATTTGAACTGCGGAATGAAGAAATAAGTGTAAAGAAGATCCTCGCAGTTATTAACGCAACTTATGCAGTTGCGAAAAGAAAGCCTGAAAAAATCAGGCTTGCCGGGATTCAAACCCTGACCTCTGCAATACCGGTGCAGTGCTCTAACCAATTGAGCTAACAAGCCAACTGGGAGCTGGTCATTAAATTGGTTCGTAATATACCCGGGAAAGATGAAGATGAAATTATGAATATGTGAAACTCATATATTTGAACTGCGGAATGAAGAAATAAGTGTAAAGAAGATCCTCACAGTTATTAACGCAACTTATGCAGTTGCGAAAAGAAAGCCTGAAAAAATCAGGCTTGCCGGGATTCGAACCCTGACCTCTGTGGTACCGGTGCAGCGCTCTAACCAATTGAGCTAACAAGCCAACTGGGAGCTGGTCATTAAATTGATTCGTAATATACCCGGGAAAGATGAAGATGAAATTATGAATATATGAAACTCATATATTTGAACTGCGGAATGAAGAAATAAGTGTAAAGAAGATCCTCGCAGTTATTAATGCAACTTATGCAGTTGCAAAAAGAAAGCCTGAAAAAATCAGGCTTGCCAGGATTCGAACCCTGACCTCTGCACCTCTGAACTGCGGAATGAAGAAATAAGTGTAAAGAAGATCCTCGCAGTTATTAACGCAACTTATGCAGTTGCAAAAAGAAAGCCTGAAAAAATCAGGCTTGCCGGGATTCGAACCCTGACCTCTGCGATACCGGTGCAGCACTCTAACCAATTGAGCTAACAAGCCAACTGGGAGCTGGTCATTAAATTGATTCGTAATATACCCGGGAAAGATGAAGATGAAATTATGAATATATGAAACTCATATATTTGAACTGCGGAATGAAGAAATAAGTGTAAAGAAGATCCTCGCAGTTATTAATGCAACTTATGCAATTGCAAAAAGAAAGCCTGAAAAAATCAGGCTTGCCAGGATTCGAACCCTGACCTCTGCACCGGTATCGCAGAGGTCAGGGTTCGAATCCCGGCAAGCCTGATTTTTTCAGGCTTTCTTTTCGCAACTGCATAAGTTGCGTTAATAACTGCGAGGATCTTCTTTACACTTAAGAAATGTACTGTTTATTAAATGCATTTTCTGTTTCCAAGCCTGTAACAGCTAAATCCGCAGTGCCTTTCAAAATTAGGTTTACCGTATTTTCTCGATTAAATGCCGGTCCCCAAATAAACGCTGGGTATAAAAGAGGGAATTACAAATAAGCCCCTAAGACCTTCATTTGTCGTAAAATAAACTTAGGATTTGAGGGCAAGATACATGGTTGCCAAGAAATATGAATAATAACCCTTTCTTAAAAAATGGTGGGCCAAATAAACTGCTGATTCAAAGAAATGCTGGGTCCACCCATGCTAAGTTTGAAATAAATGCTGGGGACATTTAATTGAGAAAATACGGTATGCCTTAAAGTTTTTATTACTTCTTATTACTAGCTCAACAGCAAACTCAGCAGCATCTACAAAACCAACAGCAGCTTGTACAGCAAGTAGCAGCACAGTACGGAACCAACCCTCAAGCACATCTGGTCCAGCAGGCTATTGTTCAGCAGTCAATCAACTCAGCACCATGGCAACAAGCTCAGCAACAGGCACAACAACAGGTAATATACCTGCACACAAATAAACAATAAGGGCACAGTGAGGATTATTCTTAACTCTTCAAACCCTGGCATCATTATTCAAATTCTCCTTACTGGTCTCCATACATTTCACTGAGCACTAATTGGGAGAACTTGTTAAGACATCAAGACTATTCATCTTTGGTGATCATTTCCACAATTCTCATGACCTTAATGTGTTATAGTGAATTGATATGGTGAGGAGAAATTGGATGCTGATCACTACTGGGGCTCAAAGGGTTAAGAGGTGGGTTGGAGGTGGGAAAAGAGGTATTATTCCAGCTATTAGAAAATCAGAATACCCTCTGGCTGTAAAATCAAGTCATTTGCAGTTTCAGGGTTGCTGCATGTCTGGGAATAGTCAGGGACAAAATTCTTTAAGGTCAGGCAATAGTTAGGAGTATTTTGTATTCTGAGTCAGGGGCAGTTGAGTTTTTTTTTTTTTTATTCAAAAGAAGTCCGGAAAAATAGAACTTGTGTCAAATATGGAAAGAGAAGTTTCAGATCATTGACATCTCAGCGATGAATCATACTGAATGAACAGTGTGAGCCTTCATTGTCAAGGATAAACTTATGAAGTTCAGCTACAGTATTTATAATTAGAAGAAGAGGCTGGGGGCCACTATTATCAGTGACTTGCATTTATTCAGTCCGAGAAATTTAACTTTTATAAGGGAAAAGTCAGGGAAATTTGTAAACTGATCTCAGTGGCAAGTATGAGTTTCCTGGTTGCCTGCCGGTTTTTCAAGCTTTTTTCTCAAATCGTGCTTTTCTGCTTAGATGCAGGTTCTTCAGCAACAGGCGCAGGCAGCAGCCACTGTTCCCATGTTCCCAGCCCCCTCTGCTCCGGTCCAACAAACCACCGACCTTGACGTCACGGAATTAGAAAACCTGTTATGCAAGATTATGGAGTCATGTACAAAGGAGTCCATATCAGTAAGTCACTGTCATTCTGAGCACCCTGATGTTTTACACAGACTAATGCAAATTTCTGGAATTATTTTGGTCATGGAAATCTTGATTTTTAAATGCAGGCCTGGATATCCTGCAAAATGAGTTAATGAGTTAAAGTCATAGAAAGTCATAAAAATGCATTCCTTGTAAACATTGTGTGGTGCAAAGATTGTTTGAATGGCAGATAAAGCGACTTAGCTTGTGCAGTTTTTGTGCCAACAGCATAACATTCCAGGTTTCAACCACAGAGTTTGTTGGTCTTGAAGAGTTGTGGAACTTTAAATTTGTAATGTGCATTACAAAATTTAATGCAAGGAATTTTTAAGTCTTCTTGTTTTTTCTCAGCCTGGCTCAAACATTCTTTACTGTAACTTATCGTTAGTGTAACCTTGTGAAATCACATGTGCTCTCATCAAGTTTGAAGCTCTTGAAAGTCATATCATTTCCTGGGTGTCACAAGTCAAAGCATTAGTGACAGTTAATGTTATATTTTCTCTTTACATCAACAGAATGGCAAGAATTTCATCTTCACAAATGCCAAGATCCCAACATACAGCTTTCAAATATCACAGTACCTACTCAAAAGGTAACTTGTCATTGTTGGTCTTCCATACAGTCTACCAAGCATAGAGCAGCTTGTCCCTCTTAAGAAGTCATGTCTACATGTGTATAATAATTATTGAAGAGTTAACTCTTTATGCCCCAATAGTGATAAGCATCTGATTTCTTCCTTACAATATCACTGCTTAATCAAACATCCAGGTCATGAGAATAGAGAAAATGATTGTCAAAGATCAAATGTCTTGATTTTTTAGAAAATTCTCCTAACTAGTACCAGAAGAAATATACTGACCACAGTGAGGAGAATGTAAATGCTGATACTGGGGCTTAAAGAGTTAAATGAGAAAGGGGCATTTGTACAGGAACCACAAAAACTGATCTTACTTAAGTGAAGCATGAATGATTTCTTTTATTCTCTGAACCAAAGCAAAGAAAAAAAACAACAACAACAACCAAGCATCAGTCCCTCTGTTTATTCGTAGATTCAGTTTTAAGCAGAAGTGATGAGGTAATTCGTCATTTTTTTTAATTTGAACATGAAATTATATTACTTTAAGTAATAGCTAGCCTTGCACACGCCAAAGTTGAGCTAAATTGGAGCAATTTGAATTTCAAAGCCAAATTATCACTTACACAAGTATACACCCTTTTCCCAGTGAGCCTTTCAAGTACAAGTGACAACCACATGGCAAGAAATTTTTTGCAGAGTTTGATTTTGCACATTGCCAATTTATCTTTTTCTTGGGAACAAATTTTTTGCGAACTTGAATTTCAGACCTTACTGATGGGAACAAATTTTTGCAGATCATGAGTTGTTGATTGTAAGTCAAAACTACTGAAAGGTGTGATTTCTTATGCCAACTGGGCTGAAAAATCAACTATTGTTTGCTCTTTGGCTGGTTTTCACAGGATCAAATTTTCGCAGATCGATGGAAAATCTGCTAAATTCTTGAAAATTAGTTCCTGGGAAAATTTCATGCCACACAATATTTATTTCTTGCAGAGCCCTGGGTCCTGGTATGCTGTTTCAACACAAACTTCATATAGTTTACCTCATCAATGACATTCTACATCACTGCCAAAGGAAAGGAGCACAGGATCTGAAGAAAGCTCTTGAGGATGTTGTCGTCCCTGTGTTCTTTTGCACACAGCTTGGGGAATCGTCAGAAAATCTTCAGAAAATTACCAAGGTTTTAGGCATCTGGGAGAGCCATAACCTCTTTGAACCAGCCCTCTTGCAGGTGAATTCACAATGAATTGACTAAAATAACGTTTGGATGCTAACATCTGCTAAGATACGGTAACCCAAAATCGTCAGTACATGTAATTTTCTTCTTTGTTTAATACCCACAGTGCTATACATTGCTCTGATTGGCTCTCCTCTAATAGGCTCTCAGTTGATATTAAATACAAATAGAGAATTCAATAACATACTGTAATAATATACTTTGAAAAAAATTTTTAGCATATACCAAACCAGTGGATAGTGTTTTTTGCACACTCTGATTGGCAGCTCAAACTCAGGATATCTGCTGTTCACCTCCCAGCATTGTTCTGTATTTCACGTGCGAGTTTTCCCTCATTTCTCAGAAAAAGGGAACTATTTGGTGCTGGATGTCCACTGGTTTGGTATATACTTCACGTCAGTTTCAGTGAAGAGTGGTAGATGTTTGCCTTCACTTTGGTGAATAATAATTAACAATAAATTATTGTTAAACAGCCAGTGCCACATTACATTTAATTTGCACCCCACACCAGATGTGAGCTCAATCCTTATCATTACTTTTAAAAAAGTTATCGAACGTTTATTTTCCAGGAACTGAAAAACACTGAAGCTGCTCAGAGTAAAGTAGATTCAGCACGAGAACAAGTCTTTGGCCAGCAAGGTTTGGCACACTTTTTTAAATTCAATGTTGATGAAACAACATCTTCAAGAATAGCATTTCCTTATGAATATCTTGATAAAACAAGGACCAAAAAATTGAACAAGTTAAAGAGATTATCTTTTTAGTGGATGAAAATATCTCTTGGTGGAAGTCACCCATTTGTTGAATTACTGTAAAACTAATCCTTACAAGTCTTGTTAGTTTGCAAGGAAGTGTTTTGAGTCAGAGTTATAAATGCTTATAACTATTGATTCACACCCCGTTTGTGCCAAGTATGAGACATTCACAGCAGTCAAACACAAAAAAGCAGCGTCACATCCAGTTTTCAGGGAAAGAAATCTCTACCAATTCATACAGGAAATGGTGCTATGATTTTAACTTTGTGCTGTTAAAACTTGTGGCTGAGAGCACCATCATTATTCAGCATAAAGAATAAAATTGTCAGAAACAGTTTTAGATATTTCATTTGAAGTGAAAGTTCCCACATTTATCTGTATTTCATTTCTAGAACAAGAAAAGCCCCAGGGGCATTTAATTCTTTTATCCCCAAGAGTGACAAGCATCTAATTTCTCCCTACAATTATCACTAGTTGATCAAATATACAGGTCATGAGAATAATTATAGCAAATGAACACCAGACATGAAATGTCTTGATGTTTAATCAAATTCTCCCAACTAGTAACATAAGAAATGTTTGGAGAACAGTGAGGAGAATATGCATGTGGATATTGGGGCTTAAAAGGTTAACCTGGCTGTCATGGGCCACCGTGTGACCCCCAGAGAAAGAACCCTTTCCCTATGCCCACCTGATGAATAGCACAAGTTCATGATGCGGTATTTGACCACAGCGTGACTCGCTTATGTCATCTTTAAAAAGTGACAACTCAGAACTGTAGCTTTGAGTATTAATTTTAATTTGTCACAAATTTCTCAATACCCAGAGCATGGAAACTATAAAAATAAATTTTTCAATCAAGACAAAAAAATCATTCCAAAATCTAAAGAAACCCAACCAACAGATATTTAGTTTTATCAGGCAGCTAGAGGAATAAATTATGAGCATCTCTCTTTTTAGGCCGCTTCGATTACATGATTAAGGGACTTGTCTGGTTTCGTAGTTAAAATGATGTAATTTTTTTACATGCCACGTAGTGTATATAATACACAAACAGATATCAAACTGGTGACTTTCAAGGCGTGCTAGCATCTTTATCCTTGCTATCTTGAAGAGATGTTTAAACCATTGAATTTTGTTTGAATTTCTAGTAATTTTTACACCAATTTTCTTGTTTTTTTCTCTTGAAGGTTATTATGCTCCATCAGATCCTTATCATCAATATTATCAGCAGCCACAGGGAAGCCAACAAGCACCACAGATAGACCAGCAACTTCCACAAAGAAAAGAAGGTAGAGACATGGTGTTGTATTAAAAAATTTACCAAAATTGCTAACCATTCAAGGTTGTTCTATTTTCGTTGTTTAATGTAGACAATTCAACAGAACAGAAAGTGGAAGATACTCCACAAGAAATGGGTGATGAAGGAAAAGAAGCGGCAAAGGATGAAGTGAAGGAGGAGACAAATGAGCAAACGCCATTGGAGGAGGCCGAAAAAAGGGTGAAATATTGCTGAAATTGTTTTTTGTTTTAACTTGCCAACTGAGATCCATGCTTTTCAGTGTTCAAGATTTGAAAATGGTCCCAAATCTTGGCAAGCCAAAACTTTAAATTCTGTTTTTAATGCTGAGATTTCAAGACTTCCTAAATTTCCGGAGATGGATTATTTTCATGGGCTTCACTTCACTTTGTTATAGTAGGTTATGTTTATGCCTGAAATCAAATTTTTCTTCAGCAAATTAGTCCTGGCTACGTTCAGCATACTGTAGTATCCTTCACACCTAGATTAGGAAGCTGTCTTTTCTTCCTTTTATTTTCCCGACAGACTTTCTTTATGGGCGTGGCATGTATTACATGCAGTTACAAGGCCTTTTTTGACCGAAACAGGATTTAGGTTTCATTTTTGAACTCTACAGGGATAATGTACAAGTCATGTAAAATTCCGGCAAGGCCCTCCAGCTTGGGAATAAAACATCATTCCGGTTATACCTCCTCCTAAATATTAGCTTACCACATCTCCAGAAATGTGTGTTTTAAATAAAGTTACACTACGTGCACATCAACTAAAACTGTGATTCATCACCAAATTATTTTGTACTTGCCAAGCAAAAAAATCCCAACAAAGTTGTACAAGAGATTGTGACTAGGATTTTTTCAGAACTGTTCATGGCTGCAGGGCATCCAGACATGGCATTTTAATTAATAGACTGATATACACTGCTGTGGCTTTCAAAGACTTAACTCGTAAGTCGATTTAACCCTCAGAATCAGTTTACCTTGCTCCCCCCTGACACGGAACTGTTTTGTTATATTAACAGGAGGAGGCACCAAGACAACAGCCATACCCACCAGCACATTATCAACACCCCCCACCCTTCCCCCCTGGTTACGGTGATCAGGGTCCACAGTACTATGGTCATGGTCCACCTCCATTTCCTCCTCGTTTTCCACCTCCGCCAGGCTACATGCCAGATTTCCGACCCCCTCATCCAATGTTCAGACACCCTCCTCCAGGCTTTCATGAGGAGGGATTCCATGCAAGGTGAGTGGCTGTTACCCTGGTAACGTTAATAACTGTTGCTCCCAGCTATTCCAGCTGAGTGACAGCCCCAGTATCAATATGCATATTCTCCTTAGTGTTCTCCATATATTTCTTATGATATTAGTTGGGAGAATTTGTACAAACATCAAGTCTTTTTATGTTTGTTGATCATTTTCATTATTCTCATGACCTGTGTGTTTGATCGAGTAGTGATATTGGAAGGAGAAATTAGATGCTTGTCACTGTTGCGGCTTAAAGGGTTAAACACACCATTGGTTTCACTGTGGAATTTTTAAAATTTCAACACACGATTACAATTCTGTGGACTTCAAGATCAACATTAAATGTGAGCTTGTAATGATGAATTTCAGGATGATTTCGTCTCAAAAATTCACAATTAACTTATTTCCTGGTGGCACAGTTGGCCTTGTTCTTGTTACATGTACAATACGTCATTGATTTTGGAAAGATATTGTTGGGGAAAAATCTGGGAATTTTGCAACAAGTCAGAGAAATTCTTATTTCTACCTCCGAGTCAGTGAAAAGTCAGGGAATTTTATTTTTTCACTTGCCACTAGCTTTGATAAGGATTCTTTATGGTTGGCAAGGTAATATAGTTTGAAAACATATTTTTGACTCAACTTTTTATTTGTGGCTCTACCGCTGAAGGATTCATCATGCGTGGTCAGTGAAAATTAGTTTGTGGTCAGTGAAAAGTCAGAGTTGGTTTTATCCTGATGGTTTGCAACCCACGTTTTTGTGCTCGAAGTTGTTTCTACCATCGTTTGTAAATGTTCATAAACAAATTGTGACCACAGAAAAAAACAGTTGGGATAGCTGAAAAGTCTGGATAATAGGGGTTTGACCATAGTATGCCATTACCATTTCTTCATTTTGTTTATGTCCATAAATATTTTACCTTCAAAACTAAAAATTAATAATGCAAAAGAGTTAGACAGTTAGATAATAATATTATATATATATTATAAATCAACAAATGTCAAGAAAAAGTTTGAGCCCCCAACTGAAATTGAGCTCGTGTTCCAAGCGGTACCTGGAAGGTCATGGTTCCATTCCCGTTGGAGGCTTGGAATTTTTTTCCGAGAAAGATCTTGACCTTATTTATTTATTTATTTATTTGTTTATTTATTTGTTTATTTAAAACTGAAATATGACTGACTCAATCTAGACCGCCCCCATTCCGTGGCCCACCTCCACAGTTTGATTATCAGCACCAAGAATACGAGCAGTTTGAGGGAAGAGGGCCGCCGCCGCCCTCCATGGTAAATGAGTACAATCACGGCAGACCACGGGAAGAGGAGGGGTATGGCATGGAGGAATATGACATACCACCGGAGCCGCCCATACCGGAGCCTATCATACCAACCGCCATGTACTATGAGCTTCCTGCTGGCCTCATGGCTCCGTTAGTAGGGGTAAGACACTCAATTTGTAGACCCTAGCCTGTCGATTGATTTTAATTACTGGTCTATATTTCAAGCAGTTTCGAGTCGCTCTTTTCTCTTAGGGATAGTCAAGTGACAACCAAACAATCATGAAAGGTTTATTTTTTATTCTATTTTATTTTACATATTTTTTGTCTTCCATGAGATATATACCAGTTGGAAGGTGTTGCCAAGTTTCCTCATATCAGATGGCTTTCTTGGGTATTTGCTTGCTTCAATTCTTGCTCAACTTCATGTATCATAGTGAGAAAAGAAGGAATACTTGTAGTGGATATCCTCATATTGACTTCTTTACTAACAGTCAAGAAATGTTTCTAGTGACAGAAGCTGTTTATAATTTAAGGCGCTGTTACGCGAGGCAATTTTCCTGCAACTTGCAACGCAACAGATGACCAGAGCGTTGCGAGGCAAATTGCAGAATACGTGTTACACGCTGCAACCTATCTCGCAACGTTCCGAAAAGTAGAAGCGTAGTCTACTTTTCCTGCAGCTTGCAACGCAATTTTTCGTTGCGAGACATGCTGCGAAGATGGGGTGTTACTCATGTAGTTTTGTCCGCAACTTGTCTCGCAACGCCCTTGCGTTGCAAGTTCCAGAAAAAATTGCCTCGTGTAACAGCGCCTTTACTGTCGATAACTTGAGCCCCCGATAACGCAAACTTCACGCTAATTCAACCGATAGCAATTTCCCCTCCTTCAATCATCAAAGTATTAAATTTCACCTACGTCAACTGAACCCTAAGTGCCCGAAAATCAACATTCATGTTCTCCTTGCTGTTCTCCTTGTGTTTTTTATGGTGCTAGTTGGGAGAAGTTAATTGAACGTAAAAACGTTTTACCTTTGGTGACTATTTCCTCTGTTCTCATGGCCTGTATGTTTGATCAAGTTATGAGGTTTTGAGGAGAAATTAGGTGCTTTTCGCTGTTTGGGCTTATTTGGTTAACTCGAGCAGCTTTGTTTTTCCGTTGTTGTTTTGAGTTGTCGAGCTGCTACTCGGGTAACTTTACTACAAATAAAATTTCTGTTGATACAAATGTGATGGTGAATTTTAAGCCTGGTGAATATATGAGAAAGATATTCTTATTCTGTTAGTGACACGGATGACTCGGAAAAACTCGGAAGAGACTCGAAAGAACTCGGATTTTTTCCGAGTCGCCTATGTCACTAACAGAAGAAAAACATCTTTCTCATATATTCACCGGGCTTAAAATTCATCATCACATTTGTGTCATTGCGAATATGCCACCTATCGACATTTCAGTCCTAGCAGTATGCAGGACGTTTGTCGCATGAGCCTAATTTAATGTTTTTAGCTCCCACGAGTCTCCTGTAGCTCAGTGGTAGAGCATCTGGACTAGTAACCAGAAGGTCATAGGTTCGACTCCTGTTGGGAGAACTCTGATTTTTTCCGAGTCGCCTGTGTCACTAACAGAATAAGAACATCTTTCTCAAAATTCCTGTCTGTTGTCCTCATCAAGTTGCCGGATGTGGACTACAAACCACTGGATCCTGGAGCTCTCCGTCTCCCTGCCCCTCAACCACCAAGTGAAAGACTCCTGGCCGCGGTTGAAGCGTTTTACAGTCCACCAAGTCATGAGAGACCCAGAAACAGGTTAGATTACACCAACCCTGAAAACCAGACATAACTAATCAGTAATCAACTAACTTATCACTGAGTATTGCTCGTACTGAATAGAACGGATTTCAAATGAGTGTAAGTACTCTAACCAACTACAACAGGAACAACAAACAAAATGAACCAATCAGAAATTGAAGCAAAGACAAGTAATTCGCGTTAAGCGCGGGAAAACGCGAGCACGTCACCATTGGTTTTTCGCCTGATCGGTTGGGAAAGTGGTGCAAGCTTTTTTAACCAATCAAAGAGCTTAGTACCAAAGCAAGACCAAAGGCCCAAAGCAAACACAACTTACATTGCTTTCGGCTCCTGAGCGGTTTTCAAACCAAAGTAATTACTGTAACCAATCACAACAATCACAACAACACAATCAACCAATCAGAACTTAAGGCGGGAAAACGCGGGAAAACGCGGGAAAACGCGTGCGAAAACGCGTGCGAGCAAGTCCTGAGTGGTTTTGGTTTTACTCCTTTGTTTTACTTCTGATTGGTCGAGAAAGTGGTGTGAGTTTTTTTAACCAATCACACAGAGCGTAGTAAAGCAAAAGCAAAACAAACCCGAATTACTTTTGACACTCGTCATCGATTGAGCATTAATATCATTGATTCGTAATCGATGTCATTGGTCACTCATAAATCTCGTGCCAACAAACATTCTTTACCCAGAGTTTGATAAAATAAAATAAAAAACCCAGTCAAATGTGTTGTACCCTTATTTGGTACTTTCCTTTCATTTCGAACAGGGTAATTCTTCAAACTGAAATCTTCAAATGATGCAAAAAACGCAGCCATGTTTCCTCGACAACAGACCCCCTTGCCAAAATGACCACTGAATAAATATTCTTTTATATGGTAACTTATTGACTTCATTCTTAAGAGCGGCTATCCGTAACTTTCACCTAGGACCATGCAAGATAGAAACATAGGCCCGCAATGCGTGCAGAACCGACGAAGTGTTGGTTCGTCTTGAAAAGAAAGCAAGCGAGGCGTGCGTGATTGCAGGTTCAATAACATTCACGCATCTGTAACAGCAAGTTGCAGCAAAAGTGCGTAACTGTAACTAACGCTGAAATTTGACCAACTGAAAAAGCGAACAATACCCTGGAAAGGAGGTCAACTGAATTATTCACCCTCTCCTCACCAAACATTGCCCCACAGACTACGCCCACGACCTCATGCATTCTTCACACAAGATCATTTTTCGCTGTCTTTTGGTCGGCCTTCCTCAAAACCCTGAACAAAAAAGCCATCACAATTCTCAAAACAGACGCATTTCAAAAAACGGGTGATAAATTTCCCAATATAAAAGTAACCACATCTTTACGATTGATCAGCATGGGCACTGTAACAGCCCAAAAGAATTGAACTTTTTCCCATGCCTAGGAACCACGCTTTGTGCACAGTTTCCTTTAATCATGCCATGGGCTCCTTAAGCCAAATTGTGAATGCAAATACGAAATAAATCATTGCTGCGTACAGGATACAAGAAAGTGCATTATAGGCATTTACCAGTCGTTTTGACCCACTCCACCCTCGATAAATGTTTTTACTTGGCTCAACGTGCCGTGCTAACTGGCGTAACGAGAATTGTGACAGTATTTTGCCCTTTGCGTTACCGAATGACGTAATGTTTAAAACCTGATGACTCAGCTCATCTGTCTTATCGCTTTGTATATTTAATTGTGTTGAATGAAACTAAAAAATTAAATGTCGATACAAATTTATCCACAACCGAACATGCTTTTACCGAGAGTTGTGAGGGATATATTTATATACTGTTGTGAAAAGGGCACTATAAAAACATGATTATCGTTAAAGACAAACACATCGTCAGAATCTCAACGTGCTAACCGGCGTGACGAAAATTGTGACAGTATTTTGTCTTTTGCGTTACCGAATGACGTAATGTTTAAAATCTGATGACTCAGCTCATCTGTCTTATCACTTTGAATAATTTGTTGAATTAAAATTAAAATTTAAAGATAAATTTTGTCCACAACTGAACATGCCGTTACCGAGAGTTGTGAGCTATGTATTTATATACTGTTGTGAATCTGGCACTATAAAAACAGATTATCGATTAAGACAAACACACCGTCAGAATCAGGAGAAATTAGTAAAAAGGCAAAGTCGTCGGTTTATCTCAAACGCGTTAAAGCATGACTTATGACGTAATCGTTAAATCCGGTTTGCTCTTCCGGAGTCAGCAAGTCAGTGTCTCGAACTCTAAAATCGAACAAATCGGTTCAAAATCAAAACTAAAGCAGAAAACTTAAAAAGACTAACTGGTATATCTTTCTGTGCCGCTTATACTATCCAAGAAGATCCAGCCCAGTGTAGTAATTCATTTCCCACCTGCGAATAACCTTTCTTACCGTTGGCAGCTAGATACTTTCCAAGTATTGAACATAACCACAACAACATACACCAGAATTTTCCTCTCATAACATTTACTATGAAAGATTCTATCCTTACGATGCCTCAGCAACACTTTGGTCCCACCAGCAACAACAGTGCCACTGGACTTCACCTCCTGTTATTATCAGTCCTCCTTGCTTTCTTTCACTAGTATTGCACAGATATTTCACTCCGGCCAAAGCCAACACTGCTCGACGGACGTGTGCTTCTATACCTACGATACTTTTTATGTGGACCCTTGTCCTATCGTGCGTGTGTGTGTGTACTAATCGATGTCTGTGTACAACTTCTTCTCTATATGTTCAGCGGTCAGCACAAAATTATACTACAACACAGTCGAAGCAAATCTTCCACCAAGCCTCCGTCACCTTTCTTGACCTGCCAATTCAAAATGGCGACTCGGCCATAGCGAAATACACACCTTGTGAGCCTTACACGACGTATTTTGACCGACCAAACGAGTCGACCCTCTTGTTACGACTGCTCTAACTCGACTTCGTCGGTTAAACATAGGCCCGCAATGCGTGCAGAACCGACGAAGTGTTGGTTCGTCTCGAAAAGAAAGCAAGCGAGGCGTGCGTGACTGCAGGTTCAATAACATTCAAGCATCTGTAACAGCACGTTGCAGTAAAAGTGTGTAACTGTAACTAACGCTGAAATTTGACCAACTGAAAAGGCGATCAATACCCTGCAAGGACGTCAACTGAATTATTCACCCTCTCCTCACCAAACATAGCTCCACAGACTATGCCCATGACCTCATCCATTCTTCACTCAAGACCATTTTTCGCTGTCTTTTGGTCGGTCTTCCTCAAAACCCTGAACAAAAAGGCCATCACAATTCTCAAAACAGACTGACGCATTTCAAAAAATGGGCGAGAATTTTCCCAATATAAAAGTAACCACATCTTTAAGATTGATCAGTATGGGCACTGTAACAGCCCAAAAGAATTGAACTTTTCCCCACCCCTGGGAACCACGCTTTGTGCACAGTTTCCGTTAATCATGTCAAGGGCTCTTTAAGCCAAATTGTGAATGCAAATACGAAATAAATCATTGCTATGCTCTATCGTACAGGTTACAAGAAAGCGCATTATAGGCATTTACCAGTCGTTTTGACCCACTCCACCCTCGATTAATGTTTTTACTTGGCTCAACGTGCCATGCTAACTGGCGTAACGAAAATTGTGACAGTATTTTGCCCTTTGCGTTACCGAATGACGTTATGTTTAAAATCTGATGACTCAGCTCATCTGTCTTATCGCTTTGAATATTTAATTTTGTTGAATTAAACTAAAAAATTAAAAGTTGATATACATTTGTCCACAACTGAACATGCTTTTACCGAGAGTTGTAAGCAATGTATTTATATACTGTTGTGAATAGGGCACTATAAAAACATGATCATCGATAAAGATAAACACATCGTCAGAATCTCAATGTGCTAACTGGCGTGACGAAAATTGTGACAGCATTTTGTCTTTTGCGTTACCGAATGACGTAATGTTTAAAATCGGATGACTCAGCTCATCTGTCTTATCGCTTTGAATATTTTGTTAAATTAAAATAAAAATTTAAAGATATATTTGGCCACAACTGAACATGCCGTTATCGAGAGTTGTGAGCGAAGCATTTATATACTGTTGTGAATATGGCACTATAAAAACATGATTTTCGATCTGGAGAAATTGGTAAAAAGCGAAGTCGTCGCTTTCTCTCAAACACGTTAAAGCAGGTCTTATGACGTAATCGTTAAATCCGATTTGCTCTTCCGGAGTCAGCAAGTCAGTGTCTCGAACTCTAAAATCGAACAAATCGGTTTAAAATCAAAAGTAAAGCAGAAAAATTAAGAAGAGTAACTGGTATATAATTCCGGGCCGCTTATACTATCCAAGAAGATCCAGCCTCGTGTAGTAATTCATTTCCCACCTGCGAATAACCTTTCTTAACGTTTGCAGCTGGATACTTTCCAAGTATTAAACAGGTAAACATAACCACAACAACATATACCAGAATTTTCCTCTCATAACATTTACTGAGAACGATTCTATGCTTACGATGTCTCAGCAACACTTTGGTCCCACCAGCATCAACAGTGCCACTGGACATCACCTCCTGTTATTATCAGTCCACCTTGCTTTCTTTCACTAACTAGTATTGCACAGATATTTCAGTCCGGCCAAAGCCAACACTGCTCGGCCTACGTGTGCTTCTACACCTACGATACTTTTTATGTGGCCCTTGTCCTATCGTGCGTGCGTGTGTGTACTAATCGATGTCTGTGTACAACTTCTTCTCTATATGTTCAGAGGTCAGCACAAAATTATACCACAACACAGTCGAAGCAAATCTTCCACCAAGCCTCCGTCACCTTTCTTGACCTGCCAATTTAAAATGGCGACTCCGCTTTTGTTCTCACGTCATCCCATCCCGTGGGCCATAGCGAAATACACACCTTGTGAACCTTACACGACGTATTTTGACCGACCAAACCAGTCGACCCTCTTGTCACGACTGCTCTAACTCGACTTCGTCGGTTAAAAATCGAAAATTACCAAACTTTGTCACAATAAAGGTCATCCTCGGAGACCCAGGGGCAGCTAGTCGGGACGACGGGATTTTCATGGGCGAAAGTTTACAACAATAGCGGGAGAGCCCCTGGGCACTTACTCTTACCGAACGAGTTCCAGAAGCGTTTGAAATCCCGCCTTCTGATTGGCCAGAAAAATATTTTTCTGGCCAATCAGCGAAGAGGAACAGCCGGGCGACTCTCATGTCTTCTTACACGAGGTTGTTTTCCTCATCGAACGCCGTAGTAGCGTGGCCCGTTCAACGGGAACATTTTTGAGGAGAGCTTCAGAAAAAGTAAATAAATAATGAATAAACGAAGTCGAGGAAATCGCAAACTATAACGTGGCCGCAAGAAAACAACCACTCACAGGGAATTTTTCACGGCGGACTTATCGAAAGTATCGTAAATTTTTAGAGCTAGCGACTTCCCCTTTCTCAAGTGTTGCGTGAGGCTAATAGCTACTCGAGTAAACGATGTTACTAATTATTTCTCCTTGTTCGTTACACAACGTCTGAAACTTTCCACGGGAATCTCCGATGCTCGGGCCACGCAACTATGTCGCTCGAGCGTGGGAACCACAGTTAACCAAAGCGTAATATGAGTGTTTGTATGGAACTGAAATTCGGTCGAAAGTAATCGGCGGTTTTCCGCTGAAAATGCATTAAAATGGAAACACAGTTTGAAAAGCATTACCTATTATGTGTTTGCTGCGTTTTTATTGCTTTTCCGAGCTTCTGGAGGCCGATCTGGGCGATTTTCTGCTTAACGGTCGATGCGTCATGTCACGTACTAGAGAGAACTAGTTCTCTCTAATACGTGACATGACACGCTCGATCAACATAGTTGCGTGGCCCGTGCATCAGAGATGGAAAGTTTCAAACGAAGATCAAGGAAGAAGGAGAAATAATTAGTTACATTGGAGAAGGGGGAAGTCGCTCGCTCTAAAAATTTGCGATACCTTCGATAAGTCCGCCGTGAAAAATTCCCTGTGAGTGGTTGTTTTATTGCGGCCATTTCCTCGACCTCGTTTATTTATTATTTATTTATTTTTTCTGAAGCTCTCCTCAAAAATGTTCCCGTTGAACGGGCCACGCTACTACGGCGTTCGATGAGGAAAACAACCTCGTGTAAGAAGACATGAGAGTCGCCCGGCTGTTCCTCTTCGCTGATTGGCCAGAAAAATATTTTTCTGGCCAATCAGAAGGCGGGATTTCAAACGCTTCTGGAACTCGTTCGGTAAGAGTAAGTGCCCAGGGGCTCTCCCGCTCTTGTTGTAAACTTTCGCCCATGAAAATCCCGTCGCCCCGACTAGCTGCCCCTGGGTCTCCGAGGATGAATAAAGGTCTTCCCAAACCATTTATAAAAATATAAGTTTCAGTTTATTTCGGTAGAGATTTTACCGTTACGACGACTTTATCATTCCGATGGCTCGGGAGCTAGTAAAAACGACTTGAAAGTGTCACTTAAATCAACCACTCGTCTTGAATTGTGAAAACAGAAATATCAACATCAAAGCCATGTAGTATAAGTAGGATATTTCCTTGTCATGTTTGCTCTGTCAAATTTGAAATCGATGGAAACCAGAATTTTTAGCAGATTTTTAAAATTTAACCGTTTCGAGCACAGGCAGCCCAAGCTCACGCCTCGAGAAAGCGAGGAATTTATAAATTATTTATGCTTCTCGAGTCGGGACGTGACCTTCGAGAGAGACCGGTATTGGGTTACAAGCGGCCGTTAACAATTTGAGACTTTGTATGGGGAATAAAATATCGTCGATTTCGAACGTGAAATAAAACTCAATTTCAACACTTTTTTAGTGAAAGGAATAAAACTATCTTACCTCTTGCGTCTTTGTGTGTTTTGGGGGCTTATTCTATCGTTTTGGGCTTTCTTTGTCACGACAGTTGGGTTACAAGCGGCCGTTAACAATTTGAGACTTTGTATGGGGAATAAAATATCGTCGATCTCGAACGTTAAATAAAACTAAATTTCAACATTTTTTTAGTGAAATGAATAAAACTAACTTACCTCTTGCGTCTTTGTGTGTTTTTTGGGCTCATTTCATCGTTTTGGGCTTTATTTGTCTTGACTGTTACTACCTTCATAAGACGAAGTAGCGAAATTCAGGACCAAAAAAGCACTCTGGTATATGGCTTTCGCTGCTGAGACTACACTTGTTGGAATAAGCAATCTTTCCTCTACGATTTGATGAAAAAAAATTTTTGGGTAAATGAAATGGTAAATTTTGGGAGCGCTTTATCTACACCCTTTTTTGCAAGCGAAGACGACCTTTTGACCTTCACAAGCGGGGAAGTAATGACCAGCGTTTTCAAATAACACGCGCTAATTCCATTTTTTAAAGAAAAGTTTCACAATGTTTGGTACTTACTAATTAACAGAACCTCAAATAAAGTCATCAGCCGAAAACAGGACAGGTTTTCACTCGCAAATACGTTTTTTTGGCAAAGGCAAACTTCGGTTGTTGGTGATTAACATCGGCAAATTTGCATACATTTGAAACATTTTTCTTTCACAACAAAGTCGGTTTTCTGCCTTCAGTTTTTTTCCAGAACAATGGTAAAGAAGACCAATAAAGTGTGACCCAACTATTTATAAAGAAAATCTTACCTTAATGACTCTTTTCTGAGGAAGAAACGTCGAGATTTCTTCTGACCGCGCGAGACAACCGTCGAACATTTTTGGGTGGTCGCGAAGGACCTCATAAGATAAAATGCCTGGATTTAAATTTTTTTATTGCTAGCCTACGGCAGAATCTGTCTGATGTTTTTTCCTGTTCTTGTCTCCTGGAATGCTGTCTGGCTACAATCTCTGGGCATGACTTGTTTTTTGTTTGTTTGTGTGTTTTTTTTTTGTTTTTTTTGTTTTGGTTGCCACTTTTTCTAAATAGAAGTGCCTATGATAAATTTAATGCTGATGGTTTTACTTTTAACCATTCTAAGCAGAAAAAAATATCATTCATTGGGGTATGCTGGGCGCCCCTTGCCCTAAAAACATTTCTTGATAAACAAACGTAGATATTCCGGTCCACCCTAGGTAATGAAAAACTATCTTGCGGGGGTGCTTCAATGGCTTCCACGATACTACCGACGACTACATATATATAAACGGCTGCTATATAAATAGTCAGCCAAGAACACTGGCGTATGGTTTGAAAGTGCCCTTTCCATGAACAAGCAAGTGAACTAACTGTACAAAACAGCTTTCTATCATCTACGTAATCTCGTTACTACCAGAAAGTTCCTGTCACACAAAAACTGCGAAATACTAACACACACCTTTGCAACTCCTCGGATCGATTACTGTAATTCTCTACTATCTGGCCTACCACATAATTTGCTGCAAATTGGACCTAAATATTTAACAGACACTTCACTTGGACAGCTGCAGTTTTTCTTGTAGGATCTCCAGCGGATTCTAAACCTTTCCCGGTGTCGCGGGCATATTGTTAAACCCAAACGAACTTCATTGAATTAAAAAATTCCTTTAAAAATTAGGAAAAAAAAACGGTTCCGACTATCATCAAACGTCAGAATCTGTGCCAAGGTACACTCAGTTTTCCTGTCTTCATTTAGGTCAAAAGGAATATATCCCGTGGAAGTATTCACCCACCCTAGCTGCCAAATATGTCTCATTGTAACAGGCAGGTATCTTAACAGAATTGTTAATTTGGGCAGTGCATAACTTCGTTTACCCCTCAATTATCTATGGATGTACCCCAAGATGGAGAGAGGGGTGTTGCGCCCCAGGTGATAACAAATGTGGATACCATGAGTAATTTCATTATTTCGCTTCAGTAATACCGGCAAGATTTTCGTGCAACGTGTTACGCAACAAGGATGCGTTACAAGTTGAGAGTGTTCTCACCTATACACGCAACAAATCTTTATTTTTTGAAAAGTAGAAGCAACTAACTTTCCGCAACCTGAACACGCGACGGGGAGGTGATAATAAGCGCAACATCGTTGCGCGAATAGTTGCACGAATGTTTTCCGTGTTATTTGGCCTTTAGGCAAGATTTTACAACTCCTGGTGGCGGCATGTACAGTTGTATCCAAGCTAAAGAACATTACGCATTTCTTGGTGCATCATACGAACGCGCGGGACGTGTGTAGCTCGCGCGGGAAAATCCACGCTTTCGGCACTTCGCGCCAAGCGAGTTAACCTTTTTCGGAAGATTCGTGCCCCCGCGAGTTTTCTTCTTCTTGTCTTTTCTTTTCTTATTTTGAGGCAGAGAAAGAGAGCGAACAGCAGAAAGTATTTTGCAGTCTACAGCAATAAGTACCCAAATTTTTCAACAGTACAAGCTAGTACAGTTACCTGCTCTTGCCAACAAAAGCTTTGCTTCTGAATCTAGTGAGGCATCCGACACCTTGTAACTTCTCAGATGTCCTTTGATGTTTTTACTGCATTCCCCAATTTTATTATATGGCTAGAGCTTGTAAATATATAACGCGCGCTGTGATTGGCCAATACTCGGGGCCAGATTTTCCCGTAATGCCCACGGGCACACCTATGAGCGATGTTAATGCCCGGCTAGTAAAGTGGAAATATAGAAATTTGTAAAAGTACATTTGATTCAAATAGTTGGAATGATTTTGAAGCTAAATGAAAAGAGACAGTTTCTTTGAAAGTTTTACTTTTTCTTGTGCGATATCCCCGGGGGGTACTTCCCGAAGATTTGGGTGGCGGTGTGCAGCGCGCTTCTGGAAACCCTTACCTTAGTTCAGACCAAGATATGTGATTTTCCCTACTCTATTTCAGACCTGACTTAAAATGTGAGACCCTGTTTCAGACGAGACCCTAACCTTATTTCGTTTGCGTAAACAGTTGAGAAGGGCTTCAAATTCCCAATGTTAATCAAAACTCAGTTCTTTGGAGAAGAAAATTAATAAAAAGATAGCTCCTTGTAAGAGCCTTACCAGATCCCATATCAGACTGCACAAACCTCACGCTATTTCAGACCAAAATGGTCAAAATCTATTCCCTATTTCAGACCATAAAGGCTCAAAAACCATACCCTTTGGGGTCGCACATACCTATATAGCTTATGTAAGGGAGTACCCCCCTCCCCCGGGTGCGCTATAAATTTCTTGTGTGGAATAAAACTGCTGAGTTTTGTATGCTTTCCGGTAAACTGTTTCATTCATCCCAATCCGCCACGGCTCACTTTTCAAGTAATAAAGTGTTAGGCATAGCCATATAATAAACTTCTTATTACAGGGTCGTAACGAGGTATGTGGGATCAGGGATCAAAGGGGTGGGATCGGGGATCAGAAGGGTGGGATCTAGGACCACAGCCCTGGGATCAGGAATCACAGACCATGGGATCGGGATCAGCAGTTTCTTATGGGGATCAGGATCAGGTTGTACCACATTTGTGGGATCAGGGACGAAAACTGGTCACGGTTTTGGAATCAAGGAACAGAAATTTGCGTACAAAAATGGGATCAGCGATGAAAAACATACCTCGTTACCACCCTGTTATTATCTCTTGCTAGCTCGGGACCTTACTAGGTGAATATTGCCCTCAGTCGTTCTTGTACGACCTCGGGCCGGCCTCGGCCCTCGCGCTCAGTTAATAAGAAGTAAGTAACACACTGGACCAGTTCGCTCGGTTGTCTGAACTAGCCCCACAACTTCCTCCAACTATTTTCCGAATACCCACACAAAGCCATGGTAGTTTATGAGGTTTGACAGATTGGTGGCGTTCCAAGCAGTTCAACCCACGTGCAAGACTTGTGTCGGGATTTTTTGACACGAGGCATGTTTATTACATCATGATTGTGGAAGTATTTGGCAACTTCAGGTATAATGACCGGTAACATTATTTGGCTCTTATTTTTCTTTGGTTAAAAACTTTGGGATAATTTTACATTCTACAGTACTAATGCTATAAAGACTGGTTTGAATTTTAAAAGAATTCATTGCACTAACAGCAAAGTTTTAGACATCTCTTTTGTTTCTTGTCCATTCCTGCGCATTGGAGATTGGCTGCTGACAGCTGTTTGGCATTTGCCTGGCCATGTGGTTTTGTAATCTAAGACCACTGTGTATTGCGTGACAGTATATGCATCACTTACCCAAAAATGTTCGACGGTTGTCATCAGTTGTCATGGGCGGCTAGTAGAAATCTCGTCATTTCTTCACAGAAAATGGTTATTAAGGTACGATTTGTTAGGATAGATAGATAAGATAGATAGATAAGATAGATAAGATAGATAGTTAGGTAATGCTTTACTGGTTTTCGTTAGTATTTTTACTTCAGAAACAAGGAAGGTAAAACGAGTTTCTTGTGAAAACAAATGTTTCAAATTTATACAAATTTGCCGATGTTAATCACTAACAACCAAAGTTTCCCTTGGCCAAAAAAACGTATTTGCGAGTGAAAACATGTCCTGTTTCCGGCTGATGACTTTATTTGAGGTTCTCTTAATTAGTAAGTACCAAACAGTGTGAAAATTTTCTTTAAAAAATGGAATTAGCGCGTGTTCTTTGAAAACGCTGGTCATTACTTCCCTGCCTGTCAAGGTCAAAAGGTCGTCTTCGCCTGGAAAATAGGGTGTAGATAAAGCGCCCCCAAAATTTACCATTTCATTTACCCAAAAATTTTTTTTCATCAAATCGTAGAGGAAAGATTGCTTATTCCAACAAGTGTAGTCTCAGCAGCGAAAGCCATATACCAGAGTGCTTTTTTTGGTCCTGAATTTCGCCATTTTTTAGCGTGCGACTATGCCGCTCGAAACGGTTAAATTTTAAAAATCTGTTAAAAATTCTGGTCTCGATCGAATTCAAATTTGACAAAGAAAACATGACAAGGAAATATCCTACTTATACTACATGGCTTTGATATTGATATTTCTGTCTTCACAATTCAAGACGAGTGGTTGATTTAAGTGACACTTTCAAGTCGTTTTTACTCGCTCCTGAGCCATCGGAAAGATAAAGTCGTCGTAACGGTAAAATATCTACCGAAATAAACTGAAACTTATGCATCAGTCAATTCCAGCGGTGCCCATCCCCCCCCCGGGCCAACCCCCGGGCATTAGCATTTTTTTGTTAAAAATGGCAAATTCCCGGGGGTGGGGACAAGTAAGTCCGTCAAATGCCCCGGGGTGGGACCAAAATAGAAGGCAAATGCCCCACCCCCGGGATCATCTAGAAAGCAACACTGCTCAAGATTTTAATAATAAATCATAACAAAAAAAGTGTCACTCATCATTGTTATCAATGCGCTTCGGTTATTTTATAACTGTGCGTCTCCCCTTCCGTTGTTCATTTGTTTCCAAAATAATACTTTATTAATATCAATAACACGTTCATTTATTTGATTTTGACATACACAACTTATAAGTGTTTAATATTAAAAGAAATGCTTAAATAATTTCGAAGAACTGAAAATGCATGATCTGTATTTAACAAACGGCCAAAAACATAAAGTATTTTTACTAAACTGGTCACCTCGGATAGCTTAAAAATCCATATAGTACGTAGAATTAATTTCACTTCATACAGTATTTAATCAACAAACGATGAAATCAATCAGCGAACAGCAACAAAGGAATGGAAGATCATGGACGACCTCAGACTGACTACACCGGAACGTTTTTCTCACCTTGTCAAATGCCCCGGGGTCGTCCCGGGGGTAGGCAAATGCCCGACCCCCGGGCAGTGATAAAATTTCAAATGCCCCACCCCCGGGATTAAAACGTGAGCAAATGCCCGACTAATGCCCGGGAGGGGGATGGGCACTGCTGGAATTGACTGATGCATTATATTTTTATAAATGGTTTGGGAAGACCTTTATTGTGACGAAGTTTGGCAATTTTCGATTTTTCTATCTTGCATGGTCCTAGGTGAAAGTTACAGATAACCGCTCTTAAGATTGTAACTCTACAGAACGTTTACTTACAATCGATAACGTTAGGCTAATTTGTTACAGAATATTATATCGGCCGCCATTTTTACTAAGGGTCCCTGAGGTAATATGGAGCGTTTTGCTTTTGCAAGCGATCAAACCAGTCTAGAGGTAACAACGCGTATTGTTCATTCTTTAGCGAAGGGTGGGAGCAGAGTGGTTTGTTTGAGTTTTACAAAGCCAAGCTGAAGTACATCAAAGATCGCGAGGAAGCAGAAAAACACAAAGTGCAGGAGCGCCCACAAAGCAGATCAAGGTAAGGATTTTAGATTACGGTCTGTGAAAATATGGCTTCACATAGTCATGCAAGTTGCTTCACATTGTCATTTAAGTGAATATTTGCTTTATGATGCAGCGTTAGCCAAATCTTTGTAATACTTTGAGTCGTATCTCTTCCGCTTAGGTATAGTCGAGCACGAAGAACATGCGAACGCGTGCGAAATCACCTGCCGCGTGGAAACGCGACACGCGTGTCGGGAGTTCCACGCAGCAGTCGACTTTCTCACGTGTTTGCGTGTTTTTCTCGTTCGACTATCTCTTGGCTGATGGAGGGAATGCTTGTAGTCTAGATCTTTGTATTTGCAAATTTTTGAAGAAGTTTTTCACACTCAGAGGCCTTACCCGTCACTTACTTTTTTCAGGTCAAGGTCTCGATCCAGGTCACCCCGCCGTTCACGATCTCGTTCCCAGTCTCCTCGTCAGCACCGCTCTCGGTCTCGTTCCAGATCTCCCAGGAGGCGGCGTCATTCGCGCTCTCGCAGTCGGTCCATCTCTCCAAGACGACGAAGGTAGAGTGTTAGATGTCATTGTCTTCAGAAAAAACCTTACCATTGAATACTTCGTAGAAGACCACTGAAGGGATCCGAAAACGTCATCACTAATGGAAGGTGTTAAATAAAGTGCTTTGAAACAAAAAGCTTATTTCAATAAGGTTTCATAAATATGGTCACTTAACGGAGAAGTTGATTCCCAAGGTCGTTCAACTGTGTGAATGTTTCTTTTATCTTTTGTTTTCAGGTCACGCTCCCGTTCAAGATCACGATCAAAGTCTAGGTCACGATCACGTTCCAGGTCACGCTCGCGCTCAAAGTCACGCTCGAAGTCACGTTCAAGATCACGGTCGATCTCACCGATGTTCAAGTCAAACAGAAGTCCTGATAGAAGCCCGACACCACCCAGTTTTCAGTATGTGTCTATTTGTGATGGTGCAACAACGAACATTAATTTTATTTCATTAAGTGAAAAAGCAAAATTGCTCTTAGAATGGATTTCTTGCGAATTGTAAACTGGAACGTTGACATTTTTCATACGTTTGAGGCTACCATTAGACGTCCTCACGAGGGACATCCGAGGCTTTGCAAAAAGGGTGTAAGTGATGTCTTAGACCACCTGGGACTTTGCATCAGGGAAAACTGGTAGCTAGTGACGCTTTTTGTGCAGATAAATAATATAGATGTAGATGCATATTTGCCCATTTTTGCGGTCCTTACTTAAGCAATAAATCTCCCTTTATAAAAATCTTCACTGTGGGTCGCGTGATTGGAAATCCCCATTTTGCTGCTTATGCGATCGTTCGTCTATGGGCGGAAAGCCAAACCGAATAGATGTCTCCATTTCCAAATCAAACATATTTCTACGGTAGATGGGCCCTAAATTTAACGGAGTGGTTAACCCTTTAAGCCCCAACAGTGATCAGCATCAAATTTCTCCTTATCATATCAATGCATTAAAACACATACAGATCACGAAAATTTAGGAAATGATCGCCAAACATGAATTGTCTTGATGTTTGTGCAAATTCTCCCAACTAGTTCCGTAAGAAACATGTCGAGAACACTAAAGAGAACATGCATGTTGATATTGGGGCAATTACTTTTTTGTTACCAGTCCGGCTTACACATCCAAGACGCTTGAAGACCGACTTGACGAGAGTAACGTGGGACATCAGATGCTCAAGAAAATGGGTGAGTTGATAGTTTTAATACAAGCGCCTTTCGCCTGTTCCATACCTGCAGATTGTGACGAGCAAAGGAAAGACGGTGGCTTAACTTAAAAAGTGTATGTTTTCTCAGTATACTGTTTTTCATCTTTAGGCTGGGGAGGAGCGGGCCTGGGAAGGAGTGAACAAGGAATCCATAATCCGATATCAGGGGGAGAGGTTCGGGATAAGTTTGACAAATTCAAGGTATGGGCCAATGGTGATTTCATTCAAGCCTTGTCTATAAATGTTTCTTGTCCTTTATGAAATTGTTTTCCCCATTCTACAAACAACCACTTTTTTTCTCAAAAGATCATGGAGAGAGATGCGAAGCGGCGATCCTCGTCTCTCCCATTTTCATTCTCTTTATTCACACTTACCCCAGACCTCTTGTGTTAATATCTCGAACATCATGTGCCAAACTAACAGTATGTAAGACTTTATTTTAAAATAAATCCGTTCGAGCTTCTAAATTCTTACCCGCTGATTGGCTCATAGCTAAGGTTAGTAAAAGTGTAGGCCACAAGGATAATGTCATATGTTATGCAAGGAAACATGTTTTCAATGCAGTCGTTACAAAATAGGAACATATTCTTCTTTTCGCAGCTGTTGCTGTAAAGGAAACATTTCGTGCAACTTACATCGCAATTTTGCTTCGAGGCGAGTTGAAGGAAACGTTGACTAAGAGTTTTCAAAGCGCAACCGTTAATTGAGGTTCAAACGTCAGATTTAACATATTATTTAAACTATATAAAAATCCCTCCATGTTCACCTTACTTCGCCATTTAGTTGTTAATAAAGCATTGGGTTGTTGGTGCAGTAAAGGTCCTTAAATTTGGGCCTTGACGCTGAGAACTAGAATTGAAAGAAGTGACCATACTCTGTTATGCCGTGCTTCATCTCTTAATAATTTATGATACCTTCTACCTCTTGTCCTCCTCGGCATTTATGGGAGCGTTATTTTTATGACAAGTTAATGAAAAATAAACCTGCAAAATAGCTAAGGCTAATCGAGGCGGGTCACTGAGACTTGACATAGCATTAAGCTCAACAAAAACAAAACAAAATATGAAGTTTGAACATCAACTTTCCGAGGGAACCTATCACACATAGGGCCTGAGACAGAAGAACTCTATTGTTTTTATTGTACAAAAGTAAATTTTGAGCGAAAATTGCCGAAAACGGGCACTATGCATTGATAGGCGCCCGCTGAGGAGAGACGTTACCGCGTCACATTGATCGATTTCGACCAATGGGACCACGCCAAAATTTAGTCGATTTAGCGTTGTACTATAAAGAGAATTATGTAGCTTTTAACAAAGTAAATATGAAAGTGATAACCTATTGTCTATAGAATAATAAAACATCCTTTTCATTATAAACTGTTGTTTTTGTGTTCTCGACTGTAGGGAGTAGGAGTCGAGATGAACGATCCGTTTGAAGCGTACAGGAAAAGCAAAAGCTACTCCTTCATTGACTCCCGTATCGGTAAGTGTTTGAATCTAGACGCAAAGCGGCTTTAAAAATGATGGTAGGACGAAACCTCGTTCCCAGTCGTCCTTGGCGGAATATCAACTGTGAAGTCACCCGTCGAGCTCAACGGGAAGATTTGCCCCAAGCCTCACGCTGTCACTCGACAAGCGCGTGAAGGCCTGGGGACGAGGCTGGGTAGGACATTATTGACACCAAATCTTTGATCTAACGGATATTTTTCTGTGCTTAAATATATCGATACTCGTAATTAGTATCGTTGTTTTCGATACCGTTCGATATTGGTCACATGACCACTTGCAGGGAAAACGTTTTGTGTTTTATCCACATTATGTTCAAGGAAACCTTTTAAGTACACACTAAAGGTAACAAGGTACTAGTACATTTAAGGGGGCAATATACGTGGATGCCTTTTTTCCCCAGCTTTTCAGCCTTTTTTCCTAATTTTCTCCATGAGATTTCATTCAATCAAAAAATGCTATCATGGGGTCATAGCGTATAGTGCTAGTTCCCATAAATGTGAGAGAATTTTTTCGCGATTTTTAAAGTAAACGTAAAGAAAGAGAAGGGTGAGGGAAATTGATGAATTTTAAGAAAATTGATAATTGTTAGGGAATTAAAGGTGAGTTAACATTAAAATTTAAAGTTAATAATTAATAGAGGGACACCAAAACAGTCCACAAACAACCCCAAGTGCTCTTGCAGGGGGGTGGACTGTCTGGGAGTGTGTACAAAAATTCAATCCCTCTTTTATTTCTTTCTTAAATCGTATCGTATTTCCTCAAAATTCACGTATATTCCCCACTTAAACAGAAAACGAAGAAAGAATGGCGTGGAGGCCTAAAGGAATCTGTAAAGCTTATATATAATTAGGCCTCCTGAAAAAAGAAATAATTTGTTTTATATTCAAAGTGAAGTTATGGCGTCGGACTACAAATGAACTGTTTGTAAATAACGCAAATATGCCGCAATAAACCAGTTAGAATTCGAAGTGAGAACAGCATTACTACCAGTGGCGAGCGCGGAAAAAGTTGTAACCGTTGCCAAGCGCGAGAAAACATGTAATCGCGGGCCGAGCGCGGGAAAACGTGCGTAACGCAGCTAAGTCACGATTTGCTTTGGTTTTGCGCCCGAGTCCAGATAGGCAAACAAATGTCATTGTCACTCCCTTTGGCCAAATGCGGCACCACTATTTTCCACATTGTTCTAAACATATTTTCCCGGGCTATGCACTCGAGACAAATAATATCTCTTTATCTGAAATGCAAAAAATTACCGGTGCTTTATTGGCGAGGCGGTGGGGGTAGGGGGAGGCGGGAGCGTCCCCTAGACAAGCATCTCATAAGGCACGTCCCTTGTAGACGGGGTTTTAGTCTAGCTTGTTTACATTTATACCTCACAATGAGTTGCATGGTCATAGTCACTTCGTTATTGGTTAGATCCTTGTTAGTCGCGGCTGTTTAGTTTAATTGAATTTTAGTTTTTAATAATAACCTCAAGGTGCGCGCATCTCAACGTGAAACCTTCAAATGAAAACGATGACATTTTTTTCCTCTTTCTTCTTTTAGCCAAGTCTGAAGCAAAAGCTGCTGCAAGAAGGGAAGCTATAAGAGAAGCAGAGAAGAAGAGAAAATAAGACGAACAGACGAGGCAGAGACCTTGAATCAATTTCCTTTATATTCAAGGGAACAAGCATCTTTAACACTGGTCTTGCATTGTCGTCGACGTCCCAGATTCATTTAGCCCGCGTCTTTCGCCAGCGGTGTTGCCTAGAAGCGTGACATAAAGGTTGTGATGGAGAGCTGACATGACAACGTTCTGTGTTGTCGCGAATTCCCCGCAGCTTTTCGCTTCGTTTGACATTTGAAAATTTTCGCTAAGTAAACTACGACAATTCTCTCCACCGGGGTATAGACACGGAGCTTGTTTTTCCTACTGTGTAACACCAAGCAAAAAACGTAGTAGGGAGTGTGAAAGATCTAGGTACAATTTAGATAAGTTAAGAACTCGAGATGTAAAGTAGGTGAACCTGGATAGCACTTCTCCAAAAACCTGCGTGGAAAAAATCATTTCACGTTCCATCTACCACAAACGGCCATTTAGGTTGTTATTCAATAAAGTATTGTATAAAAATGCGTACAGATGTCCTTTGATTGAGACAAGGAGAAAGCTGGACAGGGAAGACCTCGAAATTTTGGAAGGTTTTCCTCCCAGGATCTGGAGACCCTATTACTATTTCAGACCAAAATGTGATTTTTTAATTCCTATTTAAGATCTTAAGGGCTCATGCCACCTACCGTAAAAGCTCCATTAAGCCTCCCCCCCCCCCAGTCTAACCCCCTCTGTAATAAACCCCTCTCTGAAAGTCAAATTTTAAATAAGACCCCCTCCCTTTTAATAAGCCACCCTTCTAATCTCTGTTAAGCCACCCACTTCATCGCCAGTTGGTGTATTTTTATCAAGGCTAGAAAAAAATACATAAAGTTGGTCGATCTTTATTGATAAGAAGTAAATTAACAGTGTTTGAGTTTTGTGCAAAAATTATTTTGAGATTAACTGTTTGAAGATTTCAAATAAGCCCGCTGCTCATGAGGTCTGAAATTAAATAAGCCCCCAGGGGTCTTAATCGAGCTTTTACGGTATTTCAGTGTTACCTCAAAAAGCTGAAAGGTATATTGGAATTAAGGAATCCCAAATTTAATGGTTAAGTTTTGGTTAAAATTACAGCTATAAATAATAAGTACGAATGTGTGGCAGCGGATGGCTAAGATGGAAATTGATTTGAAATTTCAAAACTTGGCCTTTTTTTAAATTCTATCCTTGTGTGAATCGCAAAAAAGATAACTGATCAAGGTTTGTTTTCCCTTTTAAGAAAATTACGTGATATCTTACTCTTGTTTTCTGGGAGCATTTGTGTTTTGAGGCTTAACTTCAGCACAGTTGTAACCCAAAAACAAAAATTCCCATGACAAAGCGCCTTGAACCATTGAAGTCTTTTCTTTGTTACGCAGAAGCAGCAGCAAACTATATCCTGTTTCAGACCACAACAACTCAACAACCATACCCTTGCGGGGTGGGGGGGGGGAGGGGGAACATATCCACGTGGAATACAAATTGGATAACACCCTGGTGTTCATAAAAACTCGCCATTGAAAACAGAAAGAAAAACAAAAGCGGTGCCAATCTTCCCCCGGCTACAAATAACGGAAGGACAACACGATCCGTCGTTTGGAATTTACTGTTATTTAACTGCAACTAAGCAGGATACGTAGAAAACTTCCTAACATACTTTCTACGACAGGGAGGGAAAAATGCAAATGAGGACACAAGACTAAGACAAGGAGAAAAAAGTAGGACAGGGAGGGACAAAGTACAACAGGAAGGAATGAAATACGACAGAAAGGAGAAAAATAAGACATGGATCGAGGAAAAAAGACAACTGGGAGGAAAAAAGCACCAGAGGAGAAAAGTACGAAAGGAAGGAAAAAGGTACGAGAAGCAAAGCACTGTTCAATAATCTGCAACAAAAAAAAATTATTACTTGCAAAATACAGTACATACTAGTTTATATATAAGACGTCCATTGAGTAGTAAAAACGTCCAAAAGTAGTAAAAACAAGATAGTTACAATCGTCACACAATAAAATGCAGGGAACAGTGTAAATCGCACGTAATGTACAACCAAGTTCATAATAATTTAGTAAATTTAAGATATGGAGGACTGTGTAGATTATATGGTAGTTACTTGTATACTTTTTACAGGTAGTCACACGTAAGGCAGTCATAGTGGAGACAGGCATCAAAGCCCGGTTGGTAGTCACTGAGGGTGTAGAAAAACCCGCCTTAATCACACTCATTCAGCTCATTAAACTCTTCACTACTCATAAAAATACTGTGAATAATAAAGTAAGGGGAGATCGACTCTGTATCAGGGAGCTTAAGCAGTCACGACGACAACAGCAAGGACAACTTTACTTCAAAACATAAATCCACGTTACTTGAGCCACTTTGTGACCACTGCATTTTGTCCAACTCTCACAGTGTGACCAAATTAGTCAGGAACTGAATTGGTAGTCGTCGCTGTTTTGCAGTGATAAGGGGAAACTGTATCAAAACAATTAACACACGTGCAGAGTCGTTTAACAAATTAAATCCCATTGTTTTCTGCCGTTCTCGATGCTGTCGTCGTCGTGCTTGCTTTACCCTTTAATCCTTAACATCATTATACAAATTCTCCTTACTGGTCTCCACAGATTTTATTGATTACTAATTGGGAGAACTTGTTTAAACATCAATACAATTCATCTTTGGTGTTCATTTGCTTAATTTCCATGACTCGTATGTGTTATAATACACTGATAGGATGAGCAGAAATTTTATGCTGGTTACTATTGGGGTTTAAAGGGTAAGCTCCCCTTTTCAAGACTGGACTTCAACACAAATCATCTTTTGGCGCTTGCAATAGACAGTCGATTCACAGAGTCTGCTTTATAGATCTCCATATACAATATTGGCTGTCCGTGGACTGGTGTTTATTCGTTTTTCGCACTCAACGAACATGTTTTGCACCGATATGTAACTAGAAATCTCAGTATAAAATAGCCTAATTTTTTCAGTAGACACAATTAAGATATTATGTTTTCTTGTTACGTTTCTATTGTAGCAGTGGTCTACTTAAGCTTTTTCTTTTTTTTTTTTTTTTGCTATCTAGTCCTTAGCTTAATTGCTGTTCATGCACTGCATTCCTAGTGGTTCAATAGATTGAACACGTCTAGACTCTGGAGTCTTTCCAACAATAAACTCTTTTACCGCCTTTCTGAACTCTCGCATTCGTATGACGTATATCAGTGGGTTGACTATAGAATTGGCGCAATATAGAGCAGTTACTGCTTCAGTTATGTGATCGCTTCGGTCAGGGAACAGGTTCAACCACGTGTCGTCTGGAATGGAAATGCAAATAGCGAACGGCAGAATGGTCAGTATGGAGGTAACAGTAACTATCAATAACGTGACAGACAGTTTCCTATCTGAGACAACTGAGCCAAGATGCTGTGGAAGAGGGGTCTTTTTCACATTTACCGTAATAATAACATAGGATATCGTGAGTATTAAAAGTGTGAGGAATGTAAAGGATGTTATTGTGTAAGGCTGAGAAATTACATACAGCTTAAGACCGACCATCAAAAATGACAGAAGCAAAGCTACCAGCCAGCTACAAATTATGATTTTAAAGTAAAGCAATTTCCCGATTAAACAGTGCCTAAAGGGATAAAGAGTTGCGTGCAGGCGCTCCAAAGAAATTAAAGAAAGATTTATTTGGGAAGCTAATGGAAATGTCAATCGTGCTGTCCTACTAAAAAATTCTCGCCAACTGAAGCCAGTTCCATTTTCGGTGTTTATGTAGAATGCACCCAAAGGTCCCGCCACTGCTCCCACCAGTAAATCCGCAACAGTTAGGTTTATTATCAAGTACGTAGTGCGCTTGCGTAAGTGATGGTTTCTTGCAAAGGCGATGATAGTGAAGGCGTTAATTGTAAATATTACAACAAATTCAGTGACGTAAACCGCAAACCAAATGGAACCCGGCTTTTGTGTAGAAAGATCTTCGTCGTTCTTATCAGCCATCCTTTAATGAAACTTGACGTTCCTTCTGTTGTCAGAGTCTTTTTCTCGTCTTCATTTCGGCAAGCTAAGAATGAAAAAGGCAAAGTCACGCTTGAGCCACAGGACACCCAAAAGACCGGAAGTTATCCGCGGTTTCTGTAGCATGAAGCAACTGAGAAACAACCAAACTAAACAAAGCATTCTTGTTACGCGTCTGGTGAAATTTTAGAAAGCGCATGCTTGCCTGTAGCCAGGTACAGTCTATAAACAACATGAATTTTCACTATCAGCCTTCATATATGAGCAGGGCAGGTGGACGAATTTTACCACAGGTGTTTTCAGCTTTGGAAAAGACAAGCAAAACAAACAGCACAGCAATAACTCTCCTTGTTCAAAATATATGCAAAGTGGTTTAAGTTTTTGAGAGAAAGTTTTGAAACTCTCCACTGCTCGCGTTAAAAAAGACGTCTCCTATTCCTCGTTTTACTTGATCGTGAAAAGTTCGTGAGTTTCGGATGTCCAGCAGTACTTTTCGGAAACGGCTGCATAACTCCTGATTTGATGCAAATGAATTATTCGAAAGAAAACCTTTTACGTTTTGAAAATCATAATCGACTTCCTGTAAAATTATTATTTTTTAATGATCAGCCTGTTCATGAAAATTTGGCTTTTTACCGGCAGTTGAACGTTTAACAACATATTCACTAGGTGAATAAACATCAAATTCACCAAGAATTTGTGAAAAATCAACCTACCTTATGATCCCAACAAGAAAGTACAGTAAAAACCCGCGTGAAAGAACCTACGCTGTAGTGGTTTAAGAACCTGCTGGCAGAAAGTTGCCATTTTAATACCCAAAAATATAAGAACCTATTTAGCCAAGCACGATCAAGCAGGTTCTTGTAAGTGGGTTACGGTAAAATTATGATAAACATTTCAACTCTTGTTGTAGAGATAACACTACATATACGTTCTGTAATCAGTTTTGTTAGGCTTATCATAATACAGTTGTGAATAAATACTGTATATTTAAGGACCAAACTTAAGTTTATTTATTTTTCTGGTAATCAACAACTATATCTCCATAGAATTTAAGAACCGAATTAAGAACCTACTTAGCCTAAATTGCCAATAACTACCCCAAAATACAAGAACCTGTTCTGCCAGACTTACAAAAATGTGGTTCTTACACGCGGGTTTTTTCTGTATTGTCTTTTGTTTCATGTTATTATGTCTTTACTCACCTCCCTTCTTTTAAGAGCGATTTCAACTTTTTACCAGTGTTAGAAAATGCATGCTGTCTGTTGAGGCTGTTCTTGCCATAAAGATGCTCTCAATTTGCATTTAGTTAGTCCTGTTGCCGCTTAATCAGTTAAAAGGTTGGTTTTATTAGCCTAGCTTTTAAGTGAAGAACAGATGAATTAATTTTACCCAACAAAACTGCGTCATTTTTCTGACGTCAGCGTGACCATCTCATAAAACGTTTGCTGCATATGTTTGTATGTTACAGCTGATATGGTGTCAATGCTGTAATCTGATTGGTTATCGTGAAGTATTGCAGATGATCCATATCGCAGATGTTCTCGTCTGGGCTACTTTAAGTGTTTGATGGCGAAGAAAATGAAATCCACACAAATTATCTGTCAGTTGGGCTGGAAAAACCCGCGGGTTTTTTTGACACTAGCTACTCAATAGTGACTTTTAATTCTAGGGTTCCATTTCTGTCTCGGTTGTTGAGTCCCGGATTTTCCGCTTTCGCATGCACAGCTTCGCACGCAGAACTTCTTTCCCCACACTTGAGGGGAAACCACGGACGGTATAAAACGCGCGATTTGATTGGTCTAGGGGAGAGGCACGAATGACGTAATCAGCAACAAACTTCTGCGTGTGCAAATCATCACTACGAGGATTTTCATTCTCGTCCCCAGAGCTGCGGTCCTTTTGGCCAGCGCCACAGATCGAGACCTCTGGCAGCCTGGCAGGGGTCGCAGGGGTCCCTGCCAGAGGTCTCGATCGTGGCGCTGACCACAAGGATCTATTTATTTATTTATTTATCTTCGGCCACAAACATATTATTGGGGACGAGAATGGAAGATTTTTTAAAAAATCTGAGTTTGTGCAGGATAAACGATATTAAGACAATGTATATAACAGATAGATTTCAATTTTTCCGTGCGTGTGTACTCTGATAAGGGACAGAGGACATCGAAGCACGGCAAGAACAGTCCACGCTACGAGCCGCACTTTTTTACAATACAATACAATACAAAACAATACAAGTTTATTCAAGATGTAGAGAAAAATAAATAAATAAAATACAGCTTGAAAAGGAAACACGAGGTTAACCCTATAACTTTCCCTTAAATAAAAAGTAAAAAAAAAGTGAATGTATGTACATATAGAAGCACGTAGTGGCAATAATGAGAGCGATACGATAACACTAACTAACTATTTACAATAGAAATCATTTAAACCATGATTCAAAAAGCTTAAAAGTAAGTGCTATTTACATTTTAAGAAAAGATTTCAATCTTGCTTTAAAAGGTTTAGAAGTTCCCGCCTCTACCACATGCTGCGGTAGGTTATTCCATTCTTACATTCTTCTTTGTTGCCCTGTATGTTCATCATAACTTTTGTTCCCTTTTTTAGCACTCTTCTGTAAAATACCATCGTTTGCTGGGTTTTACAGCAAAAACGAATCAGGACTTATAGATTTCTACTCGCTAAATTTACCGCCTAATGCTCTTTGCCACTGAAAAATATTTTGTCAAAAAACAAAAAGCCCAACGAGTAGAGTGATTTCACAAAAGAAAAGAAAAGAAAGAAAACTTGAACCCGGTTCCAAATTCTAAAACGCGTGTATTTCAAATCCACTATTCCTTCCTTCAAGCCTCGTTTCGGTGATCCCCTGTTTGTTGTCATTCGTTGTTCGCCCGTGAGCGGGAAATTTGTCTTCGATTTGCTGCAATGGCTGCCGCGCGAACGAAAGATCGGCGGAGAAATCCCGTGAAAACCAGGTACATTTCTTCACTACAACACAGCAAAGGTGTAATTTAGTTCGAGAGATCAAAGATAACTTGGTTTTTATACAGATCAAAGGCCAATTCGACGTACAAGGAGCTTGGAGTCACAGAACTGCAATGGCCCGCCGAGGACGAGAGAGAGCTTAGCCAAGAAATTGTGAGAATAAATCCGCTAAATCGTCAATCAATTCTGCAGGTAAATGCACAGTTCATGAATGAATACCTCGAAGGAATCCACCCTTCGGTTGTTTAAAGCTATTTTGCGCCAACGTCTTTGCTTTATCTTTGTGATATTCTGCAAATTTCCCGCCGTTTACTTGCCTCCCTCGGTGAAGGTATGGTGATACGCTTTGTCGATTCATTGTCGATTTGTTGACAACTGTCTCTGTTATTGTTGTCAAATGGATGTGGGTATATTTTTACAAAGTTAAGTGAATAACCCCAAATCGGTAAGGGAAATCTATGGGAAAAGCCCTCGTTCAACTTGTACATCGTGAGAGATACAAATTTTGCTCCCGCCAATTTTCGGTACACATGGTCAGTCGACATCGACTACAGCGATATAATAGTAAGCTCTATGGAGTACTTAAATGTGGTAATAGACACAATATTTCAAAATAAATTATATACAGGAAGTTCAAGGAGACGTATTAAAATGAACGCCATCCAGTGCATTTGAACTGCATAATTTTTCAATCCCCCCTTTTAAAGGACTTTCTGGCCTCAAGTGCTCAGGGGATACCAGTACAAGATCACCACTCTTCCCTCTTGTGGCTCTGTATTGATTTACTTGATGTGGGTCCATAATCTTATAAAAGTACATTCAGCGGTACCAGTGCAAGTTCATCCCAATTCCCTCTTAAGGCCCTATTTGTGCATGTGATACCATACCAAAATCTCATGTAATTGTGAGTCATACTGCTGCAAGTTCATCCCAGTTCCGTCCTTGTGGCTCTGAACTGTTTTACATGATACCAGTTCAAAACCACACACCAGTATGAATTCGTCCCAGTAGCTGCACTAGATTGAGATCCTTGACCTGGTACAAAAACCTTTCACTGGTATCATCCAAGGTAAAATCCAGTGGATTGAAAGAGCCCAATGGTTCCTTTCTGTAGTGTGAACCAATGGGGAGAAGAATCATCCTCCTGTTCTCTGGGCTACTCGGTGAAGTTTTGGGTGGAGGCATGCCGCTGAGACTATGCAACCCTTACCCCATACCCCTTACCCATGGCAATGATTCTAACTAAGGGTAGCTAAACTCAAGCTCAAGTTCTGACAAGCTTCTGTTTGTATTCTTTGATCAGGCCCCCAGTCACAAGTTTGTCGTTAGCCACTGGGGTAAAACATCATCTTTAGTGGCCAGTTTAGCAACTAGTGGTTCGCCGTCCTACAGTGGCAGCTGGAAAACTGGCCTGATCAGAGAAGGATGTGATGACTGTATGTATAACATACAGGAGAATATTGTGGCAAACAAGAGTGATAAACCTACTACAAGTAAGAATTAGAAAATAAACATGCGCATGAAAATCCTCTAGCCTGAGAAAACAGCCGGTGTTTCGCGAGGTCGCCACTTGAGCCCTCGCAAAATGATGTCCAACTAACGAGCGCAGAAATTCCATACTAATGACGTACACTACCCAGATCTTGGTAGCACTTCTGATTGGTTGTGCCGTAAGGGAATTTTCTTTCAACCAATCAGAAGCAATCTGGGAATTTTGCAACAAGTCAGAGAAATTCTTATTTCTACCTCCGAGTCAGTGAAAAGTTAGGGAATTTAATTTTTTCACTTGCCACTAGGTTTGATAAGGATTCTTTATGGTTGGCATTAGGTAACATAGTTTGAAAAAATATTTTTGACTCAACTTTTTATTTGTGGCTTTACCGCTGAAGGATTCATCATGCGTGGTCAGTGAAAATTAGTTTGTGGTCAGTGAAAAGTCAGAGTTGGTTTTATCCTGATGGTTTGCAACCCTGTTTTTCTGCTTGAAGTTGTTTCTACCATCGTTTGTAAATGTTTATAAACAAATTGTGACCACAGAAAAAAACAGTCAGGATAACTGAAAAGTCTGGATAATAGGGGTTTGACCATAGTATGTCATTACCATTTCTTCATTTTGTTTATGTCCATAAATATTTTACCTTCAAACTAAAAATTAATAATGCAAAACAGTTATACAATTAGATATTTTAAAATATTATATATATTATAAATCAACAAATGTCAAGAAAAATTTTAAGCCCCCAACTGGAATTGAACCCATGTTCCAAGCGGTACCTGGAAGGTCATGGTTCCATTCCCGTTGGAGGCTTGGAATTTTTTCCGAGAAAGATCTTGACCTTATTTATTTATTTATTTATTTATTTAAAACTGAAATATGACTGATTCAAATCTAGACCGCCCCCATTCCGTGGACCACCTCCACAGTTTGATTATCAGCACCAAGAATACAAGCAGTTTGAGAGTAGAGGGCCGCCGCCACCCTCCATGGTAAATGAGTACAATCACGGCAGACCACGGGAAGAGGAGGGGTATGGCATGGAGGAATATGACATACCACTGGAGCCGCCCATACCGGAGCCTATCATACCAACCGCCATGTACTATGAGCTTCCTGCTGGCCTCATGGCTCCATTAGTAGGGGTAAGACAATCGCAATGTCCTTAATGTGTATACCCTAGCCTGTCGATTGATTTTTAGGCAATCTCCAAACATACTGGTCTACATTTCAAGCAGTTTTGAAATCCTGTAGAATACTAGGAGTCCCTCTTTTTTCTTAGGGATAGTCAAGTGAAAACCGAACAATCATGAAAGGTTTATTTCTTTTACTGTCAATAATGTGAGCCCCTGATTACTCAAACCGATAGTGATTTCCCCTGCTTCAGTCACAAAACTTAAGTATTAAATTTTACCTATGTCAATTTAAACCTTTCGTTAACCCTATGAGCCCAAAATCAACATGCATGTTCTCCATACTGTTTTTGTTGTGTTTCTTATGGTGCTAGTTGGGAGAATTTAAATAAACATAAAACGTTTTACCTTTGGTGATCATTTCCTCTGTTCTCATGGCCTGCATGTTTGATCAAGTGATGAAATTTTGAAATTAGATGCTTGTCACTGTTGGGGCTTAATTGGTTAACTCAAGCAGTTTTGCTTTTTCCCTTGATGTTTCGAGTTGTCAAGATTCTAGTCGAGTAACTTTGCAACAATAATATAATAATAATATTTCTGTTGATACAAATGTGATGGTGAATTTTAAGCCTGGTGAATATATGAGAAAGATGTTTTTATTCTGTTAGTGACACGGGTGACTCGGAAAAACTCGGCAGAGACTCGAAAGAACTCGGATTTTTTCCGAGTCACCCTTGTCACTAACAAAATAAAAACACCTTTCTCATGTATTCACCAGGCTTAAAATTCACCATCACATTTGTATCATTGCGAATATGCTACCTATCGACATTTCAGTCCTAGCAGTATGCAGGACGTTCGTCGCCTGAACCTAATTTAATGGCTTTAGCTCCCACGAGTCTCCTGTAGCTCAGTGGTAGAGCATCTGGACTAGTAACCAGAAGGTAATAGGTTTGACTCCTGTTGGGAGAACTCGGATTTTTCCCGAGTCGCCTGTGTCATAGGCTCAGTCTCCAGCCGTGAGTGTCTCGATGCGCCAGCGATTCTCGCCACCTTCACGGCTGGGCGTACGGGCTTGGTTATTGTTTAGACTGACCAATCAAGAGACAAGCCCCCTTAAATTTGAGGGGCAGAATGCGCGGCATAATTTAGCGGGATTTCGTCTTTCTTTTGAAATTCCCCCCTTTAGGAGGCATTTCAGGAAATACTTTTCACATTTCATTTTTTCTCAAGACGATACAAAAAAAAAACTGATAAAATTTATGGAATCGAGGTGTGGATTGTCTGCATAATTATTAAAATTGTAATGACGTCACGGACATGCAACCAAACCCGTGCGCCCAGCCGTGAAAGTGGCGAGAATCGCGGGCGCATCAAGACACTCAAGGCTGGAGACTGAGCCCCACCTGTGTCACAAACAGAATAAAAACATCTTTCTCAAAATTTCTGTTTTCTGTCCTGATCAAGTTGCCAGATGTAGACTACAAACCACTGGATCTTGGAGCTCTCCGTCTCCCTGCCCCTCAACCACCAAGTGAAAGACTCCTGGCTGCGATTGAAGCATTTTATAGTCCACCAAGTCATGAGAGACCCAGAAACAGGTTAGATTACACCAACCCTGAACACCAGACCTAACTAATCAGTAATCAACTAACTTATCATTGAGTATTGCTGGTATTGAATAGAACGGATTTCAAATGAGTGTAATTACTATAACCAACCACAACAGGAACAACAAACAAAATGAACCAATCAGAAATTGAAGCAAAGACAAATAATTCGCGTTAAGCGTGGGAAAATGCGAGCACGTCACGATTGGTTTTTCGCCTGATTGGTTGGGAAAGTGGTGCAAGCTTTTTTAACCAATCAAAGAGCGTAGTACCAAAGCCAGACCAAAGGCCCAAAGCAAACAAACTTTCCATTACTTTCGGCTCCTGAGCGGTTTTCAAACCAAAGTAATTACTGTAACCAATCATAACAATCACATACAACATAATCAACCAATCAGAACTCGAAGCAAATTCATGTGACCGACGTCAAGCGCAGGAAAACGCGTGCGAGCAAGTCGTGAGTGGTTTTGGTTTTACTCCTTTGTTTTACTTCTGATTGGTCGAGAAAGTGGTGTGAGTTTTTTTAACCAATCACAGAGGGTAGTAAAGCAATCATCGATTGAGCATTAATATCATTGATTCGTAATCGATGTCACTGATTACTCATAAACCTTATCTCGTGGCAACAAACATTGTTTGAATATTAATATATGAAATCCATATATTTGAATTGCGGATAAAGATAGAATTATGTGTAGATCATCGCAGTGAAGGTGCTTCAACCTAAGCGGTTGAAAAGAAGAAACCTGAAAAAATTCAGGCTTGAACGAGAATCGAACCCATGAGTTTGATAAAATCAAAACAAGAAAAAAACAGTCAAATGTGTTGTACCCTTGTTTGGTAGTTTCCTTTCATTTCGAAAAGGGTAATTCTTCAAACTGAAATCTTCAAATGATGCAAAAAACGCAGCCATGTTTCCTCGACAACAGACCCCTTGCAAAAGTGACCGCTGAATAAACATTTTTTTATATGGTAACTTATTAACTTCATTCTTAAGATTGTAACTCTACAGAACGTTTACTTACAATCGACAAGGTTAGGCTAATTTGTTACAGAATATTATATCAGCGGCCATTTTCACTAAGGGTTCCTGAGGTAATATGGAGCGTTTTGCTTTTGCAAGCGATTAAACCAGTCTAGAGGTAACAACGCGTAATGTTTATTCTTTAGCGAAGGGTGGGAGCAGAGTGGTTTGTTTGAGTTTTACAAAGCCAAGCTGAAGTACATCAAAGATCGCGAGGAAGCAGAAAAACACAAAGTACAGGAGCGCCCACAAAGCAGATCAAGGTAAGGATTTTAGATTGCGGTCTGTGAAAATATGGTTTCACATAGTCATTTAAGTGGCTTCACATTGTCATTTAAGTGAATATTTGCTTTATGATGCAGCGTTAGCCAAATCTTTGTAATACTTTGAGTAGTATCTCTTCTGCTTAGGTATAGTCGAGCACGAAGAACATGCGAACGCGTGCGAAACCACCTGCTGCGTGGAAACGCGACACGCGTGTCAGGAGTTCACACGCAGCAGCCGACTTTCTCACGCGTTTGCGTGTTTTTCTCGTTCGACTATCTCTTGGCTGATGGAGGGAATGCTTGTAGTCTAGATCTTTGTATTTGCAAATTTTTGAAAAAGTTTTTCACACTCAGAGGCCTTACCCGTCACTTACTTTTTTCAGGTCAAGGTCTCGATCCAGGTCACCCCGCCGTTCACGATCTCGTTCCCAGTCTCCTCGTCAGCACCGCTCTCGGTCTCGTTCCAGATCTCCCAGGCGCGGCGTCATTCGCGCTCTCGCAGTCGGTCCATCTCTCCAAGACGACGAAGGTAGAATGTTAGATGTCATTGTCTTCAGAAAAAGCCTTACCACTAAATACTTCGTAGAAGACCACTGAAGGGATCTGAAAACGTCATCGCTAATGGGAAGTGTTAAATAAAGTGCTTTGAAACAAAAAGCTTATTTCAATAAGGTTTCATAAATATGGTCACTTAACGGAGAAGTTGATTCCCAAGATCGTTCAACTGTGTGAATGTTTCTTTTATCTTTTGTTCTCAGGTCACGCTCCCGTTCAAGATCACGATCAAAGTCTAGGTCACGATCACGTTCCAGGTCACGCTCGCGCTCAAGGTCACGCTCGAAGTCACGTTCACGATCACGGTCGATCTCACCGATGTTCAAGTCAAACAGAAGTCCTGAGAGAAGCCCGACACCACCCAGTTTTCAGTATGTGTCTATTTGTGATGGTGCAACAACGAACATTAATTTTATTTCATTAAGTGAAAAAGCAAAACTGCTCTTAGAATGGATTTCTTGCGAATTGTAAACTGGAGCGTTGACATTTTTCATACGTTTGAGGCTACCATTAGACGTCCTCACGAGGGACATCCGAGGCTTTGTAAAAAGGGTGTGAGTGATGTCTTAGACCACCTGGGACTTTGCATCAGGGAAAACTGGTAGCTAGTGACGCTTTTTGTGCAGATAAATAATATAGATGTAGATGCATATTTGCCCATTTTTGCATTCCTTACTTAAGCAATAAATCTCCCTTTATAAAAATCTTCACTGTGGGTCGCGTGATTGGAAATCCCCATTTTGCTGCTTGTGCGATCGTTCGTGTATGGGCAGAAAGCCAAACCGAATAGATGTCTCCATTTCCAAATCAAACATATTTCTACGGTAGATCCAAGGACCCTAACTTTAACGTTGTTTCCATGAGTGGTTAACCCTTTAAGCCCCAACGGTGACCAGCATCAAATTTCTCCTTATCATATCAATGCATTAAAACACATACAGGTCACGAAAATTTAGGAAATGATCGCCAAACATGAAATGTCTTGATGTTTGTGCAAATTCTCCCAACTAGTACCGTAAGAAACATATCGAGAACACTAAAGAGAACATGCATGTTGCTACTGGGGCAATTACTTTTTTGTTACCAGTCCGGCTTACACATCCAAGACACTTGAAGACCGACTTGACGAGAGTAACGTGGGGCATCAGATGCTCAAGGAAATGGGTGAGTTGATAGTTTTAATACAAGTGCCTTTCGCCTGTTCCATACCTGCAGATTGTGACGAGCAAAGGAAAGACGGAAGCTTAAGTTAAAAAGTGTATGTTTTCTCAGTATACTGTTTTTCATCTTTAGGCTGGGGAGGAGCGGGCCTGGGAAGGAGTGAACAAGGAATCCATAATCCGATATCAGGGGGAGAGGTTCGGGATAAGTTTGACAAATTCAAGGTATGGGCCAATGGTGATTTCATTCAAACCTTGTCTATAAATGTTTCTTGTCCTTTATGAAATTGTTTTCCCCATTCTACAAACAACCACTTTTGTTTCTCAAAAGATCATGGAGAGAGATGCGAAGCGCCGATCCTCGTCTCTCCCATTTTCATTCTCTTTATTCACACTTACCCCAGACCTCTTGTGTTAATATCTCGAACATCATGTGCCAAACTAACAGTATGTAACACTTTATTTTAAAATAAATCCGTTCGAGCTTCTGAATTCTTACGCGCTGATTCGCTCACAGCTAAGGTTAGTAAAAGTGTAGGCCACAAGGATAATGTCATATGTAATGCAAGGAAACATGTTTTCAACGCAGTCGTTGCAAAATAGGAACATATTCTTCTTTTCGCAGCTGTTGCTGTAAAGGAAAAATTTCGTGCAACTTGCATCGCAATTTTGCTTCGAGGCGAGTTGAAGGAAACGTTGACTAAGAGTTTTCAAAGCGCAACCATTAATTGAGGTTCAAACGTCAGATTTAACATATTATTTAAACTATATAAAAATCCCTCCATCTTCACCTTACTTCGCCATTTAGTTGTTAATAAAGCATTGGGTTGTTGGTGCAGTAAAGGTCCTTAAATTTGGGCCTTGACTCTAAGAACTAGAATTGAAAGAAGTGACCATACTCTGTTATGTCGTGCTTCATCTCTTAATAATTTGTGATACCTTCTGCCTCTTGTCCTCCTCGGCATTTATGGGAGCGTTATTTTTATGACAAGTTAATGAAAAATAAAACCTGCAAAATAGCTAAGGCAAATCGAGGCGGGTTACTGAGACTTGACATAGCATTAAGCTCAACAAAAACAAAACAAAATATGAAGTTTGAACATCAACTTTCCGAGGGAACCTATCACACATAGGGCCTGAGACAAAAGAACTCTATTGTTTTTATTGTACAAATGTAAATTTTGAACGAAAATTGCCGAAAACGGGCACTATGCATTGATAGCTGCCCGCTGAGGAGAGACGTTACCGCGTCACGTTGATCGATTTCGACCAATGGGACCACGCCAAAATTTAGTCGATTTAGCGTTGTACTATAAAGAGAATTATGCAGCTTTTAACAAAGCAATTATGAAAGTGATAACCTATTGTCTATAGAATAATAAAACATCCTTTTCATTATAAACTGTTGTTTTTGTGTTCTCAACTGTAGGGAGTAGGAGTCGAGATGAACGATCCGTTTGAAGCGTACAGAAAAAGCAAAAGCTACTCCTTCATTGACTCCCGTATCGGTAAGTGTTTGAATCTCGACGCAAAGCGGCTTTAAAAATGATGGTAGGACAAAACCTCGTTCCCAGTCGTCCTCGGCGGAATATCAACTGTGAAGTCACCCGTCGAGCTCAACGTGAAGATTTGCCCCAAGCCTCACGCTGTCACTCAACAAGCGCGTGAAGGCCTGGGGACGAGGCTGGGTAGGACATTATTGATACCAAATCTTTGATATAACGGATATTTTTCTGTGCTTAAATATATCGATACTCGTAATTAGTATCGTTGTTTTCGATACCGTTCTATATTGGTCACATGACCACTTGGAGGGAAAACGTTTCGTGTTTTATCCACACTATGTTCAGTGTTCTCCCCAGTTTTCAGGGCAACAGGTAAATCAGTTTTCCAGACCAGTAAAGCAGCCCGTTTGAAAATCCTTTTCCACCCCGAAGTCGAAGTGCCGTCATAAGAGCCAGAATGTTACCTGTGAAACTAGCCGCTCAAACAGGTTTCAAAAACTGTACAGAGAAGAAAACGCTTAACACTGAACAACATATGAATGTACTAACGTACGGAGAAACGCCAAGAAGAGAAGTAAATACCTCACGAAAGGTACCAACGAAGATCTCCGGGGAGAAGATAATACTATATCAGCACTTACGAACATACCAATCTACGGATAAAAGTCGAGAAGATAACACTAATACCGTACGAACATGGTAACTTACAGAGAAATGTCAAGGAGATAAAACTAACAACACCTTCCGACAAACGGCGAAAAGATAACACTAATATTCTTGGAACTGATTTTAACGTACAGAGAAACGTCGAGAAGAAAAGGCTAACATCTGATGAACGTACTAACGTACGGAAACGCCCAGAAGACTAATACCTTAGGAACGTACTAAAATACGGAGAAACAATGAAAAGATAGGATTAACATCTTATAAACGTAGAAACGTACGGAGAAATCTCGAGAAATCCTTTCACAGTTCAATCCAATAGTATATCTATACCAAATATTTTGGATATTTGTAATCCAGGCCTTAGCATGTGGTTCTAACCGGTAACAAGCGGTGCTACAAGCGGTAAATTTTACCGGTTACCGCCTGATAAGGAGAACACTGTATGTTCAAGGAAACCTTTAAAGTACACACTAAAGATAACAAGGTACTAGTACATTTAAGGGGGCGATATACGTGGATGCCTTTTTTCCCCAGCTTTTCAGCCTTTTTTCCTAATTTTCTTCATGAGATTTCACTCACAATCGAAAAATGCTATCATGGGGTCATAGTGCGAGTTCCCATAAATCTGAGGGAATTTTTTCGCGATGTTTAAAGTAAACGTAAAAAAAGAGAAGGGTGAGGGAAATTGATGAATTTTAAGAAAATTGAAAATTGTTAGGAATTAAAGGTGAGTTAACATTCAAATTTAAAGTTAATAATTAATAGACGGACACCAAAACAGTCCACAAACAACCCCAGGTGCTTTTGCATGGAGGTGGACTGTCTAGGAGTGTGTACAAAAATTTAATCCCTCTTTTATTTATTTCTTAAATCGTATCCTATTTCCTCAAAATTCACGTATATTGCCCCCTTAAACAGAAAACGAACAAAGACTGGTGTGGAGGCCTAAAGGAATCTGAGTGGAATCAAAATGAAGTTGTGGCGTCGGACTACAAATGAACTTTTGTAACTAACGCAAATATGCCGCAATAAACCAGTTAGAATTCGAAGTGAAAACGGCATTGCTACCAGTGGCAAGCGCGGAAAAAGTTGTAACCGTTGCCAAGCGCGAGAAAACATGTAATCGCGGGCCGAGCGCGGGAAAACGTGCGTAACGCAGCTAAGTCACGATTTGCTTTGGTTTTGCGCCCGAGTCCAGATAGGCAAAAAAATGTCATTGTCACTCCTTTTGGCCAAATGCGGCACCACTATTTTCCACATTGATCTAAACATATTTTCCCGGGATATACACTCGAGACAAATAATATCTTTTTATCTGAAATGCAAAAAATTGCCGGTGCTTTATTGGCGAGGCGGTGGGGGTAGGGGGAGGCGGGAGCGTACTCTAGACAAGCATCTCATAAGGCACGTCCCTAGTAGACGGGAACTTGTTTACATTTATACCTCACAATGAGTTGCATGGTCATAGTCACTTCGTTATTGGTTAGATCCTTGTTAGTCCCGGCTGTTTAGTTTAATTTAATTTTAGTTTTTAATAATAACCTCAAGGTGCGCGCATCTCAACGTGAAACCTTCAAATGAAAACGATGACATTTTTTTCCTCTTTCTTCTTTTAGCCAAGTCTGAAGCAAAAGCTGCTGCAAGAAGGGAAGCTATAAGAGAAGCAGAGAAGAAGAGAAAATAAGAGGAACAGACGAGGCAGAGACCTTGAGTCAATTTCCTTTATATCAGTTCAAGGGAACAAGCATCTTTAACACTGGTCTTGCATTGTCGTCGACGTCCCAGATTGATTTAGCCCGCATCTTTCGCCAGCGGTGTTGCCTAGAAGCGTGACATAAAGGTTGTGATGGAGAGCTGACATGACAACGTTCTGTGTTGTTGCGAATTCCCCGCAGCTTTTCGCTTCGTTTGACATTTGAAAATTTTTACTAAGTAAACTACGACAATTCTCTCCACCGGGGTATAGACACGGAACTTGTTTTTCCGACTGTGTAACACCAAGCAACAAACGTAGTAGGGAGTGTGAAAGATCTAGGTACAATTTAGATAAGTTAGGAACTCGAGATGTAAAATAGGTGAACATGGATAGCACTTCTCCAAAAAACTGCGTGGAAAAAATCTTTTCACGTGTCATCTACCACAAACGCCCATTTAGGTTGTTATTCTATAAAGTATTGTATAAAAAATGCGTACAGATGTCCTTTGATTGAGACAAGGAGAAAGCTGGACATGGAAGACCTCGAAATTTTGAAAGGTTTTCCTCCCAGGATCTGGAGACCCTATTACTATTTCAGACCAAAACGTGATTTTTTAATCCCTATTTAAGATCTTTTAAGAGCTTTTACGGTAGGTGAAAAGGGCTCATGTCACCTACCGTAAAAGCTCCATTAAGCCTCCCCCCCCCCCGTCTAGTAACCCCCATCTATAATAAGCCCCTCTCTGAAAGTCAGGTTGTAAATAAGACCTCCTCTCTAATAAGCCACCCTCCTAATCTCTGTTAAGCCACCCACTTCATCCCCAGTTGGTGTATTCATATGAGGCTAGAAAAAATACATCAAGTTGGTCAGTCTTTATTGACAAGAAGTAAATTAACAGTGTTTGAGTTTTGTGCAAAAATTATTTTAAGATTAACTGTTTGAAGATTTCAAATAAGCCCTCTGTTCATGAGGTCTGAAATTAAATAAGCCCCCAGGGGTCTTAATCGAGCTTTAACGGTATTTCAGTATTACCTCAAAAAGCTAAAACTAAAAAGGTAGATTGGAATAGAGGAATCCCAAATTTAATGGTTAAGTTGTGGTTAAAATTACAGCTATAAATAATAAGTACGAATGTGTGGCAGCGGATGGCTACGATGGAAATTGATTTGAAATTTAAAAACTTGGTCATTTTTAAAATTCTTTCCTTGTGTACTGGAAAAATCGCAAAAAAGATAACTGATCAAGGTTTGTTGTCCCTTTTAAGAAAATTACTTGATATCTTACTCTTGTTTTCTGGGAGCATTTGTGTTTTGAGGCTTACCTTCAGCACAGTTGTAACCCAAAAACAAAAATTCCCATGACAAAGCGCCTTCAACCATTGAATTGAAGTCTTTTCTTTGTTACGCAGAAGCAGCAGCAAACTATATCCTGTTTCAGACCACAACAACTCAACAACCATACCCTTGTGGGGTGGGGTGGGGGGGGGGGGGAGGGGGCACATATCCACGCGGAATACAAATTGGATAACACCCTGGTGTTCATAAAAACTCGCAATTGAAAACAGAAAGAAAAACAAAAGCGGTGCCAAGCTTCCCCCGGCTACAAATAACGGAAGGACAACACGATCCGTCGTTTGGAATTTACTGTTATTTAACTGCAACTAAGCAGGATACATAGAAAACTTCCTAACATACTTTCTACGACAGGGAGGGAAAAATGTTAATGAGGACACAAGACTAAGACAAGGAGAAATAAGTAGGACAGGGAGGAACAAAGTACAACAGGAAGGAATGAAATACGACAGAAAGGAGAAAAATAAGACATAGATCGAGGAAAAAAGTCAACTGGGAGGAAAAAAGCACCAGAGGAGAAAAGTACGAAAGGAAGGAAAAAGGTACGAGAAGCAAAGCACTGTTCAATAATCTGCAACATAAAAAAAATTATTACTTGCAAAATACAGTACATACTAGTTTATATATAAGACGTCCATTGAGTACTTTACTGATAACAGAAGTAGTAAAAACAAGATAGTTACAATCGTCACACAATAAAATGCAGGGAACAGTGTAAATCGCACGTAATGTACAACCAAATTCATAATAATTTAATAAATTTAAGATATGGAGGACTGTGTAGATTATATAGTAGTTACTTGTACACTTTTTACAGGTAGTCACACGTAAGGCAGTCATAGTGGAGACAGGCATCAAAGCCCGGTTGGCAGTCACTGAGGGTGTAGAAAAACCCGTCTTAATCACACTCATTCAGCTCATTAAACTCTTCACTACTCATAAAATACTGTGAATAATAAAGCAACGGGAAATCGACTCTATATCAGGGAGCTTAAGCAGTCACGACGACAACAGCAAGGACAACTTTACTTCAAAACATAAATCCGCGTTACTTGAGCTACTTTGTGACCACCGCATCTTGTCCAACTCTCACAGTGTGACCAAATTAGTCAGGAACTGAATTGGTAGTCGTTGCTGTTTTGCAGTGATAAGGGGAAACTGTATCAAAACAGTTAACAAACGTGCAGAGTCGTTTAACAAATTAAATCCCATTGTTTTCTGCCGTTCTCGATGTTGTCGTCGTCGTGCTTGCTTAACCCTTTAATCCTTAACACAAATTCTCTTTACTGGTCTCCACAGATTTTATTGAGTACTAATTGGGAGAACCTGTTTAAACATGAAGACAATTCATCTTTGGTGTTCATTTGCTTAATTCCCATGACTCGTATGTGTTATAATACACTGATAGGATGAGGAGAAATTTTATGCTGATTTACTATTGGGGTTTAAAGGGTTAAGCTCCCCTTTTCAAGACTGGACTTCAACACAAATCATCTTTTGGCGCTTGCAATAGACAGTCGATTCACAGAGTCTGCTTTATAGATCTCCATATACAATATTGGCTGTCCGTGGACTGGTGTTTACTAGTTTTTCGCATTCAACGAACATGTTTTGCACCGATATGTAACTAGAAATCTCAGTATAAAATAGCCTAATTTTTTCAGTAGATACGAGCAAGATATCATGTTTTCTTGTTACGTTTTTATTGTAGCAGTGGTCTGCTTAAGTTTTTTTTTTTTGCGATCTAGCCCTTAGCTTAATTGCTGTTCATACACTGCATTCCTAGAGGTTCAATAGGTTGAACACGTCTAGACTCTGGAGTCTTTCCAACAATAAGCTCTTTTACAGCCTTTCTGAACTCTCGCATTCGTATGGCGTATATCAGTGGGTTGACAATAGAATTGGCCCAATATAGAACAGTTACTGCTTCAGTTATGTGATCGCTTGGGTCAGGGAACAGGTTCAACCATGTGTCGTCTGGAATGGAAAAGCGAATAGCGGACGGCAGAATGGTTAGTATGGAGGCAACAGTAACTATGAATAACGTCATAGACAGTTTCCTATCTGAGACAACTGAGCCAAGATGCCGTGGAAGAGGGTTCTTTTTGACACTTACCGTAATAATAACATAGGATATCGTGAGTATTAAAAGTGTGAGGAAAGTAAAGGATGTTGTCGTGTAAGGTCGATAAATAACATACAGCTCAAGACCGGCCATCGCAAATGACAGAAGCAAAGCTACCAGCCAGCTACAAATTCAGTATGATTTTAAAGTAAAGCAATTTCCCGATTAAACAGTGCCTAAAGGGATAAAGAGTTGCGTGTAGGCGCTCCAAAGAAATTAAAGAAAGATTTATTTGGGAAGCTAATAGAAATGTGAATCCTACTGTCCTACTAAAAAATTCTCGCCAACTGAAGCCAGTTGCATTTTCGGTCTTTATGTAGAATGCATCCAAAGGTCCCGCCACTGCTCCCACCAGTAAATCCGCAACAGTTAGGTTTATTATCAAGTACGTAGTGCGCTTGCGTAAGTGATGGTTTCTTGCAAAGGCGCTGATAGTGAAGGCGTTAATTGTAAATATTACAACAAATTCAGTGACGTAAACTGCAAACCAAATGGTACCCAGCTTTTGGGGAGAAAGATCTCCGTCGTTCTCATGAGCCATCCTTTAATGAAACTTGACGTTCCTTCTGTTGTCAGAGTCTTTTTCTCGTCTTCATTTCGACAAGCTAAGAATGAAAAAGGCAAAGTCACGCGCGAGCCACAGGACCCCCACACGACCGGAGCTTATCCCCAGTTTCTGTAGCATGAAGCAACTAAGAAACAATCAAACCAAACAAAGCCTTCTTGTTACGCGTCTGGTCAAATTTTAGAAAGCGCATGCTTGCCCATAGCAAGGTACAGTCTATAAACAACATGAATTTTAATTATCAGACTTCACATATGACCATGGCAGGTGGACGAATTTCTCCACATATGTTTTGAGCTTTGGAAAAGACAAGCAAAACAAACGGCACAGCAATAACTCTCCTTGTTCAAAATATATGCAAAGTGGTTTAAGTTTTTGAGAGAAAGTTTTGAAACTCTCCACTGCGCGCTTCGTTAAAAAAGACGTCTCCTATTCCTCGTTTTACTTGATCGTGAAAAGTTCGTGAGTTCCGGATGTCCAGCAGTGGTTTTCGGAAACGGCTGCATAACTCCTGATTTGATGCAAATGAATTATTCGAATTATACGTTTTGAAAATCATAATCGACTTCCTGTGAAATTATCATTTTTTAATGATCACCCTGTTGATGAAAATTTTGGCTTTTTACTGGCAGATGAACGTTTCAACAGCGTATTCACTAGGTGAATAAACATCAAATTCACCAAGAATTTGTGAAAAATCTACCAACCTTATGATCCCAACAAGAAAGTACAGTAAATACCCGCGTGAAAGAACCTACGCTGTAGTGGTTTAAGAACCTGCTGGCAGAAATTTGCCAGAAATTAGCCAAGCACGATCAAGCAGGTTCTTGTAAGTGGGTTACGGTAAAATTATGATAAACATTTCAACTCTTGTTGTAGAGATAACACTACATATACATTCTGTAATCAGTTTTGTTAGGCTTATCATAATACAGTTGTGAATAAATGCTGTATATTTAAGGACCAAACTTAAGTTTATTTATTTTTCTGGTAATCAATAACTATATCTGCATAGAATTTAAGAACCAGATTAAGAACCTGCTTAGCCTAAATTGCCAATAACTACCCCAAAATACAAGAATCTGTTCTGCCAGACTTACAAAAATGTGGTTCTTACACGCAGGTTTTTTCTGTATTGTCTTTTGTTTCATGTTGTTATGTCTTTACTCACCTCCCTTCTTTTAAGAGCGATTTCAACTTTTTACCAGTGTTAGAAAATGCATGCTGTCTGTTGAGGCTGTTCTTGCCATAAAGATGCTCTCAATTTGCATTTAGTTAGTCCTGTTGCCGCTTAATCAGTTAAAAGGTTGCGTTTTATTAGCCTAGCTTTTAAGTGAAGAACAGATGAATTAATTTTACCCAACAAAACTGCGTCATTTTTCTGACGTCAGCGTGACCATCTCATAAAACGTTTGCTGCATATGTTTGTATGTTACAGCTGATATGGTGTCAATGCTGTAATCTGATTGGTTATCGTGAAGTATTGCAGATGATCCATATCGCAGATGTTCTCGTCTGGGCTACTTTAAGTGTTTGATGGCGAAGAAAATGAAATCCACACAAATTATCTGTCAGTTGGGCTGGAAAAACCCGCGGGTTTTTTTGACACTAGCTACTCAATAGTGACTTTTAATTCTAGGGTTCCATTTCTGTCTCGGTTCTTGAGTCCCGGAGTTTCCGCTTTCGCATGCACAGCTTCGCACGCAGAACTTCTTTCCCCACACTTGAGGGGAAACCACGGATAGTATAAAACGCGCGATTTGATTGGTTTAGGGGAGAGGCACGAATGAGGTAATCAGCAACAAAGTTCTGCGTGTGCAAATCATCACTACGAGGATTTTCATTCTCGTCCCCAGAGCTGCGATCCTTTTGGCCAGCGCCACAGATCGAGACCTCTGGCAGCCTGGCAGGGGTCGCAGGGGTCCCTGCCAGAGGTCTTGATCGTGGCGCTGACCACAAGGATCGCGGCCTCTGGGGACGAGAATGGAAGATTTTTTAAAAAATCTGAGTTTGTGCAGGATAAACGATATTAAGACAATGTATATAACAGATAGATTTCAATTTTTCCGTGCGTGTGTACTCTGATAAGGGACAGAGGACATCGAAGCGCGGCAAGAACAGTCCACGCTACGAGCCGCACTTTTTTTACAATACAATACAATACAAAACAATACAAGTTTATTCAAGATGTAGAGAAAAATAAATAAATAAAATACAGCTTGAAAAGGAAACACGAGGTTAACCCTATAACTTTCCCTTAAATAAAAAGTAAAAAAAAAGTGAATGTATGTACATATAGAAGCACGTAGTGGCAATAATGAGAGAGATACGATAACACTAACTAACTATTTACAATAGAAATCATTTAAACCATGATTCAAAAAGCTTAAAAGTAAGTGCTATTTACATTTTAAGAAAAGATTTCAATCTTGCTTTAAAAGGTTTAGAAGTTCCCGCCTCTACCACATGCTGCGGTAGGTTATTCCATTCTTACATTCTTCTTTGTTGCTCTGTATGTTCATCATAACTTTTGTTCCCTCTTTTAGCACTCTTCTGTAAAATACCATCGTTTGCTGGGTTTTACAGCAAAAACGAATCAGGACTTATAGATTTCTACTCGCTAAATTTACCGCCTAATGCTCTTTGCCACTGAAAAATATTTTGTCAAAAAACAAAAAGCCCAACGAGTAGAGTGATTTCACAAAAGAAAAGAAAAGAAAGAAAACTTGAACCCGGTTCCAAATTCTAAAACGCGTGTATTTCAAATCCACTATTCCTTCCTTCAAGCCTCGTTTCGGTGATCCCCTGTTTGTTGTCATTCGTTGTTCGCCCGTGAGCGGGAAATTTGTCTTCGATTTGCTGCAATGGCTGCCGCGCGAACGAAAGATCGGCGGAGAAATCCCGTGAAAACCAGGTACATTTCTTCACTACAACACAGCAAAGGTGTAATTTAGTTCGAGAGATCAAAGATAACTTGGTTTTTATACAGATCAAAGGCCAATTCGACGTACAAGGAGCTTGGAGTCACAGAACTGCAATGGCCCGCCGAGGACGAGAGAGAGCTTAGCCAAGAAATTGTGAGAATAAATCCGCTAAATCGTCAATCAATTCTGCAGGTAAATGCACAGTTCATGAATGAATACCTCGAAGGAATCCACCCTTCGGTTGTTTAAAGCTATTTTGCGCCAACGTCTTTGCTTTATCTTTGTGATATTCTGCAAATTTCCCGCCGTTTACTTGCCTCCCTCGGTGAAGGTATGGTGATACGCTTTGTCGATTCATTGTCGATTTGTTGACAACTGTCTGTGTTATTGTTGTCAAATGGATGTGGGTATATTTTTACAAAGTTAAGTGAATAACCCCAAATCGGTAAGGGAAATCTATGGGAAAAGCCCTCGTTCAACTTGTACATCGTGAGAGATACAAATTTTGCTCCCGCCAATTTTCGGTACACATGGTCAGTCGACATCGACTACAGCGATATAATAGTAAGCTCTATGGAGTACTTAAATGTGGTAATAGACACAATATTTCAAAATAAATTATATACAGGAAGTTCAAGGAGAAGTATTAAAATGAACGCCATCCAGTGCATTTGAACTGCATAATTTTTCAATCTCCCCTTTTAAAGGACTTTCTGGCCTCAAGTGCTCAGGGGATACCAGTACAAGATCACCACTCTTCCCTCTTGTGGCTCTGTATTGATTTACTTGATGCGGGTCCATAATCTTATACAAGCACATTCAACGGTACCAGTGCAAGTTCATCCCAATTCCCTCTTAAGGCCTTATTTGTGCATGTGATACCATACCAAAATCTCATGTAATTGTGAGCCATACTGCTGCAAGTTCATCCCAGTTCCGTCCTTGTGGCTCTGAACTGTTTTACATGATACCGGTCCAAAACCACACACCGGTATGAATTTGTCCCAGTAGCTGCACTAGATTGAGATCCTTGACCTGGTACAAAAACCTTTCACTGGTATCATCCAAGGTAAAATCCAGTGGATTGAAAGAGCCCAATGGTTCATTTCTGTAGTATGAACCAATGGGGAGAAGAATCATCCTCCTGTTCCCTGGGCTACTCGGTGAAGTTTTGGGTGGAGGCATGCCGCTGAGACTATGCAACCCTTACCCTATACCCCTTACCCATGGCAATGATTCTAACTGAGGGCAGCTAAACTCAAGCTCAAGTTCTGACAAGCTTCTGTTTGTATTCTTTGATCAGGCCCCCAGTCACAAGTTTGTCGTTAGCCACTGGGGTAAAACATCATCTTTAGTGGCAAGTTTAGCAACTAGTGGTTCGCCGTCCTACAGTGGCAGCTGGAGAACTGGCCTGATCAGAGAAGGATGCGATGACTGTATGCATAACAGACAGGAGAATATTGTGGCAAACAAGAGTGATAAATCTACTACAAGTAAGAATTAGAAAATAAACATGCGCATGAAAATCCTCTAGCCTGAGAAAACAGCCACTGTTTCGCGAGGTCGCCACTCACAAAATGATGTCTGACTAACGAGCACAGAAATTCCATACTGATGACGTGCACTACCCAGATCTTGGTAGCACTTCTGATTGGTTGTGCTGCAGGGGAATTTTCTTTCAACCAATCAGAAGCACTACCAAGATCTGGGTAGTGCACGTCATCGGTATGGAATTTCTGTGTTCGTTACTCAGATCTTGTTTTGCGAGGGCTCAAGTGGCGACCTCACGAAATGTCAGCTGTTTTCTCAGGCTAGAAAATGCTCTGAAAACATATTGCACAACTTGTCTTTCAGTGGCAGAAAATGTTCAATGTACCCACTGGGAGGTAAGTGAGACAGGAAGGGGGGGGGGGGGTAGCTCCTGCCCCTTTGCACTTTGTCATTAATATTTTATTCCTAGGGTTATTCCCTTGTATAAGCAAGTTAGGTATGTGCAGCCCCAAGGGGTATGGTTTTCAAGTCATTTTAGTCTGAAATAGGGTATAGAATTTTTGGTCAGGTCTGAAATAGGGTAGGGAAAATCACACATTTTTCTGAAATAGGGTAAGGGTTTCAAGGAGTGTGCCACACACCCCCAACCAAATTTCCTGGAGTATCACCCCCCAGCCCCCCTGGCATTTATTTTTCCTATTTTAAAAATGCCATTTTCTCCTGGTTCCAGCCCCTCCCCCAGTGGGAGGAGTGGGGAGCATGTTTGGGCAGTTGTTGTGTCTAAATGTGCCAAACCGTTATAGCCAAAATAAGGCCCATGGGTCAGAACTAACTTCAAAAAAATGCCATGATGTTTTTCATATACAAAAGATACCCAGTCAATTTTTATTTCAAAACCAAAACCCAAAAAATATAAGTTCACCGGTACTACCAGAATCCACCCAAAGAAAATACTGCACGAAATTTTAGGCTCAAAAAACTAAAACGTGAATTTGAAATCCCCAAAACTCCCTTGCATCTCCCTGACACTAAGAAACCTGAGGACCTCTCCTGCAACTGGGCTTTATCCACAAGCGAGTTACCTGAGGAGAGTCACACAAAGCAACATTTACGCATTTAATGTTTGCATTTTATGTATTATTCACTCAACAATCAGGGGGCAATTTAATTGTAATAGTTGATTGAAAAATGTTATCGGATAAATAAAATTGTTGTGAAGAAGAGTAACCTCAACGCTGGGTAATCACACATTTGTAACTATAACAGAATTCAAAAATCTGATTGCACTATTATCAGGAGCATTTGAGCACTAACAATGTAGTTTCATTACATGCCTGGGAAAGTGGAGAGTATGCACACTGTGATAGGTTCTTTTTTTACGAATCTAGCAAAGAAACTTCATGTAATTCAACATGGTTTGTAATCGTACTTAGCGTGCAAATACATGGCTGTCTATTTTAGTTAATCACTGTATGATTAGAGACTGAAGTGGACTGCATTAATCTCAAAAGCCCTACAAGTGGTGAAAATGAAATTTCTCTTTACATTATCATTACTTGTTGAAACAATCAAGTGATGAGAATAAAGAAAGTGATCACCAAGGATAAGATGTCTTGATAATAAGACAAATTCTCCTTACTAGTTCCATAAGAAATGTATGGAGAACAGTAAGGAGAATATGCATTCTTATATCAGGGCTTATAAAGGGTTAAGTCTTACTAAAATTACCTTTCATTTCAGATTACTGGACATCATTATCGGATGAAATAATCTTGACAATTTTTCAACTCTTACCCAAGAAAACAATAGTTAAATGTGCACGTGTTTGCAAGCACTGGCAAAGACTTGCGTAAGTAACATAAAGATTTTTATAAGATTTTATTTGTTTATTAAAAATAGAAATCATTCCTTTGAGTCTGTTAGTTTCGTGGCTAATCAAAATGTCATTTCTCCTTACAACATTGACAGATTGTTAAGCAGAATGGTAGTGAGAATTTTAAAAAAATTGTTTAAATGACATGTCTTGATGTGCAACAAATCCTGTAGAATGTTAAATCATTAAAAAGCGAAATTTTTCTTTCAGCTATGATGAAAGCCTTTGGCGTTGTGTAGACATGACAAAGGCAAACCTTCCACCAGGACTGCTAGGAAAAGTACTTAGACGAGGAACTAGAGTATTGCGCTTAGCTCAAGGAAAGGTGATTACAAGAGTTTTGAATCTCCAGCGGGTGTGGCTAAGTGGTTATCTCACTTAACTTTTGGAATGATTTGAAACATGGTCTTTACCCTCATATGACGTGCTTAGATTGTTGTCCCCATCTTTTGTCTCTACACATGTGACAAATGCAGCACAGACTGCAGGCCTCACATAATATACTACATGTCACCAGTGTTCTTACCAGAACGCAGCATTGTGGCATTGCTGCACTGTTTCAGGAAATGCCGCACTAGTATTGGCCCAAGGGGTCCCAGGGGCGGAAAGAAAGAAAAAAAATGCCTTACGCAACATACGTACATTTCTTTTCAATATAAACCAAAATTTTATTGGTTATGGCATCTTCATTCAGACATTGAACATTTATTACCGGTCTCTAAGAAAGTATGAGGTATTTACTCACACTCAGAGCTGTGAGTAACTGTATCTAAATTGTGACCCACTTTTTTCCCTCATGACCTCCTTTTAGCTTCTCTATGGGTCCTGTGGACCCCAAAGTAGAAAATCCTGGTAAGAACACTGTGTCACGAAAGTTTGCAGGACTACAAGTCTGCATTTGCCATGCAGCAGTCTCTCTGTCCTGGTGAAAAATGATTATTGGAACATAAAATGTTGGTGGGTGGTTAAAATGGGGGTGTCCGTCGTTAGAGCATGACCTTTATCACTTGCAACAGGTCAACAAGCCTTTATTTTCCTCAAACAAGTTTGTCATAGCAATGTAAATAAATGGTTGTGCTATCTTTTTAGGTTGCTTCGCCTCTATGTGATGATAATTCTTCATCTTTCTCTGATGTAGTTCCTCTATCACCACAGTCACCTAGGTAAAAGAGGTTTGAGTTGGCATCAAAAGGGTTAACCTTAGCATTTATTATCATTGATAGCAAATTTTACTGGGCTGAATCTTTCATTTTAGCGTTTACTATTTATGCAGCTAGCCTCAGGGTTTTGAAAATAAATGTTGCAAAATTGTCTGCTGGCAAGAAAAAATCAATACATACAGCCAAACTTCTCCATATGGATGCCACCATAATACAGAAAGTTCACTTTGTCCTATAAGGAGCAAATTTCTTACAAACTTTGCAAGCGCATCTACACCTTTCCTCCACAATAGGACACTTTGATCTGTCCCTTTCATTTTTAACTGTTTGATTGCATAATCTAGGACTGTTCTTAGACTTTGAAAAAGCAAGCTTCTCACTGGGAAAGTAGCTATAGTCATACAGTAAAGAAATTCTTCTTTGCCCGTTGTCTTTTAGTGACTTTCACACTCCGATTAACTGGGCATCTTCCCTGTAGTTGCTAGCCATAACAGCTGCCAGCTACTAATGACAGTGCTACTGATATATTTTCTTACCATCAAAGGTGAAATTAAGGATGGTGCCTCCTAATACAGACTATTTTGCAAAGGTTATGACTATCAGTATGGGGAAAACGCAAATCTTAGCAAGGGTTATTGGAATCTAAAAAGAAAAATGTGACTGGGTAACCACCATTTTTCAGAGATAATTAAGCAGCCATAAATTCTAAAAAAAAGCTTTAAAATTCAAAGAATGTATGGCAATTATTTCTTACCAATTTTAAACTCAATTATCTCTGATAAATATGTGATTACCCCCTAATTTTCTTTTTCGGATTCTGATAGCCCCTGCGAAGATCTGTTTTTTGGACATAGTCATAAACTACACAAAAATACCTTTGTATTAGTAGGCAAATTCCTTGAGAAACTTGAATATCTTGGACCAGATGCAAGATGTGCAGAATGTGTGCACAGCAACAAAAGGAAGAACTGTCCTTAAAGCTATTTCTTAGGATGATATGTTATAAAACATTTCCTGCCTTTACTTTTTAGTGACTCCATGTTCTGTCTGAGGTATCTAGATGCCACATCTTGTACCTTTCAAGATGACACACTATTGTGCCTTCTCTTGGTAAGTCACATTTACAGACAAAATTGCGAACTCTTCCTCCTCTATTTCACCATTTTGTGAATGTAATATTTAAAGCTGAGTAAAGAATAAACTAAGGAAATCTTCACAACCGTAAGCCTTTCAACCTTTTCTTTTCTTTTTTGGACCAAGAAAGCAGCATGCATGTCTTGTATTGTGTATCGTTTCTTTTTTTTACTGCTGTGATGGAATTAATGTTACCTTTTCATCCCAGCTTATAGATTTATCAAATATTGAAGTGTATTGAATATTGTAGTACTGTTAAGTGTTTTGTAAAGTTTGGTAGTTTTTTTTTTTTTCAATAAAGTTCAGCTTAAAAAAAGAATAAATTAAACATGGGCATTCCAGGCCTTGATATTCCAGTAATATAATTATGTGATATCTGTTTTATGACTTTCAGCAATCAAAACAGCTGACTCACATCAGTTTGGAATCCTGCTCTGTCTCCACTAGTGTACTAAAGTGAGTTCCAACATCAAAATAATTTGTTATGTACTTTTTATGGAAAATAGTTGGCTCATGGTTATGGCATTCAGATCAAGTGCCAAGACCAAGAATCAATAATATTTTTCTGGTCCAGCCTGACTTTACTTGCTCAATAAGTGTTTTATTTTCAGTCCACAGGACTGTACCACTCTTCCCAGTTTCCTCTCTCATACTAACGACACAACTTTCCATCAACTTTCAGAGCCATTAGTGAATTTCGTAACCTAAAGGTTCTGAACCTTGCAATGTGTACTGGTGTAACGATTACAGGAATATGTTCATTAGTGAAAGGTGGAAAAAACTCCAGGTAATTTACAGCTGTATAATACATTTTACAGAAGCACGCCACACCATACCATGCCTACCACTGCTTCCCATCCCAATGATCCCATGCCACCCATACCACACCACTCCACAACACTCCACACCTCACCATACCATACCATACCATACCACACCTCACCACAACAATCCACACCTCACCATACCATACCATACCATACCATACCTCACCACAACAATCCACACCTCACCATACCATACCATACCATACCACACCTCACCACAACAATCCACACCTCACCATACCTTACCATACCATACCACACCACAACAATCCACACCTCACCATACCATACCATACCACACCAGACCTCACCACAACAATCCACACCTCACCATACCATACCATACCATACCACACCTCACCACAACAACCACACCTCACCACAACAACCACACCTCACCACAATCCACACCTCACCATACCATACCATACCACACCATACCATACCACACCACAACAATCCACACCTCACCATACCATACCATACCACACCTCACCACAACAACCACACCTCACCACAACAATCCACACCTCACCATACCATACCATACCACACCATACCATACCACACCACAACAATCCACACCTCACCATACCATACCATACCATACCACACCACAACAATCCACACCTCACCATACCATACCATACCATACCACACCATACCATACCATACCATACCATACCACACCTCACCATACCATACCATACAACACCACACCACAACACATCACACCACACCATATTTAATACTCCTTTATGGCATGAAAACCCTCATCACAACACTACCCTTTCCTACATTTTAGACTCAAGCAGCTGAACTTGGCATGGACAAATCTAACAAAGGCAACTATTTTACAAGTGATTAAAAATCTCCCAAAGCTTCAGCAACTAAACCTCAGTGGATGCAGAGAGACACTTAATGATGACTGTGAGTGAATTTCTTTTACTGTTAATTAGGTTTCATGACAGACTGTTATCTTTCATCGCAAAAAACATAGGCAAGTAATGCATGCAGAATCAATCATGCTATGTAGGCTAAGCTTGTTCGGACTGGATCTTGCATGTAATCCGCTTAGAGATCTGCAGTAAGTGGGTATTTCAGGTAAGTTTTCAATACATCATCATCGTCATTATCGCTTCTTTTGGCCCCAAAAGGTGCATAAGGCCTTCTGGCCCTCTGCCTCCTTTTCAAGGTAGAGGGTTAAATTTTAAGAATCAAGGTTAACCCTTTAAGCCCTGCTATAAAGTGCATTTTCTCCTTACTGTTCTCCATACATTTCTTATGGACCTAGTAAGGAGAATTTGTCTTAATATCAAGACATCTTATTCTTGGTGATCACTTTATTCTTTATTCTCATCACTTGAATGTTTGAACAAGCACTGATAATGTAAAGAGAAATTTCATTTTGGTCAAAAGCTAACTTGCAATCAGGCCAAGTTTAAGCCAGTGCACTTATTTGCTCCAATGTGGCGGACTGCTGAATGTTTGGAATTTTCCTTTCATGTTGCCTTAGGAATGGTTTACAAGCAAAATGAAAAAAATAGCACCTGATGTGCAGATTAAATTCAAGCCTGATTCTTTTTCAGGCTTTCTTTATAACAGCATTAAAAGCTGCTAGTTTTCATCAATAGAAGGGTCTTCCACTCACAATGTTTCATTTGCAGTTTACCTTACATATTTATGTCATCATTTCTTATATTCAACTTTATTTAATCCAATTCTTTTACTAGGTATAAAGCAGCTGGTCAAATCATGCCCTCATCTCACTCACTTGGATCTCAGGTAACATAACTTTGATGCTAGTATTCGAACTTTGTGTCACTTAGTTTGTTATTTTGCATTCTCACAAATCTTTCCTTCTTCCTTTCAGTGATGCCTTCAACTTAACAGCAAAGTCTTTAGAGGAAATTCTCAAACTACAAAAACTTGTTTACTTGGGCCTCAGCAGATGTTACAGCATTCCTCCTGCTGCCTTCAGGTAAACAATACCTCTGACTCATCTCCCTGTCAATTATCTAGAAATCCCCCCTCCCCGCCCTCACCCTCCTTAGGGTTTGTCAACAGAAAAATGTATTGGAAAGCCATTGTCAAAAATTATGATGGTGATGGTAATTTGGGTAATGATGTCATGATAACTATGGTGATGATGATGATGAACAAGCACACTAAATTGTGCAACTTCATGCCGATATAAATATTTCAAGTGATCTTTGCTCCCTCATATTTTTCAGCCCAACTAATGCCAAAATTGTGGCTAAATGCAATTTAGGTGAAGTTAAACTCAAAACAATTATTGTAAGTCAGTGGTTGTTGCCTGCAGGGATGTGCGGGGTGCCCCTAGTAGCTTGCCAGGGCCAGCACAACGTTTTGCTTACCAGCACTATTTTGCTTGCATTTGCTGTTTGTTGCGGATTGCTCCTATCTTGCTCTTGGCAGATCTTTGCGGATCTTTGAATACGTGATAAATCATATATCAACTGAAGAAATGAAATCAAATGGAGAATGATCTTTGCACTGGATTTTAGGGGGTATTTGAACTCGCAGTTGACTGCTCCCAACATATTAGGCCTTGTTAGCTCAGTTGGTTAGAGCATCACACTAGCAATGTGCAGGTCACATGTTCAAATCCCACCCAAGGCCTCAAAATTTTTCTTCAGGCTTAATCGCAATTTCTTTTATCGCGTACATCACTGCGAGGATGATTCTTCATTTAATTTTAATGCAGAAATGCTTGAATGGAGGGGAGGAGGTGGTTAAGGGTAGGGACTTGCATTAAACAAAAAAAATTAACAAATGTTGTTATAATTATGTCATATTCAATCTGTGAACTGATATTGGATGGGTTTTTTTTCAGTTCATGTGTACAGAAAAAATCACTCAAAAGCTTGGAAATCTTTGGCTTCCTAAATACAGAAGGGATTGAAATCTTAAAGAAAGAGCTGCCAAACATTGCCATCAACAAGTCAATTTTCTCAACAATTGCAAGACCTGTTGGATCAATGTACTTTGGGAAAATCTGGGATGTCCAGTGTAAAGATTAGGAGCAAAAAAAAATGCTCCTAAACTGAAAAATTAATTTTATAAGAAAACAAGAAGTGCTTTTTAACAGCTTTCATTTAAATAGCTACCTTAAGGACTTCATCCACGAACTCCAAATTAAGAACCTCTTTCTACATCATACTTAAGCAAGCCACATAAGTGTGGTCACATTTTAGGGTGTTCTACATGCATTACATGACTTTTAAAAGCATTTTAAAATGCCTGCTGGCTGTGTTTGCATCACTAGTTATTAGATTTTAAATATTTTTCCAGGCTTAGGAAACGTTCAATCTTTTAGATGCCGACGTTATTAAAACGTTCAGTGAATTTTCAAAGAAAATATTTCAATTGTTTCATTTTCAAGGTGAAACTTATTTTAGTAAAGTAATAATATTAATATGTTTACAATTTAATATAAAAAGTTTTGTTAATAAATTGTTATTACTATTTTTGTAATTAAGATCGTTTTGGAATCGTAGTTTTGTACAGTGAAGTCAATTTGGCATTATTAAAATTAAATACCATTTGACTTTTTAGGTTCACAACACAAAAGATAAAATAATAAGAAATTGATAACGTTGGTACAACAGCAAGTCCTCAATACAACACAGATCTACGTTGCAAACTCTTTTATTGAAATGAGAAAGTTTCATGTTTCCCAATGTTAACATTAATTACAATAAATACGGTCAGAAACTGTTCATAGTGTCGTTTTATGTTACATTTAAGTTTACTGTACCATAGGCAGCCCAAGCATGCTGTACTTGCTTTTGCCATTTAATGTATCCAGTTGCCTGTCTTGAGTCTTGAATTGGTGTTTTAATTCATACAACTGATCCTGTTCTGTCCTTTGTCTTAGGTTAAACCAGTCTTATAGTGATCTTTGGCTACCTGTAACTGTACTTTTAACAAAATGCAAACTCCAAACCTACCTTTAACTATGGAATTTTACACTCTGTCAAGCATAATTGCAATAAAAATAGCCTGAGAAAACAGGTGACGTTTCGCGAGGTCGCCACTTGAGCCCTCGCAAAACGATGTCTTAGTAACGAGCGCAGAAATTCCACACTGATGACGTGCACTACCCAGATCTTGGTAGTGCTTCTGATTGGTTGAAAGAAATTCCAACCAATCAGAAGCACTACCAAGATCTGGGTAGTGCACGTCATCAGTATGGAATTTCTGTGTTTGTTACTCAGACATCGTTTTGTGAGGGCTCAACTGGCGACCTCGCGAAACGTCGGCTGATTTCTCAGGCTACAATAAAAATGGACCACTAATAAACCAGAAACAAAGAAAATGGTCTGAAATCCACCTCCTGCTAAAATGACCAACAAGCCTGCTGGACCAACTAACCTCTGGATATCAGCAAGTGGGCAAATAAGTAACCTCTATGGAGAACTGTCCGATTTCCTGTCATGCATGCGCAATATTCGTCATATGTAAGGTCACTTCCATTTCTTGCAAAGTTTGCATGCGCGTTCATACGTCAGTTTAAAACTTGTAAACTCCATGAAAAGGTTACTGGCACCTGGTTCATGATAAACATGAGTAAAACAAAGCTTAAACAATTGCTGGATTGTTTCCCTGCTGATTTTCTGAGCTGGGAGAAGTGGCAAAAAAAATTTAAAAAAAAAGAACAAATCTGTCGAGTATAACGCGTTTTTGAAAGTGTACGTGTACCATAGCGCGCACACTTCTTGACAACATTCACGGAATGCATCAGCTTCAAAACCGGTTGAGAGCCGGTTAAAACCAGAATTTTTGAAGTAATTTGTCCAAAATCCTGGATGCCAACAGATCAAAGAATTGGATGGTTTTGCGCAGAGGTTACTTATTCGCCCGCCAGAACATAGGGTGACCAAGAAATCTCTGCTTGCAGGGTAGCTCATATCCTACAAGTAGAGAAGTTTAAAATAGCCAAAAAAGTTCTTTTTACAGAACAGTTTGTTTTGGTGGATAACAATGTATGCCACGATCTAACAGTTTCATGGGAAGATATCGCCAATTGCCATAGGAGCAGGTGTGGTAGAATTCACACCCTGTGGTCCTAGACTAGGTTTAAAATAATTTAGTAAACACACTTAATGATAACTTTATCATTTTCATTATCTAAGCTTTCTCTGGCACAGGCATTTCTAAAGGTTCAATGTGGACCATTTTAAAATATTCAATCAATTTCTTACGCATCTTTTCAATCAAAAATCTGAAGACATTCACTTACATGACTTGATAAATAATGAAGTTTTATCCCTGAACTTCCAAACCCTGAAACATGAATCTTTACTAAACTGTCATGCAGTTGCAATAGTTATTAAGATGGATTCTGCTCAACGTTCGAGCAATAAGTGCAAAAAATATTTACTAAAAACTACTCATAGCACGGTATCATTTTAAATGATATTTGAAACATGTCACTCTAGTTCACTTGCCCAAGTGACCCCGCGATGAAATTCTCAAGCATAATTTTCTCAAGAAAATTAATTTCAAATCTCGTAAAAGTATGCTAAAATGGGTGCCATTTTGTTTTGAACTGACATGAAGCGTCTTTTTAATTGAAATATGGATAACTTCAAATCCAATTTTCTCTCACGGGGTCAGCTTGGGAGCAAAAGTAACGATAAGTTCTTCTTATCTGTTCTCAAAATGTGACAGTGCTGCAAGTATTTTTTTTGGTAACTTAATTTTTGCACTTACTGCTCGAACGTTGAGCGGAAATCGTCTTAATTCCTTTAAGAATTTGGTGATGCACAAAGTATTTGGCCAGAAGGCTACATGATCATTGAGATCCTGAACCAGTAGACCACCATACTCATTATATTGTTACAGGTATCTGATTTGCATTGAGTTACCTGTTTAGGAGCTTACTCCGCTGTTAGATTAGCATGTGTACACTACAGTCAAACCTCCCTATGCGACCATTTCCCGTCAGTGACCACTTTTCCAAAATACCAAATTTTCTCAGTATATCACTATAATTGGAACCTCTCATAGATGCCCATCTCTCATAAGTGGCCATTTTTGGTTTATACACTTATTTGTGCATGGATTAAAGAAAATTAACCTCTGATCAAAACCAAAATTTTGACCCCCCCTCCCCCCCGTGGTCTGACCTCTTGTATGGACCAACGGATCATTATGCATTTCTGGGAAACTCCCCACCTACCCCTCCCCTAACTCAACATTGACACTAACTTATTAACTTATTAACACTTAGGGCAAAATGTTGGGTTAGGGGTGGGGTAGGTGGGAAGTTTCCCAGAAACGAATAATGATCTGGACCAACTCCTGAGAGCGACCACTTAGGCTTGACATTTTGGGTGGTGGCTTACGTGAGGTTCGACTGTATTCTGTATATATTATGGTAAGGAGGAATTATAATTTACGTTATGACTGTGAATCAAAGGAACCTGTGTAACAGTGCTGCAACTGTACCACTCTCGTCTTTAATTAATTTTTGACAACTATTGATTATTTTCGGAAACCTGCCACATGCCTTTCTTTTAAACTGGTTAGTCAAAATGCAAGCACTGCAGGAGGTAGAGTTGTGAAGTTCCTGTCCATGAAAACAACTCTACCCCTGAAAGTTCTTGAATTTGATACTCTGGCTTTTGAATAAGACACAGAAGACCAGCATGGATGAGTGGCTGATGTGCCGACTTAAAACCTGGAGGTCCCAGGTTTTACTCCTGCTCTGACCACTAGCTGGAAAAGCTGTCTGGTTTGCCTCCTGCCAGGTTGGAGTCTTAACTTTGTTATGTCCAATTCCCTGTTTTTGTTTCATTGAACTGAAAATTCCCACACAGGGGAGTGGTCAATTAAGATTTGCCAGTATTGCAACCACCATTAGTAAGTCTAAAAAAGATCTATAAAAAAAACTCACAAAAGCTGTTGACAAAAGGCAATGGTACAGCAACTCCCAACATTATAAATCATCAAAAATGTTCTTTGGTGCTCTACTAGAGGAAGACCGCCCATATCCAGAGCTGCTAGCACTATAACTAGATGACAAACCATTTGGATCATAGTCAGCAGCAGAAAGTAACTCAACACGATCACTCTCTGGATCAAATCTAGAATACTTCACATGCTGCCCATCAGATGCTAAACTTGTGCTGGATGTTGCATTATCATTACTTGAGAGTCGCTCTGCCCTGCGTGCTGAAAGTTTCTTTTTAGCTGATTCAGCTCTTTCTGACCAGGATTCCTAGGACCAAGTGAAAACTTTAAATGATCACTCTTTAAGCTTCAAGTGCTTATTAATAGTAATTAATTAAGGGCCACTGCAAAGGAAAACAGAACAATCATTGTTCTGTTTTCCTTAGGGTATGCATCCAGTGGGGGGAGGGGGGTAATTCCCATGTGAAAATGACGGGGATGCTCGTCATCTCGCTTAGGGGTGTAAATTGCAGATTTTGGTCTCACTTAGGGTGTTCAGGACAGAACGCCAATATTTTTACTCATACAGGTATCGCTTAGGGTAGACTATGAATGAAAACTAAAGATTTATGACAATGCTTCTAAAATCTAATAATAGAATACAGCATTTGCTGTAAACATCTTTAGCACAATTTAAATCACTATAACTCTTACTTGGGTTGTCTGTTTTAACATGGTCTCCTTTAGGGGTCAAATAAAACCTGAGCCACGCCTAGATTGGTCTCCTTTAGGGTTTCAATTCTAATTTTCCTATGAGCATCCCTGTCCCTTTCATATGGGAGCCCCCCCCCCCCCCTGGGTATGCATTCAAGACCTTGAAACCCTAACCCTACAGGGCAATCTTTGCTGTCGCCATTGTTTACATCACGAAGGTTGAAATTCAACTGATAAACCAATGGATACCATAACAGTTACTAGAAAGAGTACATTAATTTTGTTAACTTGCAAAGTTTGAATAAATGGATGGAAACTGGCTTTAAACAATGCACTTAAAGGTTACAACTTTTACAGACATTTGTATGGCTGTATGGCCACTCTTAATTAAATTGTTGATAATTTATGATTAATGCAGAGATCAAAGTCTGCTGTCAAAGACAATGACGTTAAGCTAAACCAGAATGGAGAAAGGCAATAAAAGCCATTGTGAATTAACAAACAGCATGTGGCAAGTCAGCCTGTCTTAAATTTTTAACTCAGTGTAATTTGTACAAACCTTTCGACTTCCTTCTTCAGTCAACATCTCTCTCTTCCTTCTCTCTGTAAAGATGAAAAGAAGACAACGAAAAATATTATTGCACTTGACAATTACTTAGCTTACAGTACCTTTGAGGACATGCAAATTCAGAACTTCAAACCCTAATGATTGCTTATTTATTGCTGACTAACAACATAATAGGGAGTTAAAGCAACCACGACAGTGACGGGAAAGAAAACGTCACTTTAAAAATGACTTCACAATCTTTTAAACTTCTTCGCAATTATTCCAACTTGTTTAATCTGTCTACTGTAGCCAAACTATCTAGGAGCTGAATTTGTAAGGATGGCATTGCAGTTCAAGGAGAAAAACGAAAATTCAACATCGTGTGTTCACGTTCTACATCAAACTTTCATGAATTTGGTCATTTCACGTTGTAGTTGTGCACATGACGGCGAAGAAATGTACCAAAAAGTATAACACATGTGCAGAGTCATTGTTTTGCCAATCAAAGCTTTTGTTTTGTGACATTTCTGGTTAGCTGTCGCCGTCGTGTTTGCTTAAGCTCCCTAATATTACAATGACAACTAATGGACCACGAAAGCAGACAAACTTGATTGATTCACAAATCACAGCCTACTCACATAAGCCCTACACTTTGAATCTGTTGAACTGGCTTCTTTTTTTAGACTTTTGTGACGATGATAAAGGGCCTTATAAAAGTAACGGTTACATCTTGAACTTCACAGTCTGTAATATCTTGTACTGAAAAGGAACAGTAGAACTGTATTTACATGTGCAGCATACCTCTTCGAGCTATATCCTTTCCCTCGCTGATATATTCTGCCGATAAGTCATCTTCAATGATAAAAGTCTGAAATCCAAGACAGTTGAGGCACCTTGTACCAAGACTGAAGTACGTTGCCAGGCAAACCAGCACAATGCACATGGGGTAATACACATTGACTCCTTTGGAAATGAAAGACAATACATCCATGTGCCCCATGAACTGCAGAGAAAAGAGAAACAATTCCTTTAAATATTTGTCAAACCCACCCCCCCCCCCCCAAAAAAAAAGATCAACCCCCTCGCTTGAAAAATCGACCCACCCCAACCAAACTGAACAAGAGGAGGAATTTGCGGGAAATTGGTGCCCTTTTTGTTGTGCACTTCAACTGGACAAATTTTTGTCCAGTCAGACAGTTGCTTATATGGCTGTAACGACAAAATATTTCCTTTGGTCTGTAACAGACTGGGTGAAAGATGCAAAACGTAACACAAATTAAAAACAACCCACTGAAAATGTTTTGGTTTAGGGGAAAATTTGGGGTTAAAATATTAGCCTATTGTAGAGAAAATATCAAAAGTCATTTTTATCTGGGAGATTAGGCGATCCTTACAGGAGAGTGGGAGATTCACTTTTGTACCTGGCAGAATCCTGGATAATCCAGGAGACTTGGCATACGTGGGACTTAAATTTTTTGAAGCTAAAGAAATGAAACCCAAGTCAAAGTAGATGGCCACAGAAAGAAAGACATCCTAGTTTCAGCAGTATCTGCCTTCTAATGAATCCACAACTTACTTTAGTGAATGAAGTTTCTACTTTTTCTACTGCTCCTGTCACATGTCCATCAAGATGAATGACAGCAAGGAAGTTCAGGCACAAAGCATACGTCAGACGACAAAGCAGCCTATAATAAATGAACAACAATTTCGTTGTGACATCATTTATGAAACTTGCTAGTATGGTCCATTCCAGCCACTGTTTTTTAAATTAATTTGCTAGGTTTCTGTCATTAATTTTATCAAGAGGGCATGACCCAAATAATAAGCCCGGGACAAACAAGAATAAGTCGCGAAAAAGATGATGAGATTTGAGTGTCCCAAACTCTCCCTTTCTTTTGGCCTACAAATTGATGGTGTTGTTCTGGAACTGAATATCCCTACCCCCCTAACGAATGATTCTTGGTTTGAATCCCTCACCCCTCCGGAAATTCCAGTTTAGCTCCATACTTTCCTACAAAAATTTTTGCTTTTGAGACCCCAAACCCCTCAGAATTTCTGATAACCATCCATGAGGAGGGTAAGTATATTTTCTAAAACCACACAAAAGAGTTGCAACTTTTCTTTTAACTTGGTCTCTAAAACTTGTGCTCTCAACTCCCACTGTTAACTCTTGTCGACTTATAATCTACTTTACTTACAATCCACTAAACAGCAAGCTATTTGGGTCTGTCTGATGCTTTGGTGCAAAGTAATAATAGTTGAAGAACCGCATTTTGAAGACAGTGTAGTACACACAGACACACATGTAGGAAATGGTCACACAGGAAATCACCTGCAGCAACAAAAACAACAACAACAACAAATCTAATATTAAGCAGAAACTCATTAAGGATTGGCCCTTCTCTGGCAAAGAGTGTAAGCTTACAAAGTCAGCATTTGAATTTCTTTGCAGTGGTCAATTTACCTTAGTTATCAACTCAACTCACAAATCTAAATTGATGACCACAAAACAAACAGTGGAGTAATAATGTATGTAGGTAACAGCAGAGATTTGGAAAACGATTTTATCATAAAATTAAACGCTAAAAAAGTTTTAAAACTCATTTTAAAAAACTCTTAAAAAAGCACACGATGTTTTGGCGCTACCCTACGCCATTATCAAGTCAAAAAGGTGATAGTTAAAACAAGAATATATAAAATGTGAAAACAATAAAAATAGTTGTGTGTCCAGTGGGCATAATACCCAAAGTAAAACAATAGAAAACTAAAAGTTCTAATTAAAATAGGAAAATGTCACGTAAATAGTTTGGCGTGGATGGAGTAATAATGCAATATTGGAGTAATAATGGCCTTTTATTCTTAAGATTTAGGTTATTGGCTGTCATATTCTTAGAAAAAAAGGTGAATTGTACAGATAACATGTCCATGATCTGTACATGATAATATGTAACAGATAATGAGCCTATTTTTGAAAGAAGTGGATCCCAATTACCGGTAATTAATCAATTTGCTTGTAGGGCTTGTACGAGGGGGCTTTTAGACAAGTAAATGACCGCACACCCTTTTCTCTGGGCTACGAAAAAGTTGCCAAAAATAACAAGGTAGTCATATAGAAGGGAGCTTGTAAAGCAGAGTTCCACTATAAACCCACGATTTCAACAATCCTGTCAGACGGTGACTGATGAGTGACTGCTGACACTAGACTGGCCTTCAAAATACAAACACCCCAAATGGTCATTGCCTGGCTAAAACTAACTTAAACAAATTCATTTTTCACCACAAACCTCTACATAGAAATAGTAATATCCAATACTAGCACCACGAATCATTTGCGCATATATTGACAGCACAGGCTTGACATTGAAGAATGTCACCTCTGACCAGACAAGAGTCACAGACAACAAAAACAGAAGAACTGCAGTGATGCGTAGTAACCATGGCAACACCCAGACTCTCCAGTACCACTCTTGAAATAAAAACAAAAGAAGTTCTAATTAGTTAGTAACATAATAGTAAATTCAACAAATGAGAAGTGACACAGACATAAAATGTGTTTTAAGCCACATTTTTCAGTTGTTTCTATGACCGTCAGTTACCTGGGGCCCATTTCTCGAATCTTCCGTTAACTTTCCGGGTCCGGTAAGTATTTTTTCGAGCTCATTTATTTATCAGCTAATGGTAATTATTGGCGCAAACTTAGCGATATACTTAACAAAATTATAGAGATTAAAATTTAGCTTTCAAAATCGATAAAAATTGTATAGCTCTTGGAGGATATTGTGCACTTAAAATAGTTTTTGGGCCCGGAAAGTTATCGGAAGTTTCAAAAACGGGCCCCTGGTCATTATATGAGCGCAGTACCCTTCACTGTTATAACTTCAAAAAGAAGCCAAACTATCCATAAATCCAAATTACTGTGTTTCACTTCCTCACTAATGCAGCACCACAATTATTATTTCTTTACTGTACCGAAAATGTATAAAGCTCTCAATGGAATGATAGCCCTTAACCCTTTCACTCCCAACAGTGCCTAAAATCAAAATTCAAGACAAATGCCAAATTTCATTTTGTAAAATACTACAATATAAATAGTACCATATGAAAGAACTGCTGATGAGGTTTCATTTGAATGGTCACACGATAGGATTTCATCCACAGACTCAAAAGTTAGTATCACCTTAACGTCTCCATAACTGACTTTGGGAGTGAAAGGATTAAGATACCAACCTGTACAAGGTGTGGTGTATTTCACCAAAGAAGACACCAATTATACAATCCCATCCAAAGAAGTTTAATCAGTTGAACTCAGGGAACAAAACCTACCAGCTCTACATCTCTCTAACAAGGACGATGAGGGTGTAGAAATCTTCATCCACCCTTAATAATCAATCACCACACTATAAAAGCCTTCAAAGCCAGTCTTTCGTCATTATCATCTCAAACTTTAATTTTTTTTAATGAGGTTAAATGTATTTAACCAAGTTAACCTACAACGAGCATGTGGTTATCAAGCGGTGGTGGTCAGCGGTGGCTCAGGTGCAGTCAGGCTCAGTTTGCATAGTTTACTGCAATGGCGGGCTGTTACTGCTTGCCCGTTTTGTCTAGGTATTTTGCAGCGTTTCTGCTTGTTTTTCTACGACATTCGTGGCGGCTTCTTCTCACCATTGTCATCAGTGTTGCTTATTCTTCCTTTGCGGGATGTTTCCGGAAGCGTTTACGTTCGGCGCTGGCGTAAGTTCCCAGTCGTTCTTCGGGCTGTTCGCATGCTTTGGGTTTGTGTTGTGGTCGGTCGCTCATCGTCGCGGACTTCGCGCAAGATTGTCTTTGGTTTATGGACTCTTCACCTTTCACCACTGGTTGTTCTGTTGGCCGTTCTCCAACTCGTTTCTTTCCCACTTGCATTGCTGACTTCGGACAGTATCTTCCGGCTCGGACACGGTTCCACCTTGGCAATCTCGTCAGCTTATCGTCGCTACCCGTCAAGCATAGGCATTGGTTTGTGCGCTGCCGTTTTGCGGCTGTATCCTTTTATTCACAGAGCGTTGCGTGGTGTTCGGTCCTTCCGTCTGCGTTGTTTCAGGGCTGCAGGCCCATTCTTCCTTTGTAAGATGTTCATGCCGTTTCATTGGGAAGTACGGGCGCAGTTTCCCGCCGTTCTATTTCAATCACATGCTTGTGTGGTGGGCATCCTCTCGGCTTGTCGCGGGCTTCGTGCCAATTTATTGTCCTCTGTTTTTGGAGCTGTTTGCCTTCTGCTATCAGCATTCCACATGGCCGCTCCGTATTTCGTTTCTTTCCTAGTGGCATTGCTGACTTCGGATAGTATGTTCGAGTGGGGACTGTCCAGCTGTATGTTCAGCAGATGTTGTGGTTTAGTTTCTTTGTTTTGCTTCAGCTGTATCCTTTTTACTACAGAGTTTTATGTAATTCTATATAGTTTACGTTTGGAAGCAAGTCAGCTTAGTTTATGGCGTGGCGTTAGCATTAGCTTTTGCATTCATTGGTGTATTGCAGCAGATTGGCATTCATGTTGCGTTCTAGTGGTTAGCCTTGTTTTTATAGCGCTTTACGGCATAGGTCAGCGGCTTCATTGTGTAGCAGGGTATTTCATGTATACATCGTATATCGTCCCTAGGAATATGTTATGTCAGTAGCTGGTTTATACAATTGCATAGATTCTTTGTCTCGCTTCAGCTGTATCCTTTTTACTACAGAGTTTTATGTAATTCTATATGGTTTACGTTTGGAAGCAAGTCACCTTAGTTTATGGCGTGGCGTTATCATTAGCTATAGCATTCATGGGTGTATTGCAGCAGATTGGCGTTCATGTAGCGTTTTAGCGGTTAGCCTTGTTTTTATAGTGCTTTATGGCATTGGCATCTTCCGTTTTAGGTTTTTGTTTTGTTGGTACGTGTTTTTTTTTTTGTTGGTTTTTTTGTTGTTGTTGTTTTTTTTTTTCCTGTCCCGTTGCCTGTTAGGTTGGCGGCGGTTTTAGTAGGTCAGTGCCTTCATTGTGTAGCAGGGTCTATTTCATGTATACATCATATTTTGTCCGAGGACATTTGTTGTGTCAGTAGCTGGTTTTTACAATTGTGGTAGTGGGGGCAATGGCAGTATAATACATGTAAATAGTACCTTGGCAACTGTAGTAGCTTTGACTGCAGTTGCTGTAGTTGGGGTGGCATGTGTAGCATCCGTAGCTGTAGCGGCTGTATTGGCTGTCTTGGTTGTCATAGCGTTAGTACCCACAGTAGCTGTTTTGTCTGCACCGTAGTTTTTTGTTTGTAGCTGTAGGGGTTACGTGTGCAACACTGGCGGTAGTCACTAGGGTGGTAGTGGTTATTGTGATTGTAGTTGCTGTTGCAGTGGTGTAGCTTGCGTAGTTACTGTGGCTTGTTTATTTATTTATTTATTTATTTTATTTTTATTATCATGTATTTACAGGTATTGTCTGGTGTTATTATTATTATTCTTATTATTATTATTATTATCACTACATATTGACTAAGTATTTCTTGGTAATATTCTTATCTAGCATGTCGTCCGTAGCATGTTCCCGTTGCTTCTTGTGTCAGGAGCCAGAGTGCTTAGTTGCACTCGAGGCATTGGCGACGCATGTTTACAGTAGTTGTATACATCGTTACATATTTACTGGTATCATCAGGCCTTTGCTCCTTTGGCTAGAAGCCAGAGTGCCTAGTGGCTCTTCAGGCATTCTAGTACTCACTGCGTTTTGTAGAAGGTTAGCTGTTACGGTTGCTCCTTGGGCCAGGAGCTAGAGTGCTTAGTTGCACTTGAGGCGTTCACGTTCATTAGCGTTTTGTAGGTTGTTAGCTATTAGGGTTGCTCCTTGAGCCGGGAGCTTGAGTGCTTAGTTGCACTTGAGGCGTTGGCGTTCATTAGCGTTTTGTAGCATGTTAGCTATTAGCGTTGCTCCTTGGGCTAGGAGCTAGAGTGCTTAGTTGCACTTGAGGCGTTTTGTAGCGTTTTGAGCGTTGTAGCGTTTGTAGCGTTGTAGCGTTTGTAGCGTTGTAGCGTTTTTCGAGGCGTTTTGTAGCATGTTAGCTATTAGCGTTGCTCCTTGGGCTAGGAGCTAGAGTGCTTAGTTGCACTTAGGGCGTTTTGTAGCGTTGTAGCGTTGTAGTGTTTGTAGCGTTGTAGCGTTTTTTCAAGGCGTTTTGTAGCATGTTAGCTATTAGGGTTACTCCTTGAGCTAGGAGCTAGAGTGCTGTATTCACAGAGTGTTGCTCAGCATTTGCTCCTTCTGCTTGTCTGTTTTCAGGGTGGCCCCTGCTTCCTTGTGTCCTAGCGTAATTGCCCAGCGGCCCCTTTCAGTCACATGCTCGTGCGGTGGGCATCCTTTCGGCTTGCCGCAGTCCTCACCCTCTACTACTGGTTTTCCTAGCCAGTTGGTGCTTCCTTTCTTCCCCAGCAGCATTGCCGCCTCTGGACAGTGTCCTCAAGCACGTTGTCGGCGCATATATCGGCAAACCATGTCAGGGGTGCGCTAGCATTTTCCCGCCTTCGTCCAGCTATATGTTAAGCAGATGCGGCGGTTTATTTTCTTTGTCCCACTTGAGCTGTATCCTTTTTATGACAGAGTTATATGTAATTCTAACTGGTTACATTTAGGAGCCAGTCAGCTTAGTTTATGGCGTGACGTGGTGTTAGTGTTCATTGGCGTATTGTAGTATACTGACATTTACATAGCGTTTTAGCAGGTGGCATTCCGGGAGCGTTTATAGTTGTGGCATTAGTGTCTTTGATTGTGGGGCGTTGGCATTGATTAGTAGAGGGTGTGTTGGCATTCATTGATGGAGGGGCAGTTGTTGCTGTTGTGGCTGTGGTAGCTGCAGCTCCTTGCATGGCTGTGTTTATGGTCACTGGGTTGTTCGCAGTTTTGCTGTGATGGTTGTTATTTGTGTGCAATCCTGCAGCTGCTGTTGCAGGGGTTGGGTGCCTCGGGAGTTGGGCAGTTTGGAGTCATGGCTGTTCCCATCCATGGCCCCCCTTTCTCCAGTCTGACCTTGCGGTCAGCCCGGAGGTCCCTTCGGCTGGGCGTGTGGGGCTCATGGCTGGGGTCCGGGGATTTGCCAGTAATGGCGTAGTCTATCTGGGGGCCGGCTGACCACAGTGGAGGCCCCTGGATATCCCAGGCACCCAACCGCCATTATGCGAGGCAGTAGGTTAAATGAGGTTAAATGTATTTAACCAAGTTAACCTACAACGAGCATGTGGTTATCAAGCGGTGGTGGTCAGCGGTGGCTCAGGTGCAGTCAAGCTCAGTTTGCATAGTTTACTGCAATGGCGGGCTGTTACTGCTTGCTCGTTTTGTCTAGGTATTTTGCAGCGTTTCTGCTTGTTTTTCTACCCCGGCCCTCCCTCCCTCTTATTTGTTTTATTTACTTCTTTTTGTTTTTCTCTCCACTGACTAAGTCATTGTGACGGGTGCCGGGGCGTGTGGGGCTCATGGCTGGGGTCCGGGGATTTGCCAGTAATGGTGTAGTCTATCTGGGGGCCGGCTGACCACAGTGGAGGCCCCTGGATATCCCAGGCACCCAACCGCCATTATGCGAGGCAGTAGGTTAATTTTAGTTTTTATAGACTTTTGTGGATTAAATGAATAGAATAGAACTTCCAAATTCAATTCTATATAAAAATTATAGAGAATGCACTTCAATCTATTACATGTCTTTAAATTTGAACTTACCAAGAACAGGTTTAACTCCACTGGATGGCCCCCTCAATGAAGACTTGTAATGCCTGCAAGGAATTGAAATAAGTCAGTCAATCAAATTGAATATTAAATAGCTACTGAGCAGAACTTTCCCTGGGTGCTGTTTATTACGCTCTACAAGGGGGTTCTAACTTTTGAGTCTGCGGAAGAAATCCTAAAGTGTGACCATTCAAATGAAAGCTACTGAACAGTACTTCCCTGTGGTGCTGTTTATTATGCTGTACAAGGTGGTTCTAACTTTTGAGTCTGTGGGTGAAATCCTAAAGTGTGACCATTCAAATGGCAGCTATTGAGCAGTACTTTCCTGTTGTGCTGTTTACTATGCTGTGCAAGATGGTTCTAACTTTTGAGTCTGTGGATGAAATCCTAAAATGTGACCATTCAAATGAAAGCTACTGAACAGTACTTTCCTGTGGTGCTGTTCATTATGCTGTACAAGGTGGTTTTAACGTTTGAGTCTGTGGATGAAATCCTGAAGTGTGACCATCCAAATGAAAGCTACTGAGCAGTATTTTTCTTTGGTGCTGTGATTATGCCATACAAGTTTGCTCTAACTTTTGGATGAAATCATAAAGTGTTAGCATTTAAGTGAAAGTTGTGAAGCAGTACTTTCCTGTGGCCTTTTCCTTTCATTGTGCGGCCTTAATAATGCATCACCAAGGGTGTTAAGGATGGTGCCTCCTAATAGAGATGTATTTTTGCAAACGTTATGACTATGGAGAAAAAGTAGATCTTAGGAAGGGTTATTGGAATCCAAAAGAAAAGTGGGGGTAACCGCGCATTTTTCAGAGATAATTAAGCAACCATAATCCTTAAAATGTGTTAAAATACAAAGAATGCATGGCAATTTCTTTCCAAATTTAAGCTCAGTTATCTCTGAAAAATGTGTCAGGTTACCTCCAATTTTCTTTTTGGATTCTGATAGCCCTTGCTAAGATCTGCTTTTTCCACATAGTCATAAACCGTGCAAAAATATTGTTGCAGTAGTGGGCAAATTCCTTAAGAAACCCGAATATCCCAAGATGCGCAGAACGTGTGCGCAGTAATAAAAGGAGGCACCGTCCTTAAAGGAACTGAACACAACATGACAAATCATACCTGTCACTACTTCCACTGTTTCGAGAGAGATCTTCTAATTCAAACACTTTTTCAAGCTGCATATTCCACTGGCTACAAACCAAACAATTAAACAAACAATTATTCTAAAAAACTGACACACATGTAGCCATGCTTTTAGATCTAAATTTAGTACAATGTTGAGAAACTGAGCACTGTATTTAAAAAAAATCCTCTATTAAGCCCCCTGGGCACTTAAACTATACAACTTTACAACTTTCAACTTTATTTAAAAATTCGTACATCAATGGACTAGCCCACAGGTAGCAGTCGCTAATCTAGGTGGGTCAGTCATACTTATTTATTTCAAGCACGTTTGAGCATGGGAAGGAGACGAAGAAAAAGAAGGAGAGTGGGGGTAGCCTGCGTAGTTGGTGGGATTGTTTGCAAGAAGTTTGAGCAGCAGAACCACAAAGGGAATAGCCGCAAAGGAAATGGGGAGAAGTGGTTTGAAATCCCACCTGCAGGAAAACTGGGGTCTTTTGCATATTTCTGTCCACCAGCTGACAGGAAATTATGATTGGTTGAGAGCTGTGAACACGTCAATCAAATGTTAGACGATCTCTCGCATTTCTCCCAAGGGAAAACTTCGCTCAAGAATGCCAGCCTACATAGCATGTACATAGAAGAGAGCCAGAGCATCGGCTGTAAAAGAACTGTTTGCTAGAAGAGATGTGAGGGCAATTCTACCCACAGGTTTTGGAAAAGTTTAATGTTTACCGATCATTTACAGTTTCGCCACTGGAAAGGAACAAACATGATCGAAAACATTAGTGTACTGTCTTGTTATTTTGCAACTGGAGTTTAACCCTTTCTTGTGAATCCTCACAGAGCAAGACTCCTGTGTTTCTCTCTAGACTGGAGAAGCTCGACAGTTCCTAGACTGTGAGAAGTCATCCTACTTTGTTCAGATTCTACGTGTGAGTGGAAATGTAAGCTTTGTCACTCACTGGTTGTTTAGCCAGCGAGCTTTGCACTGTGAAGGTCTCAATAGTTCTCCGTTAAAATAACCGATGTTTCAAATTACAGCTTTCTCTAGGTGATAAAAGTGGGTGGCATTCAAAAGACCCTAGTTCTCTGGCAGGGGGTATTTTCTCACGGCTTATGCTGCCAAAACTTTACCTTTGCACAAAATACCACCAGCTACGCAGGCTTGGGGGGGGGGGGGGTTATTTGTGAGGGGGGGTTATTTGTGAGGGAGGGCTTATTTGTTTTAGCAAAACAGCAGTGGGTTATCAGTACTTGAGAAATGGAATGTTATATTGATGATTACCTTCATTAAGATTCTTCTTGAGTAGTATAAGTAAAATTTACCGCAAAGCTCATGAGCACCGTATCTGAATTTGTTCCTGGACTGATAAGGTTAAAAAATGCACCGGTAACACTGTTTGTCATTTGCCTTTTTGTTTTTGTGAAGGAAAGGGGGGAGCTTACAACAGAGGGGGGCTTAATAAATATCTTGCTTCAGAAGGAGGGGGGGGAGCTTAATAGAGGATTTAGAGTAATTCTTCTCAAGTATCTTGACCCTCTACTGTCTGGAATATTTTTTATGGTTCTACAGAGTTCAGATAATTGAGGTCTGATACCGTAGAAGCATAAAAACCAATTATGTTCTTACCACTGTGTGCGTTTAAATGCATGAGTGATGATAATCACTCGCTTGTGAAGCTTGACTAAGCTTTTCTCAGTGTAGGTGTCAGTGATTTTGCTCCCTGTCTCTCTCAGATAATCCTCATAATCAACATAATCATCAGTTCCTCTGTTAAATGAAGACTGTGCAGATTCTGGGCACTAATAAAAAACAAATAAAAAGAAAAAGAAGTTATTAATATGAATTAATTGAACAGACTAGTCTTGTGTGCAATCCAAAAGAATCAAGGAACCAGTTGGCTCATCAAGGCCAATGCTAATAGATACAGCTTCTGTAGTGTGAAGCAACTAGGAATATTATTACTTCACCGTGTGGGGGTGCAGTGGTGTAGTGGTTGGTGTGTTGGACTTCAGATCTGAAGGTCAGTGGTTTGACGCCCAGTCCCTGCCACCGTGTTGTTTCCTTAGACAAGAAACTTTACTCCACATTGTCTCTCTCCACCCAGGTGTATAAAATGGGTAACAGCAACATACTGCTGGGGGAATCCTGCAATGGACTAGAATCCCATCCAGGGGGGAGTAGCAATATTCTCAGTTGCTTCATGGGACAGAAACCAGGTTGATCTCTGCCATGCACACTTTCTTGGCTTGTGTGCAACTTAACCTTTTATTGCCTGAATGAGAAGTGCTAGTCAATTGCAGAATTGTCTCATAATTTTGTTGGGATTCACTGATGGTTTGTTGGTCGCAGTTGTTAATAGCCCCAGAGCTCCCAGGATTAAATTCAGGCCTTCTGAGACCAGTGAAGTTAACGTTACTTGAGTTTTATCAGATATAACACATGTACGTGTATAGAACACAGCCCTCATTGCATACATCATATTGAACTGGTACACAGTGGCTTCACTGAATATGCCTTTATGCAAAATTATTTTAGTCCATAAAGTCAATCACCTTTTGCATGATAACTTCAAGGTACTTTCTGAGGGGGTGTCTATAACGTAAGGCTATTGATGCCCGAGTTACTTCCTAGGAAAGAGAAAGAATGCAGTATTAACACTTAGAAGATTTAAAAAAAACTTTTCTGGGCATAACAAACAAACAAACAAACAAGTAACATTGACAACACCACAGAAAAGTAATGTTTACTTGCTTTCATGTGATTGGAAACACTCTAACTAGAATTTTAATCACACTAAAAGTTGGAACCACCTTGTATAACATATAAGAAACAGAATTACACGAAATTAATGCTCAGTGGCTTCCATTTGTATCATTGTACAACATAACAAAAAGCACCACAGAATCAAAAGTACTGTTCACCAGCTTTTATTTGAATAATCACACTTCAGGATTTCATCCAGAGACTCAAAACATGGAACCACCACCACCCCACCATTTGAAAGACCACACTTCAGGATTTCATCTAAAGATGCCATGAGTGATTTTCAATTCATACCCAAATGGCTGAACTAAAGGAAGCACCATCACCTTTTACAGGAGAACTTATTTTTTTACAGTTGACTCCCAGTAACTTTAACTCTTAGTAACTCGAACCTCCCGCTAACTCGGAGCGAATGTTTTTTGAGTTCAGGTCACTTTCTTTATAATTTTACAAACTCAAACTCACGATAAGTTGAACCTCTTTTGATTTTCCTTGAAGGTTCAAGTTATCGGGAGTCAACCATACTTCTTCTTTAAACACCCTGCTTGTAGAAATCCTATCCAGGGCCTGGTCATTCAAAGCAGGGTTCGGCTAACCCAGGATTAACATCAATTTTCAATTCAGTTTTACAGCCAAGCAATAAAGTTTCCTGGAAATCTTTCATGCCCTACATTTTGACTTTGGTCGTCTTCAAACAGCCACTTGAAATCAGCAGTGAAAACTCTTTTAAACAAGAGAAAGAGGAATGTGGGTTAAATTTTAATCCTGGGTTAACGTTAACTGGCTTTCAAACAACCCCAGCCCAAGATTTCAACTAAGATGTTGTCTTGGATCCTGTAAGATTTTACTGTAGCTTGAATGGGATCCCTTAAAACATTATAAATCATGATTTAAACTACTGCCATTTACTGGTAGGTTAAAGGATACCGTGGGATCCTTCCTAATAGTTAGGGACTTAGGGGATCCTATGATTAGGATTCGACAAAATCCAGTTGGATACTGTGTAGGATTATAGGAGGACAAAGGCAGTTATGGGAAAAAATCAAAAGGAAAAAAAGCTTGTTACCTCTAATACTTCAGTGAGCTGTTCATCAGCTTCTTCTTTCTCAACACTTAGCTTTGAAATCTTAAAATAAGCATGAGCCATCTGATACTCCAGCCGGGCAGTGTTCCATGTGACGCGCGGCACTTCAACCAAACCATATCCCATCAAGAGCACCAACAGAAGCAATCCCCAGGTGTTTGATGCAGTGATGCCAATGATTTTCAAATAAGTTCTAGAACAACAGTTTTCAAATTCAATCATAATGCACAATTAAGCAATGGGTTATTCCAGAAAAAATCCACACCCCCCCGACGGATGGGGTCGTTTTTTAACCCCCCCTCTCACCTGGATTTCCTGAAGCACAAGACCCCCCCTCTTGTCTGGATTTCCAAGACAAAAGACCCCCCCTCCCGCCTGGATTTCCTGAAAAAAAACTATTAGGCTTAAATCGAATTTAATTTTAATAGAAAATACGCGCAATCACGTAATTTCTGAAGCATTAGCTAATATTAAGCTAAGAATTCTATTGCGTGGAACTAAAAAAGAGAAAGGAGCAAAAATACGAAAAAGTGAACGAGTGTTTTAATACATTCTTAACTCATTAAACTCAGTTGCCCTCAACCTTACTCTGCGCTAGATATGGTCCTAAAGTAATACGATTAGTAAAAAAATATGATAAAAGAGTTCAACAGTCAATACTTTTCGCCTGCTTTTCGAGACAACAGGTCAGTCTCGTCCACTGAAGATCGAGAACTTCTAAATCAAAATCTTTTGAATAACCAAAGTCTAAACTTCTTTATCGTCCAAATTCTTTTAGAACGTAAGACTGGATAACTTCATTCACACATCCTACCTTCAAGGACCTGTAGTTCTAATGTGCAGTGGAAGGAATGTTGAAACTGGCATTGTTGTGAACCGCTTTCTCAGTTATTGTGTCCGCCATAGTTACAAAAAGTCTTTTGGCTTTCGTCAGTAAATCGGGAACGCAAAATTTATGCTGAAGAGAAATTATGTAGCCAAAGCAAAAGCACTTGAAACTGCTCCCAATCAAGAAATGAATTTTTAACATGTACATTCAACCGGCTTAAGATCGCTTTCAGATTCGTCCAGTGCGTCGTGTCAAAAGTCCGCTATGAACAATATTCGTCACCAGGCTTTTGCAGATTGGGAAGCGTGTTTGTTTTGTTTTCCTATTAACTATTAATTTCGATGTAAAATTTTTCATAAACCTTTAAAAAAAATCTTGAAGAAATTAGTTACAATGGTGTTTTGATAACTCGATTAAATGGGAAATGCGGGATTTACAACGAAACTAAGATTTCTCAGCTAGTATGTAATACAGTGAAACCTCAACTTTATAACGAACCTCTGTGTAACAAAGTCTTCTGAGGTAACGAACAATATTCTTCTTCTCAGTTAGAGTAACATAAAAAAAGAACTTCAATATAGTAGGACCTTGTAAAAGCTAACGCAATTTTCTATTCCGGCCCTTTGTTACGTTAAGGTTCCATTGTACTATCTGTTTGTTTTAACTGATTATGTTTTTGCCCGCTTTAAGGTTATTAGCCCCTCGGCCAAAGCAACAGTAACGCTCAAGTCAAAGAGGTTTTTGGTCCTTGAAGATGTCGCCATTTCTTCCTCTTTGTAAAGTACGCGAATGACATCATTATCGTCATCGTATTGTTGTACTTCCCCCTCGTACCAGCCTGGTTTGAACTTGGTTCCTTGAAGATCATTTTCAGTCCAAAGCACATTAATCCTGGCTCCTACTTGTGTGATAAGTTCTCGCTCTTCTGCCACCCAGCTTTCTTGCAATTTCTTTGGTTTTTGTTTTTCCCGGGTTGACTTTCTGCTTGGCGTTGGTTCTTCTCCTTTCTCCTGGTACTTCCTTCTTTTGGAGGGGGCGGGACACATTTCTTCACGAGTCTTCACACTCTTTCCAAGTTTTTCAACTGCAGCATTCTCGAGCTTTAGCAAACGTTGTTCTAGCCGATCAAGGATGTCGCTAACGGTACCTTGCACTTCAAGTTTGTCGTCGTGAACATCTTTCTTGATACCACACTTGTCTCTAGTTGAAAGAACAGCACCGCCTGAACCAAAGGTACGACTCTTAGAAATATACTGCTGAGGTTCCTTTCCCTGAGCTAGTAGCTTGTAAATGTCCCTTAGAATTGAAATTCTTTTCACTAGTTCCATTCGTTCTCTGCTAAACGCAGTTTGAATTTGGCCGCCCTTTAGCAATCCCACTCGAATGATAAGTTCATCCTTGGTGCCCAATGGACAATACCCATAGAATCTTAAAACTGCTCGAAGAAAACGCACTGGCTGCTTGTTCAATTGTGCTACGGAAGATGGGACTTCGGAAAGGTTACCACTGTATATGTTGCAGGAACCCGTCCAAGAACTTTCTCCTTCCGTTGCTTTCGCAATACGTGCTACCAGTTCGTGTTTCTTCCCTGTTTCCGTAAGTTTTTTCGAGCTACAGATTGCCACAAGTTCCTCTCGAGTATTCTCGACGAAGAGGGGATGTTTGGACCAAAATTCTTTGGAAGCATCTTCCTCAGCTAATAGGTGTGCATCCTTGCTTGCACAAGTAAAAAATTCTTCAGCCTGTTGCAGTGGAATCCACGCTAAAAATGCGATGGTGGATAAAATATCTTGAGTAGGTTTAGGGTAGAATACCTTCTGTGATAAATCAAGGATATCTGAGGGGAGAAATAGCTGTGTAATTCCATCCCATTCGCCTTCAGGTAAATCTCTGCGAACCTCGTATGGAAGGTAATGCATAGCCCGGGTTTGTTCGAACCTCAAGAGGTCAGGAATCGGCTCCCTTTCGAACTTCTCTTGCATTTTTCCACGCCATTTGTCATCTTGTCGAAAGACTGACACTGAATATTTGCTCTTCGATGCGTCAGACTTCAGGGAGCGGTAGTCATCAGCGTAACTTCCTGTGAAGTTATCTTTAACCCCCCAGTTTTGGACAAGATAACCATATATACCATTCTTGACAGCACTGTAACAGAGATCACACGATTCCTTGCGATCACTGCACAGTGAAGAGAAGTACTTGAGTCCCTCGTCATCGTCAAAAACAAGATGATCCCCAACGCCACGGAAGCAGCGAATTGGTTCCTTGTTAAACATGGTACCATCTATTGCCACTTTAACATCAGTCGCCATTTTCTCCATGTTCTCTTTGTGGGCTTTGGTTCCAGGAACTGCAGATGGGTGAATTTGTTTGGAGCTGAAAGGTTCATGCCTTTCCAGGGCTTTGTTTTCCGCGGCGTGGCAACGCTCTACAAAGTTCCGTTTGCTCAAATATTCAGCAAAAGATCGCTGAACAGCTTTGTCCAGATTTAAAAACTTGACTAGTCTTGCAAGTAACATCTGAACAATGTTACTTGCGGGTGCTTCTGATGGTAATTGTAGACCAAGGTAACAAAAAAAAAAGAAAACTAAAAATACAAAGTGTGAAGGTGTGAAAGTAAATCAGTTGTTTTTCTTTTCTTTTTTATTATCGTGACACCAAAGAAACCGAGATTTCAACGGGGCTAACGTGAAATCACACAACGGTGGCGCGCTAGGTCTGGGTACGAGTAAAAAGGTGTCAGGCGAGTAGAAATGTGTCAGGCGTTTCACGATCTTCGTTCCAACAACGTTGTGACGCGTTCCTCTTTAATTTTGTATCTTGTTTTCGCGTTTTCTGCTATACAAGGACCTGTGAAGGAACTTAGATTATCATTTATGTCAGGTGAGAAATATTTGAACAAAAAATATTTCTACTTTTTTCAGGGTCTGAGAAAGCTGAAGTGTTACCGAATTCAACGTTCGAAGCGCTTGAATTATCGGTTGAAATGACCCCTGCGGAAGACTTTTTAAAGTTCAACCCCCCTCCCGCCTGGATTTCCAGAGCCTTTTACCCCCCCTCCCGCGAGAATTTCCAGAATCCCATCCGTCGGGGGGGGGTGTGGATTTTTTCTGGAACAACCCAATGAGCTGTATAGCAGATTTCAATAACACAACAAGAACACTGAGCTGTATAGCAGAGTTCAATAACACAACAAGAACACTTCACAGAAATTGCTTATTAATATTAAAAACCCCTAGGAGGCCAAAGCTACAGCCAAACTAGACATATGTACCATTTTGGAACTTGTAGGGGCATTGAACATTAGCCAAATAATTACGTGAAATTTCAAAATGATACAAAAATGGTCATTTCATTTTCAGTGACCCAAAAAATGTGTTATTCCAAAACCAAATTTTCAAACATTATTTTTTAGCTGGCTGTCGCCCAGACCTAGTAATACCCATTTTTTCTTTCATATTATTATTTTTTTAGGTTACTTTTCCCAGACTTCCGGTTTCGTTTGGCAAAACAACTACTCGTCACAAATTTTTGGTAAACATGAGCATTATCTTTGGTTGTTTAGCATGGATTCGCCAAAACTTTCATGAAAGTCAGAGTAGAAAATTACTAGGGATCCGATGGCATCAAAATCCCTTCAACAAGACCAAGGACAAAGATGCTAATGAGCTTTGAAAGTCACTGATTTGATCTTGATTATCATAGACTAACCACTGTTAACCTTGTGGTAGCCGTACATGTCATATAAAATGCATCTACAATAAGCTAAGTTCCCTGGGGATTTTCTTGTTTCTCAAGGGTAGCTACCAACACTTTAATCCAGTCTGATATTATACAGCAAAATTGTAATACTCGTGAAAGTATAAACTAAGGGTATTTCCAAGTTCCCTGAAGTCTCTCCAACAGTTTTGTCGGCGATTGTAGTTCACTGGGTCACTGCCAGTCAGCCAAGGAAATAGTAAGTCACATATTACTAGCTGTAGAATCAATCACTTTGAAAGGGCTGGCAAGATGATGATACTCACCCATCCAACTTGAGTTCAGGCTTCACAATAACATAGATGAGAAGAATACCAAAAATGACAAGGTAGCTGCCATACCACAGAGCATTCTCAAATAAAGCTGTTTTGATTTTACCACGTACAGTAAAATCTCCAGCATATGAGTATGACTGCATGATTGGTAGGATGACCCTTGAAATGAAAAAGAAAATCTTTAATTCCACAGTGGCCTGAAAACAACTAACGTTTTGTGCTTCCAAATGGATTACTAAATCAATTCATTTAATAGTCATGCAACTTTTTTTCACTAGGAAGCAAGTCTTACTGTTTTTCTTATTTCCTTGATTTTAAATGTAGAGAAGATCCTCGCAGTTATTAACACAGCTTATGCAGCTGCGAAAAGAAAGCCTGAAAAAATCAGGCTTGCCGGGATTCGAACCCTGACCTCTGCGATACCGGTGCATTTAATGACCAGCTCCCAGTTGGCTTGTTAGCTCAATTGGTTAGAGCGCTGCACCGGTATCGCAGAGGTCAGGGTTCGAATCTCGGCAAGCCTGATTTTTTCAGGCTTTCTTTTCGCAACTGCATAAGTTGCGTTAATAACTGCGAGGATCTTCTCTACATTTATTTCTTCATTCCACAGTTCAAATATGTGAATTTCGTGTATTCATAATTTCATTTTCCTTGATTTTGTTAGTATTTTTGTCATGCTGAAGTTGACTATTTACTTTTTAGTAATTACACTATATCCAAGGTGACAAAAGATTTCTACAAAGAATTTTAATATTTATTTAATCATTTATGTATAAATTTTATTATATCAATAGTGACAAAACATTTTTTACAGTAATGCTTTTCAAGAAACAGACACAGAAGTTTAAATTGGA
>OZ034976.1:23462631-23720131 GCA_964030785.1 Siderastrea siderea | reverse complement strand
CTGATAAAGAACTCCTAACATTTAGCTCTGTGTTTTACGACACGAAGCTTTACGGCGGAATCTCGTACCTTAACTTGACAACATTTTTCTACTCCGTTCACGAAAAGCATTATGCTGATCACCCGGATGCGAAAAAGTACAAAGAAAAAGTTGGATTGAAGGAATTTTACATCGAAGACATAAAAGAGATTCTACCAAGAGACGACATTTCTGAGGATGGAGGGGATGATTTGCTGGATAAAGAAACAGAGAAAAGAAGTCGTGAAGTTGAAATTACCTTCGAGAATCATAAAAGATTGTGCACTGACACTTCGCTGGGATTGTGTCTGATCTACTTTGCAGACGCCAAGAACAAGAACGAAGTTAAGAAGGCTCAAAGGCTGTTTAAAGATCTGCAGAAAATGCCAAGTCTTGAAGGTAAAGCTGTTTGTTTTCCTACACCACAACATTTTATGATCACCCTTCTCTCCCCCTCCCCCTCCCCCCTCTCCACTCCCCCTCCCCCCTCCCCCAACCCAACACACGAACTTTTTAGTAGAGTTAAAAAAAAAAATAATAAAGTAGCCGGTGCGCAGGTTTTCTCATTTTCCGTAGCCTGCGTGGCAGGTGCTAAAAAGGGCTGGAGGAGGAAGAGGACGTAGGAAAAGGAAAATGAAAAGGTCTCCTTCCTCTCGCGCTCCGCGCGCGCTCCTTGCGCTTCGCGCTCGCGATTTCCCGTTTTCCTCCCCTTTTCGCGACTACCACGCAGGCTAGATTTCCTGTTGTCAGACGAACTTTGCCGGGCTGTAGTCTGTTAACACATAGGATGGTCGACATTAACTAAATACTTACCCCGACAAAGACAATCTAAAAGCCTCTCCCTCCAAATTTTGTAACCAAAATAACTGCTGAAAGGTAGAACATATAAGACGTTCGATTCGGCAATCTGGGCATCGGTACTCAACCAGGCAAACTCTCTTTCAGATAAACCTCTGCACTATCTCTGGGTGAACGCGTCGTGTCATCCTGAATATGGCGACATATTTGGCATCTCATCAGACAACCTTCCAGCATTGTTGTTTGCGAAACCCAAACAGCGGTTGTTTAAAAAGCTGCATGGAGATCTGACGAAGGAAAAAGTCAGTGAGATTGTCTCGGATATATTCCTTGGCCGTGAAGATTTATCACCTTTTTCACGATTCAACGAAATGCTGCCTGGTGACTGTCAGAAAATGTCCACCGCAAGTAAAACAGATGACAAGAAAACGGAAGAGGTTAAAACCAAGAGGAAAAAGTAAGCTCAAACAAACGTTAATTATTGTTAAAGCTCTGGTGGGCCTCTTTCTGTATTACCATCCCTCACTCTCCTTCTTGAGGGCAGAAATCAGATTATCCCCTCCCCCTACGCGCCATCCCCCGGAACTAGCGACCTTTGGCAGCCACACCGACGACGGCCACAACGAGAACGTCAGACACATAAGTTTATTTAGCCAAAGATGCGCATTATACATTTTGATACTTCTTTGGCGTTCTCTAGAAATACACCAACGTGAAAAGATTAACGTCAAGGTGTAATGGAGAACGTCAACACATGCCGAAATCCCCTTTCTACATTTGAAATTGAAAGTCATTAATAGTAACCTTTTCTTCGCTGGGCTGCCGTGGTTGACAGAGCTTTTGCGGTATCTGCTGGCCAATCCCAGTTCCCTCTATGTAACACGCCTTCAGGGAATCATGGGAGTTAATGCAGCATGGTACGGATTTAGCCATTTTCTTTTTCTTCAATGAATCAAATAAAGTATTTCAGTTGAGAAGACGTAGAAAAAGTCAACCTGCTTGATCAGTAAAACACTTTGAATAAGATACACGCGGACTTCTTACGTTGCATACAACTATCATGATTCCCCCCAGGAGTGTTACATAGGGGAAACTGGCCATTATGAAGCTAACTGTATTGGTAAGCCTAAAATCCCATAACGGAAGTGTCCAGTTAGTATTTGCAACAGGAGCACATTATGTTCAATTCGGGGAGAAAAGGATGATTAAAATTCCGAGGACTGTCAAACTGGACGAGGCTGTAGGCTGAGTTCTAATCAGCAGTTCGGGGAATTTTTTAAATCCAATTATTTCCTTGGAGTATCCCTATTATGTGTTAATTATAATTGTGCACAGAACTACGTGCTGTCAAATTCGGGAAATAATTTTGACAGCTGCTTGAATCGGATTTTGGGCTACCAATATAATTATTTCCCAAATTAGAGAGCACGAAGTTCCGTGCACAATACAGTTACAACCGAAACCAGTAAAAGCAAAATCGTTGCAATCAGGATGAAAGTTGTCTTGCCGCATTTTCAATGCCCGATAACTTAAGCAGGCAAGTATTCGCTACAAAAAAGGCAAGAAACTAGATAAACAAACTTTAACTTTTATTTACGACAGGAAAACCTCCAAGAAAGCAAAGGACAAGCAAGGGGCTTCTGCTGAGAAGAAAACTCGTAGAGGACTGGACGAGTTATGATCCCAACAAGAATAAGGCGAAAATTTTGATTTAATATATTGGCATACAGGATCGTATCAGGACAACTCTTGAAGAACAGTACATTTCTCTTTGAGCAATTTTACTCAATTAAATTAACCCTCATGTTATTTTACAGAGCGATTTTCGGTCGATTGTCCTCAATCTCGTGAAAACTGAGAAGAAACTTAATCTCCAATCGATCTTTAAAACCTTTATTTAATGTTTAAGTTTTTCAAGCACATAGCATGTCTGCAAATAATATTTCTCCACACAATTCCTGTTCATTGCAAAACATATATTACAAAATATGTAAGTGCGAATCTCGCAATTTTTTTACACACGTAAACCAGCCTCCTGGTAAATCGAGAAGGGCAAGTAAATGAGAAATGCCGCCGTCATCAATATATTTTGAGTGTTTTTCCCTGCTCTAAACAAAGATGAATGTAGAATGTTTTTTCACTTTAACTCTTTTCATTTCAGTGATTATCAAGACTGTTTTCATCTCCACTTTCTTTTACTCCCTGATTTTTCTATTTAGCTTCGTTTTGTGCGTAATGAGCTCTGTAATCAATTAAATAAAACACGTGCATGTCTCGTGTTCTAATCAACCAGAACAAACCTGCTGTGTTTTCATCCAATCAAAAACAAAACCTGACAGAACGTGCGCACGCTTTCCCGCGCTTAGCAACTGTTGCATGTTTTTCGGCTTCAAATTCTGATTGCTCCATTGCGTCAGTATTTACGTCTCCCTTGTTCGGCCAGATGTTGCTTCCGCGCACTTTTGTAAATCGTTCTTCGTCAGTCAGCACATATTACAAGAGATTTTGAAAAGATTCTGGAATTCAAAAGACGCAAATACAGAGCAATCGCGTACGAGATAGTCTAAAACTGCTTTACTTTCAAGACAATCGTTCCAAATCTCTCTTTTAAAGTGCGTTCACACAACAAACACAAGTTTGCAAACTTGCAATTGGCAAGCTGAATGAAAGTTGTAGAGGGAGAACGTCACAAAAACAGCTGACACGAAACACGTTGCAGGCAAACTGTCGGCGCCAAACAGGATGTACTCTCTATTCTAGCCTTTTTTAAACTTCAAAACTTTTTCTGAAACTTGCACTTTGTGTGAACGTCTGTCAATCATCTCTCTTCTACTTTTTAAGGCCTTCCCTTTCTGGAACTGAGAAGAATTTCAAAGAAACTGAAAGAATTGTGAAAACACAAGTTTGTAAGTCCCGTTTCAAAAGTCACAGTTCTCAAGTGCCCAATCTAATGCGACGAGTAAGAGTTACTGTTTTGTCTGATTTGCGTTACATTCGGCACATGAAAAGTTCAAAGTTTGAAACGGGCCTAAACCTTTTGGAATTTGCCAGCATGAGTTTGCAGACTTTCTTCTTTCATGTGAAGGAAATCTTTGGATGTCTGTTACTCTTTGATCCCCACGTTGAAGAAATACAGTTGTGTCCAATTCAGTCGTCTTTTTTGCTAAAATAAAGTGACCACCGAAGAACGCAAACTCTCGCTCTGTCTAAAACGGCTTGGAATGAATCCATAGCTGGTCGGACATCAAGAAGTACAAACTCGCCTTTCTTATAAGCCTCTTCGTCGCCAATGTCGTAGTAATCGATAATGTATCGGACTTCTCGGCCGCACCGGTCGATGATCCAGTCGTGACGGTCAAAAGGCAACTCGTACCTGTAGAAAAAGGGAAAGAACAGTCAGAAGGTCGGTACTTTGAGTCCCATTCACACTAATGTGTTTTCGTTTAATATGCATACGGTTTGTGACGTTTTCCAATTTTGCCTATCGTCCACTCTACAACGTTCGAAAACAGTTATGAAAACGTGCACTTTCGAAAACATTGACGGCACTTTGTATTGTATTAATGTATACAATAACCCAAAACGCATAAAAAGATATCCGTTTTAAAATAAAAATGCATTAACGTGGACAGGAGAAACCGATATGAAATGGCTTGTATGGAGGAAGATATTTTGCTACGGTCTAGAGCATCTAAAAACGGAAACTTCTGAAAATGCATTAATGTGGACCGGGCCTGAGTATTTGCATCTGATTATGTAGCAAAGTACAACGAAACAAACGTTGGGTGGAGTCAAGCCAGTGCTTACATAACCTCATGTAAAAGGCTAAACAGCCAACCAGACCTTGCGCTACATGAGCACAACTTTTATTAACTGTCATAAAATACGTCAAGTATTTGAGAACACGAGAGAAATGTAGAGAGCATGAGCCAGGACAAGTGTTTCTACAATGTTCGAGTGAAAAGCGCTTTTTTCCCCTCTTACTGGTGTGAAGACATGTAAACAAATACAGAGCCACAACTGAACTGAGGGAACCAGGATGAAGACTCGCCGTGTTGATATGAATTTGTGGTCCGTAGCAATTTGTGGTCCGTATCATGTACGCGAATATAGAGCCATAAGATGGAACCAAGATGAACTTGTACCATTACGAAAGACATACCAGTATAGTGACAACATCTCTTTAAAGGGACACTGTCACCAATATCTAGATAACTTTGAAAAGCAAAAGGACATATTCTAATCAGCGGAAATCCAAAAATACTGGTTGAATTTCGTTTAAAATTACTCTACCAGTTCTCTGAGATTATAGTTGAGTGTGTTTTGCTGCGGATTGCTAGGATGGATAAGGTTGCAACTTGAAAACATCAGGCTGATGTGTTCAAGCTTTTCCTTTGTTCCGTGGAAAAATCGCCAGTAACTGACGATGGTTTGTTCTTCCTTTGAGAAAATCATATGATTTCCTTTTCTTGACGTTCTAGGAGTATTCTGTGTACGTGAAAAAAGCATTTAATTCAAATTTCAGCACATTTTCACCCAAAAACGTAAAAATCCCCGTGACAGTGTCCCTTTAAGAGTGGTTGCAGTATACAGCAATTAAAATTAAAAAGATTTTACTGTGTAAAATGAGTACTTCTTACCCCAGCCAGCTTCGTATTCTCGCTCTTGGTGAATATTCTTTTGCTTTCCCGCGAAAACTCAGCAGTTTAGGTGAGCTGCATTCCCTGTGAGAAGATTTAAGTTTCTTAGATACAAACATGTATAGAACGTAAAACTAAGCTGGTGACCAAGGCCGAGTCTGTTCTGATCACACTGGTGCTCAGGTTTGGTTTGTTTGTATGAAGCACCTACAACTAATAACATGTACTACAACTCTCCCCTAGCCTGCATGGCAGGCGCAGAAAGGGGAGGGAAAAGGGGAGAAATTATTCGGGAGCACAGAGTGAGAGATGAAGAGGGAAGAGAAAGAGGGAAGATGAAGAGGGAAAGGGAGAGGGCGCACTTCCAGGAATACTTCAACTCTGCTCTCTGCCTTCAACAACAATTTTTCCCATTTCTTACGAATACAGGAGTAATACAAACCCTGACAGTTTGTGCTCTTCCCTTCATGTCGCACTCTACGCTTGTGGTTCGTGCCCGCGAATAACTCCCCCCTTTCCCTCCCCCTTTCCGTGCCTGCCACACAGGCTCTCCTCCCTGGATGGGATACCAGCGAGTCCATCAGAGGGTTACTTTTGGCATTTTTCTAAGGACTTCCTAGTTCACGGGGGCAGTAGTGTAGTGGTCAGTGGTTGGATTCAGATCGGGACATTGGTGGTTCGAGGCCTGGATTCACAAAGCCCTCCTAAGTTAAGATGTGTCCTAAGTATTGTTTCTTAACAATAGCCTATAGGTGGAATAACAATAGGTTATTGTCAAAAACAATACTTGGGATGCATCATAACTTAGGAGGGCTTCATGAATTTCACCCCTGGTCTCTGCCACTGCGACCAGTACACCAAGTTTACCCTTTAAGCCCCAATATCAATATGCATGTTCTCCTTAGTGTTTTTCACACATTTCTTACAGTACTGGTTGAGAGAATTTGCACAAACATCAAGGCATTTCATGCTTGGTGATCACTTCCTTTATTCTCGTGACCTGTATGTTGAACAAGTAGGGATATTGTAAGGAGAAATTAGATGCTTGTCACTATTGGAGCTTAAAGGGTTAAGCTGGAAACGTTATTGACTGTCTTAAAGTGATTGCACTGAATTGCATTGCACATACTTGCTGCGCATAATTCCTTGCATCATTAGCATGTGCAGCAACAAGTGGACATTCAAAATTTGGTAGATTTCCTTTAAGGGTGCAGTGTTCAGAGAGAGATAAGTGGTCAATTTCTCCTAGACAAGTGTGATGACCTTTCTTTTCATCATGATTGTTGCCCAGAAATCACTACCTTTACTGTTCAATGAATAGTTTGAAGAAATACGGTAGCAGTCAATTTGAAAGTTTCAAAAACATTGTTCAACAGCTCTTATTTCAATGGAATCACTTTAACCCTTTAAGCCTCAGTAGTGATCAACATCAAATTTCTCCTCACCATATCAATGCAGTGCAACACATCCAGGTCACGAGAATTAAAGAAATGATTACCAAAGATGAATTGTGTAGAGGTGTAAAGACGTTCTCCCAACTAGTGCTCAACAAAATATATCAAGACCAGTGCGGAGAATTTGTATCATGATGCTGGGGCTTAAAGGGTTAAATTTGTTAAACAGCTGAGCTATCACTCTTTGGCTGATGAAGAATCAAGTACAAGCTGCCATTTGGTGCTGTAGTCAGTAGAAGCCTAACACCTAGTGTGTCACTGGATAAAAAGTCGCCCTCGGTCCAAGGAGGCCCACACGGCCGCAGATCCTGGTTTCTGTAGCATGAAGCTACTGAGGGTATTGCTACTCCCCCCTGGATGGGATGCTAGTCCATCGCAGGATTACCCCCCAGCAGTATGTCGCTGGTACCCATTTATACACCTGGGTGGAGAGAGACAATGTCGGGCAAAGTATCTTGTCTAAAGAAACAACACGATGGCAGGGGCTGGGTGTCACTGGCTTTACCTGAAATGTAGCGCTTCCCACTTCATTATCTCCTGCCATGCACTCTCGTTATTAGCATTGTGAATTTTTATGATATTTTCCATGTCATTGGGTTGAACTTCATCGTCCTGCCATTTCCAGCCCTTACGCAGCATTGCATTCCAAAACATCTGCTGAGAGGGGTACACCCAGTTCTCATCCTTTCCCGTTCCCCCTCGGGGAATGTTTGACACCTGACGGTCAATTGGTAGAGTAAAAGGCTGGCCAGGGGATGGTCGTTGGTTTGGTGGAGGCATCTAAAAAAAGGAATTTAAGCCATTCATTTAATTTCAGTGGTGATCAACTGTTGACAAGTGATGATGATAACAAAACATAAGAAGAAATAGAAATTGGCAGTGCAGCTTTTCTGCAAGAGCATCCCAAGACAGTTCTTAAATTCCTATACAAAAATGTCAAGTGCAGTTTTATCTCTTCCAATCACAGGCCTTCCTCTAAAGCTTTTCTCAAACGATTTTGTTTGTTGCCTTGTAATAGTACATTATGTAGATAAGCTGTGATATACCAAAATCATTACCTCACACAAGGCTTCCAGTTGAACAATCCACACAATACAAGCTTACATTATTTTAGTGAAGCTTGAATGTAATCATTGGCTGAGTTGTAAATTTTAAAGTTTTTGCATTACCAAGAAACTGTAACACAGTTACCATGACCAGTTTAAGGAAGATCATAGGTTCAATTCCCTTCAGGGACTTAAGACAAACCAAGTTACTACATCTTTCTTATTTCTTTAGAGAGCTTAAGATATACCAAATTTCTTTTTCATCTTTGCACAGCAGTATAAAGTATGCATATTCTTGACCAACTAAACCAGACCTATCTCACCAAAAGTCTCCTGGTAACATATTGTTGTGGGGAGCAGGGATGGCGCAGTGGTGAGAAAACTCACCTCCCACCAATGTGGCCCAGGTTCGATTCCCGGTTCCGGCGTCCTATGTGGGTATGTGTTTGGGGGTTTGGTGTTGGTTCTCGTCTTTGCTGAGAGGTTTTTCTCTGGGTACTCCAGTTTTCCTCTCTCCTCAAAAACCAACACATCCAAATTCCAATTCGATCTTGGAGGTGTCCCCAATTAGCATTCCTTGCTACAAACTGTTGACACCTAAATAAAGTGATTTTTTATTAACTCAGTAGTTAGAGGGTCCTGGGTTCGCTTCCCGTTGGGGACTCAGATTTTATTCTATGTCCCATGCTCATGACAAAATGAATACTACATCTTTCTTAGTTACCATGTTGGTAGGATCCAATGCATCTCCACCTTTATCTATTGTACTACTGTCACAACCACTTCCAGCACTAATGGGACACTGACTGGCTTGTGACTTCACCCTGTCTTGATGCATTGGACATTCGCTGACTGATGGCTGTGCCATTCTGTCTGCTGCGGGTATGGTATGCTGAACTGGACACCCACTTGTTGGAGATTGAGTGATGACAGCTGCACTGGAGCCCCCATCAGATGGAACTGGAGTTGATGAGGAGCCACCCATCCCTGAAGGATGAAGTCAGAAAGTATGTTTAAGTTGAAAGGGATGGTGGAAGCAGAAGCAGGGATGGCACAAAAGAGAGAACACTGGCCTCCCACCAACATGGCCCCAGGTCGCACCATTTTGTTTAAGCTAGTCAGGAAGTGTTAATTACAGCTTTTAAGACTTTATGAGCTAAACTTTACCACCATTAAGTCTCAAACTCGGGTTTACATAAAAAAGAAGCACAATTCAGAATACAGAATATAGTATTTTGTGTTTAACACTCATCTATCGGACAGTATTTAAAGTTTAAACAGTTATGCAATTCGACTGACGCCAATATATTCAACAACTCTGCGCAGGCCACAGGCGAAAGGGGGAAGAAATCTGCTAAATTTCCCAATTAATTACTTTAAAGAACGTAGCTTTAAATCTTTGTTCTAAAAATAAAAAATATCGCCTGTGTAATCGGCTGAATCGACAAACTTGTAACACACAAACTTGTTTCATCAGCTTGCGACGTGCAATGTACAGGTTATGTCACAGCGCTGCTTTCTTCTCAATAATCACACAGCGAGCTGTCAAGAGAATTTCTAAATCACATAATCGACACACTACAACTTCTCACCTGTTTAACAACAGACAATCACGGTTTTGGCGTTGAAAATCTTTCGGAAATTTGAGAAATTTGACTGATATGTTGTGAAAGGTCTTGTCCACATGTATATACTTGTACCCAGTCCACGTGAGTTGATGGGACACTCGCTTATGCATTACATGCTATAGTAATTGCAATTTATTGTTCGCCCCATGCCCGGTCTTATTGCAATTCTCTTGTTACAATTCTTTTGACGAATTATTGGCAGGAGATCCCACCAAGTTTTCTCAACTTTTCCGAGGGGATCTCCTTTCTTGGCTTGGGCGGACGGGGAGATGGGAGAACGGGGTGGGGGGAAGCGAAGGGTTAAGGGAAAGATGGCAGATCAGTATTAGTAGAAATTGCACAATATTTCGTAACAGAAAAAGCGCAAGCGGGCTCAAGCTGCCCAAGACTGGTGATCGGACAACAATAAAATAACTCTTTTCAGCTGTCCGATCAACCTTGCATTCGGTTTTGTGTTTTATTCCATATTGCTGATCCTGATCTACACCAAGATCCGGCTTCACCTCGCTGCTGTTTGTTCAAGTTGTCCTTGCATTATTTAAGAGTTAGTAAACCTAATTCAAGCTACCTAGCCTGCGTTGCAGGTATTAACAGAGAAGGGATACCCGGTAGGGAAGCGAGAAAGTGAGAGAAAAACATAAGCATTATCTTCGTTCGCCCAAATTTTCATGAAAGTCGTATTTTGCACCCGAGGAGAGAGAACAACAACCGGTGTCACAGCGGATTTAGACTCCCCCGGTCCAAATCCGGATATGGACCCCCCACTCGCGGATTTGGACCCCCTTCAATAAGGCAATAATTTCCTTTTGAAACAGCAAGTTTTGAGAAGAGAGGTCTTCAGTCTCCCGGTAATGGCGTTTTTAGACTCGGGGAATATACATCTTACTTTTGGTTTCAAACGCGGCAGCTTAATAAATTAGCTTTTACGCTTCTACGTATAGCAAGGTAATCTGCTGTTTACAATTACCATGCTATAAAACCCGAAAGAAATGGTTTGCTGGCGAAAGAGTAGTTTTGGTGGTTTACTTTATATGCCCAATAGCCAGATTTTCTGTTGAAGTCACTTAGTAGAGTGTGTTTTTACAGGGGATCCAAACCCGCGAAGGGGGTTCAAATCCACTGTCGAAAGTGGACCACGGGGTCCATATCTGCTAGCGGATTTGGACCGGGGGTCCAATTCCGAGGGGATCTAAATCCGTTAGGACACTGGATCTAATGCCCCTGGGGTTTCTCTTGTTTAGGGTGTCAGGGACATCCTTATAAAGACACCTTAAAAAGATTCGCCCTCTCGCTCTGCACCTGAATATGAATAGCCTGCGTGGCAGTCGGTAAAAGGGGAGGGGGGGGGGGGGATTAGGAAACACGAGACGCGATAGCAGAACACTCTCCAACTTCCTCTCGCGCTTGGCGCTCGACGTCGCGCCTGCCTCGCAGGCTAGAATTTGAATGACGTACATGATATCGACTTTGGCAAAACGATACATTTAATATATAACAACATTATATTAATTTAATAATTTTTTTTTACTTGAACTTGCATTTTGTCAATTTGGCCACCCAATTGGCATTAGTTTGAAAATAACGATGAATAACGCATATGTACAAGAAACTGTGTTAGGCCACCTTAACAGTTTTTGGAAATGAAAAGCAAGCAGCCTCTTAATTTGGGTAAGGACCTTGAGCTTATCATTGCATAGGAGATGATTTAAAAGAAAAGGCAGAAAAAGGAATGACCGATAATTGTTTTCGTGTTTCTCACACTCAGGTGACGTACAGCTGCGTGCCTTTTGGTAGCGCAGGTAACATTTTTTTGGAGATCCGTGTGTTGACACCGAGAAATACCTAGATGTAAGTTCAACATGGATTCCTTAAAAAATTTAAACTCCAGCAACTGGATGAACAAAGTGAACAGCTTTAGTTCCAGTTTATTGTAATGAAAGGTATACGCAACATAATGGACTATCGGCTGCACAAAATTAATTATATTACTTATATAAAAATTAATTATATAAAAGCAAGGAGCCTTTTCATCTGGATCTAGTAATAAAGTAAACAAAAGAAATTTAAAGGACCGTGAGTTTGTCATTGCATAGGGGATGATTTAAAAGAAAAGGCAAAAAAGGGAATGATCGATTGTTGTTTCCATCGTTCTCACACTCAGGTGACGCGTACAGCTGCGTGCCCAGTTCAGGGCATCGTGGTACGCAATTTGGAAGGTTGGTGCAAGTTTGTGAGGGTGGCTCACTTTCAATCCATTGCCACGGTTCCAACAGAACAGAATCGATATCGTGTCTGTCAACTATGGTCGTTTGTGCCCATGTCTGTGGAGGGCTGATACGAACCACAAACTGCAGAGCTGCAGGGACGCTTGGCAAAGTGCGCGGTGATTGTCAAGGACGTCCAGGGTTCACTTTGGTTGCTAATAACATTAAGTTTGGTGATCCTTGCCCCAGTGCATATAAACACCTGAAGATAAGATCCTTTCAGTTAAGAGACAAGTTTGACCAATTTTGGCTTGCTTCTGCTATTTAAGGGCTTCGATACAGTTTTTTGGACCGCACCTAACTAATTTACATCCGCTCTTAGACAGTCTTCTCCTTGTCGGATGGACGTGAAAATTGCACCAGTTATTGGTTTTCGATTGAATTTTAGTGTGGTTTGCATTTCGTGCAAATCGATATTTCCATGACAACAATAAGCAAAAATCCCCGAAAACAGTAAAATGGAAAATTTGCGCGAGCCATGCAGGTTTCACTTTGAAAAGCTGAATCCCGACGTTTTAAACTGTATACGGCCGAGTAAGGCAAATAAGTTGTACAAGAATAACAAAATTTCTGTATGTCTTAGTTCAAATAAATTGCAAAAAATATTTCAAACCTTAGTTTTGTGCATAGTCTTAGTAAATGCACCGAAAAATAATCGATGCTCTGATGATATGGCTGGAAAATATTGCTGACCACGTGTCTTAAACTTATTATTTAACGCCAAGAAAGTTTTATTGACACTGGTGTTCTTGATTTTGTTTCATTGCTTTGGCAAAGATCTTAGAAACGACTCCGTAGATTATTTTAAAACATTTAACAAGCGTACTTGATAATGTGAACAATCATTTTTAAGTCTTTATTATTATATCATAGATTAATTCACTAGCACACTTTTGCATTAATTAAAGAGCACGTATGAACCGACGGAAAAACTTGCGTTAGTACAAATTCGCGGTTAACAAGTTCAAATTAATGCGTAATACATTCCCCCGTGATTTTAACATTTCATTGTAATCTACAGAGCAATAAAAGAACAAAAAAATCACATAAAAATCGCGAAGCAATTTGTTTTACGCATTACCTTGAATTTATTAGCATTACATTTTAAAAAAGAGCCAATTATTTACAACTTTTACCGCTGCGTGGTAGGTTTTTCAAACATGGTTCACCGGCTCCAAAAGTACTGATGGTTTTTGTTTCAGAAAGAGCTTCTTTCAGATTCTCAAGGAAATGAAGCAAGAAGAGGCAGAGAACGAGTAAGCATTCTGCTTATCTAACGGCCCGACAGGAAGAGTTAACTCAAACGGGAAAATTAATCAAAATCTTTGTTACAAAAATATATACTTCTTAGGTTACCATGATAATAATAATAATAATAATAATAATAATAATAATAATAATAATAATAATAATCAACTATATTTAACGAGAGTAACACTTGACAGTATATCAACTGAAGAAATAGTGGCCCTCGATCCTAACAACTATTACTGACTAACAGTAAGAATTAAATATGTCCTTAAAATACTTATCTTATCTACAAGTCTATAGAATGGACTAGAATAATAACGGCTAAGTAAAAAGTTGTGAAATGCTGGTTAAAATGTACAATATTTCATGAACACTTAAAGTGAGGAAAGACACAAAAATAGGTTACACAAGGACATAAATAGAAGTGTTTTGGTCATGTCGAAACATTGTATTTTTTCTGAACCTGTAATACAAGTTTTTGAGGGAGCAACGTGGCCGAGAGGTTAGTGCGTTGTACTCACGACCTGGAGGTCCGAGTTCGAGTCCTACTCTGGCCACTTGCTGAATTTGTTTCTCGGTAGTCCCGAGTTCAACGCCTTGGCCACGCTTGTAAATAGCCAACTGGTTTGCCCTCCGCCAATTGGGGTCTTTAACCTTCCTCTTGTTTAATTTGATTGTTTGTTTATCAGGATGGTTACTTCAGTGGCGGCCTGTGAACGACAGCCTCGGCCAATTATCTTAAGACACCTTGCCGTCTTCTCCCCCTCCCCCCCCCCCCCCCCTTTGCAATGTTGAAAGAACTACAAAGTTTGGTATTTTCTGCATAAAACAGCGGAATTGTTTTTCAACATTGAATGAGGAGGGGGGGAGGGGGGGGGGGCGGTAGACACCTACAAGGCGACAAGTGTCCCAAGAATTTGTGGCTGAGGCTGTAGCTGTCTTCCACTTTGAATAAGTAACATTCTCGTCCCCAGAGTTGCGATCCTTTCGGCCAGCGCCATGGGCAGCTATTGCGCTTGCGTGTTATCCTGGTCCAATATTTTGGTAGCCATCTTGAATTCAAGAGCTTGACCACGTGGTCGCGCGTCAACCAATCAGACATTTTTCCCCAGTCAAGCTCTGGCAGGGTCCAGGATAACGCGCAAGCGCAATAGCTGCCCGTGGCGCTGGCCAAAAGGATCGCAGTTCTGGGCACGAGAATGAATAAGTAATAGCATCAGCATTAGCATTTTGACAAATTCGAAGTGGCGCTTCGACAGCATCCTCACCCTCACCGGAATGAATGAGAACTTTGACTGTGAAAACCACTTACCACAACAAATCTTTCCTCCTCTCCCCCTTATCAATGTTGCTTTTCCACCAAAAAACCCCTGATGAATCCTCAGTCCTTTCAAACAACATTGAGTGAGGGGAGGGGGGAGGAAAAGCATTTCTGCGATCTTGTCGGTGTTTCCATTCGGGGAAATTGAGAAATACCCGCGCTAATTGCGTTTGTCTCTAGTTTTATCCATGATTATAGCAGCATTCTTTAATGATTTTAAAATTAAATTGGGTAACCACAGTTTCTGACTGAGTTTATTCACAGCATCCTTGAAAAGCAGCCTTATTATTTTCCTTTTTTTACTACATAATTTAGTTAGTGAGCTATTAAATATTAAGGATTGTGATGGCTGAAGGAATTTTACCGTGTCTAAATAAAGTTATCTTACAGTTACCCCAACTTATCTTGTCTTATCTGATATTATGACGACGAATTCAGATACTTGGAAAAAGTCTCTGTTCTGGTGCCATTTGTTACGAAACGTTGTTGACGTATGTTGTTAACGTACCAAAGTAGGAAGAACTGCTTCTTAATTCTCATTGAAATGAGCGGCAAGGACAGAGAGAGAAAGAGAAAACAACGATTCTTTTACCTTACTGTAATCAAACCAACCATTTTAGATGTGAAGAGAAAGTTGTGGGGCAGACAGGCGAATTGATATTGATACCCAAAGGTTATCAACGTATTTAAGAGTTTTTGCTAGCTCACTCTTATTTACTCATTTTGTATATATGTATATATAGCTGCTGTCGTCAAGAAAAATATTGACTTTGGGTGATCGAGTGGTTTCGCCCTAATAGACTGTTATCACTTGCACGTTCGTCATAGATACCAACCACTGATGTGAATAACATGCATTGTCCTTAACTCTAGATCTGACGAGAACGTTGCGGTTCGTAATTGACTACAAGGTGATCAGCATCTCTTGTGAAAGAGTTCGTAAACCTGCATTGTTCTCTATGGAAGATTGTAGGCAAGATTTATTTCGTCAATAAAATCAAGTCATGCATAGGAGGCAGACTTAATAAAGGGCAAAAACCAAAACCAAACAAAAGGAAAGTGTCACTATAGGAATGCGATGCTTATCCGTGTTTACGGATGTGTTGTCTCGACACCAAAAATTGCATTGCGGCAAGAAATGGGTCCTGAGATTCAAATTTTCTTCTTTTCAACTACAAAGTCACGATTCAAAGTAATCTTGAATCTTCTTGTCTTTGTTATTATTTTTTGGGACCTGATTTTGGACTGTTGAAAACAAGCAATCTAGTAATACTTGTAAACAATGGACTTACAAGCGTATTTTCCGTTTTTCCAACCAAGTTGATTTGAATGATGTTTTGCTACTGAAAAAGCTTTGTCCACAAATACATGTTAGATTCCGGATTAATTCATTTTAGGTTCTGATTTGAAAGTATTCTTACAGTTTTGAATGAAGAGGTGACAACAGAATCATCAGAGAAATGTTGTGAAGTGATAAAAACACTTTAAATTGTGCTCTTGTATAACGGTTGGAGAACCATTACCACGTAATACCCAAAATTGCTGTTTTGACACGAAATAATTTGCTTGATCTGTTTACTGAATTCATTACTTGAAGGACTGACGATTTTTATCTCAGGAAAAGCTGCTTATAAATCATCAATAAAATGAGGCGAGGATAGAGAGAGAGAGAAAGACAAACGAAAGAAGAGAGAACGAGAAGAACGAGAGAACGAAACTTAGTTGTGATACCGACCCAGGGGGGGTACTCCGAGTTTCAAGTGACGGGGATGATCGAATGGGGGCAAAAATCAATACCCAAAAAAATCCCTAGGGCTTCCAACAAAACCCAAAAAAATCCCTGGACCAAAACTTTACCCCAAAAAAATCCCATGCCGAAATTCCGAGCCTTAATTTCCAGAAAGGATTAAATGATCTAACACGAAAAAAAACCCACTAGAAATTGAATGTTTGTATTTGGTTATAATTCATCATACCAGATGATTTTATCCTTTCCTTATCTGGTAGTCATTCTAACAACACTAGGGACACCCAAGAACATCTTCTGTATCAACAACAACATTATGAATGACAACTCTAAACAAAACAAGACTACCCGGGCAAGAACAAGTTTGGTTGTACTTTATTTGCGGAACTACGCGGCCGGGATACATGGGCACTACCATGAATCTTCAGATCATTTTGAATACCCAAAAAAATCCATACTTAAATCAAGCCACCCAAAAAAATACCTGCCAAATCTTCATACCCAAAAAAATCCCGGAATCGAAAATTTCAAACCCAAAAAAATCCTTCGATCATCCCTGTCACTTGAAGTCCAGAGTACCCCCCCTGGGGATACCGATGACAACGAGTCTTTGAAATACCATTTGTGAACGGTGCAATATCTGTGAAAGGCAATAATGTAACCATGTCACGATGTTTCTCCTTGTATGAACTCGTTTTATTTGTACGCGTCGACTGCAATATCCACCAATAATTTGTATGCCGTCTGAATCCAACAGCTTTTGAAAGTGAATTAACACTAGGCTACATCTATACCAACTGAACCGGTCCAGGTCGTTAATTACCCCATCATGACTTTCTTTAGTATACTATTATTATCACTTGTCCGTCATAGATACCAACCACGTGAATAATCGGCAGGCAGTTTTCTTAACTCTGAGGAGAAGTTGGTGCATAATTGACTACAAGGTGCTTAGCATCACTTGTGAAAGAGTTTGGAAACCTGGTTCCCTATGGAAGATTGCAGGCAAGATTTATTTCGTCAATAAAATATACATCATGCGAAGGAGGCAGACTTAATAGAGGACAAAAACTGCAACTAAACCGAACGAAAGTATCACAATAGGAATGCGATGCTGCTCCGTGATTAATATGTTGTCTCAATACCAAAAACTTGCATTGAGGCAAGAATGGGCCTTGAATTTAAAATTTCTTCTTTTTGGACTGTATAAAACAAGCGATTCAGTATCATTTGTAAACAATGGACCATGTCAAGCGTATTTTGCGGTTTTCAACCAAGTTGATTTGAATATTGACATTAGTACTGACGATTTTTATCTCAGGAAAAGCTGCTTTTAAATCATCAATGAAATGAAGCTAGAAGAGAGACAGAGAACGAGAAAACATTTTGTTTACCATGCAAACTTTACATAATCCAAACAACCATTTCTGGAGTGGGGTTAGTAAGATGTCGGACAAACTGGGAGAGTTAACTGAAGCGGGAAAAATTGATCAAACTGTTATAACAAATGCCAGATTTCTTTTATAGTTCAAGCACATTTTAAGCTGTTGAGAAGAGTTACAAGATTTGAAAGTTAAACAGGGAGAACACAATTAAAAGTGTTTTGGTCATGTAACATTATATTTTTCTGAAGGTCACGAAACTTGTGATACTAATACAACGTATCTCGGTATAAAATATCACCTGTGAACGGTGCAATATCTGGGAAAGGCAATAATTTAACCATTTTAAGCCGCTGATCACGATGTTTCTCCTTGTATGAACTCGTTTTATTTGTATGTGTCGACTGCAATATCCACAAATAATTTGTATGCCATCTATATTCAATAGCTTTTGAAAGTGGATCAACACCAGTCTACATCTATGCCAGTTGAACCAGTCCAGGTCTTCAAGATCAATTGACTCTATCATGTCTTTCTGCTTTAATTGCTATTTTAAGCCCCTTGCTTATCGCTACGTTTTACATAAGAAGTGAAACGAAGTCTTCCTGTAAGGACAGGGCGCAGAACAGTCAGGCCCCTGTTAAACAACCTTTTGTTTCATAAGCAGCGAATTACGTTTGCTGTAAAAAAGGACAAACAACATTCCAATACACTGGGCTACGAAGACAATGTCAGGAAAGGACAACAAGGATGACGAAGCAAGTGAAGTGATAAAAAAGTTTCTTCGGTTTTGATCCCTGACTCTGGGTTGTTCCAATCGATGGCTGTATGATAAACGAACTTATGTCCGAGTGCACACCATGTACAACAGTTTGTTCGTAGACGGGACAGAAAGACAACGTTATTTATTTTCCATTTCACAGAAAGCTTAATGCAAGATTTTAAAAAAGTTTGCTCGATTATGGTTTACTCCAAAAAGAGAAGTACAATCGTTATTGCTTGTACTAATAATTATGAGACCGAACAATGCGTTAAAATCTTTGCTGTTGATTGTTTCGCAGAAACCCACCTGTAATATTCATCAGATTTCACCTTTGAAAAAATATTTCAAAGGAAAAGGATTGATAACGCTACACCCTTTAATTGCGACTAAAATTTTCCACTGCAAAATTTTTAGTCCAGTATAAAACCTTTCTTGTGATGAATGTTGTACATTCCAATCCTCTTTGATCATTTTCAAAACTAGGCGCGTCAAAACATGCTTAACACGAAACAAGTTTATATTCCGCCACAGCGGATATGGTATCTCACCTCATTACTAAAACACACAAAGTAAACGGGAAAATTTAAGCCACACACTGAGAACTGATTAAAAATCAGTAATGAACTTCTGCTCCCTGGAGCTAATTAGCCGACCTTAATACACATTGATATTGATGTTGATGTCAAAAAGGTTATCGACTGGTTTTGTTTTTGGAACTGTTGATTTCGACAAGGAAAAAATATTGACGTTTGTGTGGCTTAGTCATAGTAGTCTATTAATCAATTATCACTTGTTCGTCATAGATACCAACCACGTGAATAACAGGCAATTTCCTTAACTCCGATGATCGATCGTAACCGAGTACAGTGTGCTTAGCATTCCAATTTATTTAGTCGATAAATTACAACTTAGGCGTAGAGAGATGGCACTGAAAACGTGAATTAACTGTTCAGTTTCTTTACCGTTTGCGTGAAATCCGGTTGCAAAGGAGATTTCAGTCTGTTGAACCATCCCGTTTTGTTGCCCAGTCTTAAAAGAAGACAAAGAACCAAAGAGCAAAGAACGCAAATATCCAGTCACTTCAGCAAATGAATGCGATGCTCACTTTAATCCTTGCTTTTTACATTGCCTCACTGATACCAAAGAAAGTTGCGTTGAGACAAGAATGAGTCCTGAGATTTATTTCCTTTTTTGATCTACAGAGTCATGTTTTTAAGTACAAATCAATCTTTTTCTTTTTGTTGTTGTAAGAGTTACTGGAATGCTGAAACTGACAAGACAGTAGAATTCTCCTGTTTTCAACCAAGTTTAATATTTGAATAATGTATTGCTGCTTGAACAAAAAGCTTTGTAAACAATTCAGTAGATAAATTCTGTATTTATATATTGATTTGAAAGTATTCTTGCAGTTCTGAAGAAAGAGGGGAAAACAGAGTCATCAGAGAAATAATATGAAATAATCAAAACCCTTTTAATCGTGACCCTGTCTAAGGGTGAGAGAACCAACCACATAATACACAAATTTGTTGTTTGATGCGGGATAATTTGCTTGGAAAGCTGACTGAATTGATCACTGTCATCCCGGTCTTCAGCACCGGGATGAAATCAACCCGCGGTGAACGCATTTTAGCTCCAAATCATGTAAACACTTACAGGTAAACGGCAAGACACCGAGATGAAAGTCGTCCGGGATGAGATGAAAGTCATCCTGGGATGAAACGTATCTCGGGATGAAATCAATGAGGCAAACAGGGCAATTGACCCCTATTGGTGATTTTTATGACAGAAAAAGGTGTTTTGAAATTCCCAATGAAATAAGGCGAGAGAGAAATAGAACGAGAAGACGCTACTCTTTTATCTACCTGAAATCACAGTGAAATTTGTAGAGGTTTAAGAGAGTTGTTGGGCAGACAGGAAGAGTTAACTTAAGCAGGAGGAATTAATCAACACTGTGTGATATTGAATGGATGCCGTTTCGTGTATGTTTGAAGCTGTTGAGGAAATGTGCAAATATAAATTACGCAGCAAACAATTAAAGTGTTTTCATCATGTCATAATATTTTTCTCAAGGTCACGAAAGCTAGGATCCTATGACAACAAATTCAAGCCGTACTTGACTGAAGGGCCTAAACACGTAACAGGAAGCCGGCGTTCTCGTGCAATTCGATTGGATTGACCCGTTTTTTCTATGTTATAAAAAGTCGCGCCCTTGCTTGTTGTTACCATCCGAAGCTCTCTTTCTATGAGTTTGAGAGGCAAGCACAATTAAGGTAAGTCCATGTTATTTAAGATAAAATGGTACAGAAGTAAGTGGACACGGTAAGTTAAAATAGTATTGCAACTACAAGTTAAGTTTGACGACAAAGTAATTCGTGTTCAGTTGCGACTAACCGGAATGATTTCTGTGGGTTGTTTGAAACTGTAAGCCTACAAACTGGAAACTATGAAGAGATTCGATGCAAAGTAAATGTAGTCAAATACTTGAACTGTGTGATATCTGTGCAAAAGTGAGTTCCATGGAAAGAGATTATCGCTTTGTGCGGCTGAGTGCTCGTTGAAGCTGCTGCATAGCGGTGCTTTGCGTACATCTACTGCGATAATTCCCAATTTCTAGCTATGCCATGTCAATTCAAAAGATTCAAAAGTTTACAAAACCCTGCTGCATCCTTGCCAATTGACCCAGTTTAGGTTTTGAACTACCATCCTGGCCGTTTTTTATTCACTCTTGTTAAAAAACAAGCGAAATATTTAAGTCAGTGAGAGCTGTGAGCTTCAGAGTAGCAAGCTGCTCTGAACCTATAAATTCTCAAACGCTTGTCGTGAGTGATAACTAATTCAGTTTGAAAATAAAGCGATTCTTTTCAGTTCTGACTCAGTTGAGGCTGACGAAGAACTGGTGCACAGAACACAAGGAATAGCAACTAATGGATTATTTATTTATTTTTAAACCGCGCAACAAACTAACTCGAAAAAAGTGGATTTTAAAAGACGGTTTAATTGTGCCTTTTTTTTCTAGGGAAAAGGTAAAGCGAGAGGAATAATTTTGATGGGAATAGCAAACATTATACTAGCTTTTAAAATTCCTCCAGTGAACGGTGTTACGCCTGTGGAAGGCATAGAATCTGAACAGTTTAAGTCGCTGATCATGATGTTCGTCGTTGCGTGAACTACTAGCAGCTTGTTTGAACGTGGTTTACTCTAAAAAGAAACTTTAATCCGGAATACAAAAAATGCTTTTCGGTGATCAAGTGGCTTCGCCAGGGCGGAAAACTATTATCTGTTTGTCACTGATTCCAGCCATGTGAATGACAGGCAATTTCCTTAACCTTGACGAGAACTTAAGTGCGTAATTGAGTACAATTCGCTTAACAACACTTGTTAAAGAGTTTGCAAACGTGGTTCTCTCTGGAACGGATAACAGGCAAATCTCATGTCGTCAATAAAATACAACTTACGTGAACTCTTCAGGTTCTTGTTTACTGTTGAGTGAAATCTGGTTGCAAACGGGAGATTTTAGTCTGTTAAACCATTTTTGTTGTTCAGAACCAAAGCGAAACGCAGTTATCCAGTCACTACAGCAATACGGTACTTACCCTTGTAAACAATAAGCCAATCAGAACTCGCAACAAGTACATGTAATAGGTGCCAAAGGTGATAAAATGTGTGCGAGCAAGTCGCTATTGATTGGTTTTCCTTCTAATTGATTAAATAAATGATGGGAGTTTTGTGGCCAGTAATAAAGTGCAATAAAACAAAACCAACGCTAGCCAACTCCATTTATAACTTTTCAGAAGAGAGAGGCAAAGGATACGAAAAAGATCTTCACTAGTATTGACTGGGCAGTATCGCATCACAGAATAACCGCAATAAAAATAACTGGAAGGCAAAATAAATAGCTTTCTAGATCGTTAATTTTCGTATTTCTAAGGAGCGCCCCACCATTTTATACACTAGTCAATAAAATTGACGATGTTGTCGTAAATGTATACTTCTGTCTTTGAACAAAAAAATCTGTACCTCGAAACTTATTATTCGTTGGCTAACAGAAAATTATTGACCGATTTCAAGGGAAACTAAAAATGAACACCTCTAAGTGTCCGGCCATCATTTTATTAAGTCCTATTCGATCTTAAGGCACACAGCATATTTATATCCTTTCAAACTAATCCATACAAACTCTGTGTTCCGCTAGGAGTGGTCAAAGATAAGATGATACACAATTTTCTGACTCTGAAAGATTTTGGTAGCAAAAAAATTAAACTCTTCTAATAACTATCAATCAATCAATCAATCAATCAATCAATCAATCAATCAATCAATCAATCAATCAATCAATCAATTACAGTTTGGTGGCCGGAGACAGGGAAATGAGTGACAACTATTCAACTTCAGTTCAGCTTAAAAAAAGAACTGAAGAGAATCACTAAGAAACAAGGTAGCAAATTCTTCTCGTCAGTCAAACTTTTTGTTGTTTTGTTGTTGTTTTTTTTCGGTTGGATAAGATTTTCTCTTTAACTAATCTCTTGCGTCGCTTTTGGAAACCAATAAAGTGATTGACAACTGAATACGATTTCGAAACTCTCCAAAGCTCTTTCTATTGATTTTTTCAGGTGAGTTTCGGTCGTGATAACTAAATGCGCACGGCGAGAGAGTAAACTCAGTGATATAACAATACAAAACAATATACTATCAGGAAGCGCTTGTTTTTTCAGTTATCTTAAATAGGACCATTTCGGAATAGGGAAACTCAAAAGACCTCAGAACAAATGGCAGTCGTGACAACGTTTGGGAAAGAAGGAACAGAATCATTATTGCGTTTCTTTTGCTCCTGATAGCAGGACGAACGGAACGTCCCTTTGGGAGAGTGTTTGTTTTACTTGGACTACCCAAAACTGGGAAATGTATTGGTCGCACTTCACACAGGCTTAATTGCGTTCATTAGGGAAAAGCTTTGTTTGCTCGGCCAGGTAATATCGTGCTTTTTGGGGGGGAAAAGTTTAAGTTTAATTCGGGATTACACACAAGTCCGTTCCTTTAACGCTATGAGCACAAACTGTGATCAGCATCGTGTTTCTCCTCATCCGCCTTCAGTGCATTCTAACACATACGGGTCACGAGAATTATGAACATGATCAACAAAGATGAATTTTCTCGATATTTCAAGCAAGTTCTCCCTAATTTGTACGCAACAAAACAAGTAAGAAGAGTTTGTATAGGTAAATGCTGGGGAATAAAGGGTCAAGGGAGTGTTTGCACTCTTTTAGGAATTTATAGGTGTTTAAAATTAATTCACATATTCATTGATTATAGCCACTTAGCCAGGTAAAATATTCCAGACACAGGCACCTTTGAAATTAGCGTATGAGGGGCACAAAGAGTACACAGAAGCGAACTTTCGGTTATAACATCATTATAAAATTAAAGGGGCATAGTTACGCTATTTTAGTTCACTTTAAAAATCAAAAATATGTCCTCACATCAATGAAGGCCCTCAAATAATGATCTAGTTTTGTTACCAAAGACTGTATTACTTCAGTGAAACTAATTCTGTCGTCTGTTGCTACGGATGGCACGGATGGAAATGGATTGCAATTTGAAAAAATTAGGCTAAACTTTTCAAATTCTTTCAGCGTGTTGACATTAAATCGATATTAAATGGTCATAGTTTGTTTTCTCTTAATCAAATTAAGTTAATATGTTCCTTTAAATGTTCAAACACAATGTTGGGCATGGATAAAATTAGGAACCGATAATTTTATTACAGTTTTGACCAGAAATCTGCGAAATCGTCGTGACCATGCCCCTTTAAGCAAATTGCACCACTGTCTTGTTCAATTCGCACCACTGATGACTTTCTGCGCTGATTGCCTTTTTGTTTTAGAACTCACTTCTCTGAAGATTCAAGCCACGAGGGAAGATGTTGCATTTGTTGGTTTTGTTTCTCATTCCAGGGTTACTTGTTAGTGCAGGTAACATTTTTTATCTCTTCTTCAGTCTACTTGCCCGCGAATAAGCTACATAATTAAACAATTTAACCACTACTGAACGAACTTCTTTGCATCACCATCAGAATTTCGACGCGCTTGTGAAGGTTCTCATGTGACAATCAACTGCGGATCCAAAGAGATCTTTATCCAGCGCGCGACGTATGGACGAACTCAGAAAGGCGTGTGTGCGTTCCGTGGGCTTGATGGTAACACGTGGTGCCATGCAGGAAGCTCACTAAGTGTAGCTAGGCATAGATGCCAAGGCCAAAGAAGCTGCATTCTGCATGCAACAAACGCCGCTTTTGGAGACCCTTGTTTTGGCACTGAGAAATACCTGGAGGTAAGTTCAACATGGATTCCTTAACTGAGACCTGACAAAAATGTCCAGAAGAATAGGAACCTGGGATGGTGGTGAATAATTATTACTTCCCCTTTCGTGGATAGCACTTAATTAGTGCTATAAAAACATAAGCGGTGTCCCCAGACAATGCCTTGAAATCTCCTAAATAAACAGCTTTAGTGTAATTTATTGTAATGAAAGCTGTACGCAACGTAATAGACCATCTGCACTAAAGACTGACCCATTTTCCACCACTAGAAAATTACCGAATGAAGAAGGGCAACCAACTGGTTGAACATTTCGACTACATTGTCTACATACAACTTTAAGCTTGGAGCATATTCCAGTAAATTACGGGCGTGGTGCATGTGAGGAATTAAACAGTGTTTAGAAATTAATTATATAAAAGCAAGGAGCCTCTTCATTTGATCTAGTAATAAAGTAAGAAATTCAATGTTAAGTACCTCATAGGGGATGATTTTTAAAAAAGAAAAGGCAAAGAAGGGAAAGACCGATTGTTGTTTTCGTCTTTCTCACACTCAGGTAACGTACAGCTGCGTGTCCAGTTCAGGACTACATGGAAGACTGGTGCAAGTTTGTGAGGGTGGCTCACTTTCAATCCATTGCCCCAGCAACAAAAAAATCAATATCCTAACAGCGAACTACGGTCGTTTGACTGGCGCCCATATCTGTGGAGGGCCGATACGAAACACAAACTGCGGAGCTGCAGGGGCGCTTGGCAAAGTGCGCAATGATTGTCAAGGACGTTCCGGGTGTACTTTGATTGCTAATAACGGAAAGTTTGGTGATCCTTGCTTCGGTACATCTAAATATCTGGAGGTAAGATCCTTTCAGTGAGCTTAAATTGTCGATATTCTTCTTACTTTGTGCCAACACTTTCTTTTAATGTCACTGATTTCAGAGAGTTTCTTGCTACATCAGGCGGACAAAATCCCTAGTTGTTATACCGGGGCGTTCGTTATATGTGGTTTCGTTATGTCGGCGTTCCACTGTATATGAATCATTCTGTATATCTATTTGCTTTTCTGTACTTCAGTTACAAAATGAAAATTGGAGATTTGTTATGTTTTATGTTGAGCCTGACTGAAACAATCACGGTAAAATCACGGTAAAATATTCCCCCTCCCCTCTCGCAAGGTATTAACTTGTCCCGATATTATTTCAAAATCAACAGGTTCGCTACAGATGTGAATGAAACAAGTTCTCCTGACATTCGCTGCGGAAACTGGTGCCTGGGATACACTTCAGTAGGAACAAGAACTTGTTCAACTAGTACAGCAGAAAATGCAGCTTGCAAAGATTAAACTGTAACTTTTTGGAAAGAAGATCATTAAACTTCTTTTTGACGGGGAATAATGTCTCTAGATGTGCTTTTTGTTTGCATTTTTGTTTTGTCTTGTTTCTATTGTTTTGTTTGTTTGTTTGTTTTTGTTTTTTTTGCTCTTCTTTGCTAGGAGTTTTTTTAGGGTTTTTGTTTCGTTTTGTTTGTTTGTTTTTTGTTCCTGGCTTGTTTGTTCGTTTTCTTATGGCTCCTTACTCCCTGATTCTCGGTAGGCGATTATCCCCTCTTGAAAAAAAGGTTCTAGAAACAAGTATCCTGTGGTAATTTGTTCCTTTTTATTTTGCAAAACGATGCTTGAATTTTTTTCAGTCCTTGGTTGAAATTGGGCACCGTTTGAGATCATTTTTGAACCAAAGGAGACTGATTGCGCAAAAAACAATGTTTGTGAGGTCAAATAAACATTACAACAAAATGTCCTTCACAGTGTAGTAAAGTGTTTGACGAAGCCGTTTTCAACTCCTATTCGGACATAGATTAAAACCTCTTTTGTCTGAACTAAAGTGCCATGATTTTGCCTACAAGTTAGTAATAAGGCATAGATTTTTTTGTCGTCTTGGCCATTATTTTAGGGATTAATTCTGAATGGGTAATGATGAATCATCTAATTGGATTAAATATTCAGGGACCGCGCGATGGGTGGGCTCAGGGGGCTTTAGCCCTCCCCCCACTTTTTGATGCCAAAAAATAAATAAATAAAAATAAATAAAATAAATAAAAATTAAAAAGTTGGAAAATTCATTAGTCAGTGATTAGTTTCAGGGTTGACCAGTACTTAGTTTCTCCCAGTTAGATGTAATTTTCATATGGACCAAACAGTAACGCAAAAGAAACGAAATACTCCGCCCAGAAAAGTTCAGAAATCGCCTGGCTCCCATTCGGCTTGTTTATATTAGTTGATACTCACGTGCGCTTTAAGGAACTGATTCTTGAAGAAATGACACCGCAGAACTTTGTAGTTTCATTTGTATTTCCGCAGTTCACATCATTTTCATTTTTTGTATCTTGAAGAGTTTGAACCTGCTCGGATTCTAATTGCAATTGACTGAAGTTGACATTCTCGCTATCTTTTGGCCTCTAACTCTCGTGAACTCTCATTGACTCCCTTCTGCTCTTAAAGAGTATGAATTTTTGTCAACTCTCGTTTTTGTCTGGCCCGGCACTACGAACTGCAGTCTGTCTCCAGATAGGATTACTGGCAACAGCGTGCTTTGATCTTTGCTTAATATCAACGTAACTTCTTCAAGCTTCTCTATACGCATGTAAACTTTGTAACCAGGATAGCTGCCAAACGTTTTGCCGAATGATCTCTGTCGCACCTAACGATGAGAAATAAGGCATTCATGCAGCAGTCAGGACATACCGACACACTGACTTTGGTGAAATATATAGCTCACGATACTCAGCTAAGCTTTCTTAGATGGCCTTATTGTGTAATATGACGACAGGTTTGTTTGTTCAAGTCTTAAGAAAAACGTTTTTGAGTTTGAGATCTTAAATGCGAATACGTCAACATTTGCACCTTGCCGGATATGACTTAAAATGTGTGTAGAGATGAAAGAACAGGCTCAGGTGCATTATTTTGGAACTATCCTGGCTGTTCCTGTTCCGGTTTATAATTAGGAATAACAGATATTTCCAGAACACTGAATCCCTAAAAGAACGCGAGTTTTTCTATTCTGATAAACCAAAACATTCCGACCGCATTCCGTTCATTTTGTAATCGTCAATAGATTACTGAGGGAAGGGAATAGTGTCCATACTGAGAAAACACACTAACTGTATACTGTCTTCTGTTCGGGATTAGACCACCAAAACGTGCCCTAAGTATCAACATTATTAATCACTGGTTAGTTCGAAGAGTTTGAGACCCTTAGTTTAGCTTTGATCCCTTACTAATAGGTCTATATACTTCAATCAATTTATATTGTACATGGTCCATGTGTTTCCATGTTCCAATTTATACTGCGCATGTTCTATATGATGGGTATAAACTGACAACTTTTAACACACTTGGCCGCCCTAGATGCATTGTAAGTCACTAAAAAGAAAAAAAATTCACGTGAGGCTGTCACCACTCCTCCCCCCATTCCCCCCCACCCCACATACCCCGACCGAGTTAGCCCCCCACTTTAAAATAGGCCGCGCGGTCCCTGACATTTTTAAAATGATGAATATTTCGCCTTGGGAAATATCTGCTCTCTCCACTTAAAACGGCGTAAGCGTTTGCTAAAAAACCCGCATTTGAAAAAAAGCAATTTAAGGGATTGCTCGCGTTTATCAGCTCAGTCCATATGTTGGATCAAAAATATATTATATAGCTACATATTTGGAGTTAAAAGACTGTCATGGGATTTATTTACCGTCATTTTCTCACGGACACTCATTACCAAAGTGAGATGACAGCTGTTTAATTCTCCTTGGTTCCTTAATTATTCAATACTGCTGATCCTGATCTACACCAAGATCCGGCTTCACTTAGCTGCTGTTTGTCCAAATGGTCCTTTTATTATTTAAGAGTTACCTGATTCAAGCTGCCTAGCCTGCGTTGCACGCGTGAACGGGGAAGGGATACCCGGTAGGGAAGCGAGAAAGTGACAGAAAAACATAAGCATTATCTTCGTTCGTTTAGCGTCGATTCGCCAAAATTTTCACGAAAGTACACCACTTGCGATCGTATCTTGAATGGCACCCGAGGAGAGAGAGAACAACGGCCGGTGTCACAGCGGATTTATACCCCCCCCGGGTCCATATCCGGATATGGACCCCCCACTCGCGGATTTGGACCCCCTTCAGAAAAGCGATAATTTTCTTTTGAAACGGCAAGTTTTGAGAAGAAGGTCTTCAGTCTCCCGGTACGTTTTTAGACTCGAGGAATATACATCTTACTTTTGGTTTCAAGGGCGGCAGCTTTTTAATAAATTATCTTGTGCATTTCTACGTATAGCAAGGTAATCTGCTGTTTACAATTACCGTGCTATAAAATCCGAAAGAAATGGTTTGCTGGCGAAAGAGTAGTTTTGGTGGTTTACTTTATATGCAAATAGCCACATTTTCTGTTGAAGTTACTTAGTAGACAGTTTTTACAGGGGGTACCAAACCCGCGAAGGGGTTCCAAATCTGATAGCGAAAGTGGACCCACTGGGGTCCATATCTGCTAGCGGATTTGGACCCGGGGGGGGGGGGTCCATTTTCGCTAGCGGATTTGGACCGAGGGACACGATCGCAGAACACCAGGGAAGGGAAAAGGTAGCGAGCCCCCTACTTCCTATCGCGCTCGCCATCGCACCTTTGAATGACGTACACGATATCGACTTAGGCAAAACGATACATTTAATATATAACATATTAATCAATGTACCTATTCTCTGCGAAGTGCGTCCTACGACCCTATCATGCTGTATTGCACATATATCCGCATTTATAATTTCTACGTGAACAAGCGTTCTCAGGTCGATTTGCTTTCACGCAGGTCGCCGCTATTTGACATATACAATTTCTACAGTTTTCTCTGTACACAGTTTATCTTATATATGTTTCAAAGGCTTGTCCGGCAGCCAAATCAGTTGAGGGGCTCCAGGTAAACACATCAAAGTGACTTTTAAGCCAAAAAAAAACAAACAAACAAACAAACAACAACAACAAAAAAGACAAAAATGGGTTTTTCTTGACCAACCGTGGACATCTCGTTAAATAAATCTCAAGTTAAATAAAACCAAACAAGGCAACAGTTTGACATGAAAGTTGTTTTTTCGGTGCGAAAAAGCAAGACTTAAAAGGAAAAACTCGAAAAAGTCGCTTAGGACGTCCTTACCCACTGCCCATCAATTGCAAACCAAGAAGAATACACCACAAAGTGTGTTTATATACAACACGAAACACAAAGATACCGCCCGAGGAAGTATCAAACGAGAAAACTTTCCCGAGGAAAAAATTGCTAACTTCAATGTAGCTCAAATATGTTTTCTTGTTTGATGCTGTCCCCAACAGTTGTTGCGGAAGCCAAATTATTCTCCGAGGAGAAAAACGTGTTTTTGATTGTTTTTTTTTTCTTCAAAAGCATTTTGCTTCCACAACAGTTGCAAGAGCACACAAACGGGAAAACATTTTGGAAAAAAGTCTCAACAGCGATGTTTTCTTCTTTGCACAGCCTGGCCTAAATAACCAAACTCAAAGTTCGTTCTTTCCGATGTTGAACATCAAAATGAGTTGTCAAACAAATTTCCCAGTAACCACGAAGCTTAAGTCATGACGAGGTTCTAACTTTGAGTCTGGATGAAATCTTAAAAGTGTGACTATTCAAATAAAAGCTGCTGAGCAGTACTTTCCTGTGGTTCTGTTTATTATGTTGTACAAGGTGGTTCTAACTTTTGAGTCTGTGGATGAAATCCTAAAGTGTGACCATTCAGATGAAAGCTACTGAGCAGTACTTTCGTGTAGTTCTGCTTATTATGCTGAACAACGTAGTTCAACTTAAGAGTCAGTGAAAGAAATCTTACAGTGTGACGATTCAAATGAAAGCCGTTGAGCAGTATTTAACTGTGGTACTGTTTGTTCTTCATCATTTTACAAACAAAACTTAGCATCATTATCAGTTTTGAAAGTTTAAGTGTTGGCTGATAAGTTATCCTCTCAAGAAGTTTCAAGTCCGTCTTTCATCTGACTCGTCCACCAATCACGCACGTCTCCCGCAAATTCTTTCACTTCAGGAATGCTCTTCTTTCGCGGTTTGGGAACACCAAGGGCTTCCGGCAAACTTCTTCGCTTCGCTGACATCGACAGTTCATCCGGGAAGGTAACCGAACTTTTACGACCCGGAGAAGTTTTGCGATCCGATTTCTTGTTTGTTGATGGCTTGGAAAGTAGAATAGACGGCCCCTTGGAAGGCGAGGACACTGAGAAATCCTCATCTTCGCTACTATCATGCTCACGTGGGTCACGCTCTGCCTCAACGTCACGTTCCTCGTGTTCCTGCTCTTCATTGGCTGAATTTTCCACACTTTCAGCGCTCGATGCGCCCGGGCTCTTGTTATCCGAGAAGTGGATACCACCAGCCAATGCAATACCACCTTGCTCCAAATGTCGGATCCATTCCCGCTCGGCGCGCTTCCGTCGCAGATTTACGAACCAATCACGGATGGTTTGAATGGCAACTTCTTCTTCTATCTGGTATTCCAGTTCTTCTCGTTCCAGAAGCTCCTCTAGTTGCAAGCTTCGGCTGATGTCGACCGAACGGTACGCGAGTACGCCGATGACATCATGAAAAGAAACTTCACTGCCGTTTCTGAGCTTCTCAATTTCGCAACACATGTGCTTGAATAACAGTGAACCACTGTCGACTTCCAAGCGGCCTTTGAGCAAGCGAAGGACAAGCTTAGCTTGCCTTACTGTTAAGACCCCTTTACGGTATTTATCCACTAAGTTCCAAGTGAGCTGAAAGTCTCGAAGATCAGTGTTGCTAATGAGAGAGTCTTCATCGCTCGAGTAGAAGAGCGAAAAGTTCTCGATGATCACAGCGATGAAAAGGTTCAAGAAAACAAACGTAACGATGACATAAAACGACATGAAGTAAATTAGGGCAGCGGCGCTATTACCGCAATCAGTTTCCCAAAAGTTTGGAGTGGAAGCATTTTCTGTGCAGTATGGCTTAGCCAGCATACAATCGTGCATAATCTTGTTCCAGTCTTCTCCTGTTGTAATACGGAAGAGGAGAATCATAGCGTTGAAGCTTGTCTTGAAGTTGGCGTGACGGTTCAAGGCTTCTCCGTATTTCACCGTGCCGAACAGGATGACACCGGCTAACGAGTAGCTTATCATCACAAGGATGAGAACCGCAATAATGAAGAAGCTTTTAACAAGCGACATCACGACTGTCAACATTAACATTTTGAGAGTGTCATGTTTGCCTGAGAGCGTTAGAAAGCGGAATAAGATAATCACCATTCCAAACACCGTAGTTCCTGTGTAAGGAGCGCCAGTTCCCTTCAGTGAGAAATTCAGAGTTACCCAGAGTACTCCAAGACTCGTCAGCAACAAGTCAAACCGGTTTCGCCTGCTTTGCCAGTATCCTTGGAACGTGAATGCGATGACTTTGAGTAGCAGATCGACAACGAAAAACAGCGAGCACGCAGCCGCGGTACTTGTCAGTCCGTCACGCAATCGTAGGTTGTCCTCTGAAGTCCACTGGACGACCGTGAGCGTCACGCAATCCACTACCACCAGAAAAATAATGATGCGTTTGTAGATTAATGATTGCGTTGCATCGAAGAGTAAAGTACGGATTCCTTCTTTATCTGGTCTGCGTGCAAGATGGAGGGGCTGCGCAAGTCGAAGACGTTTCTTTAAGTCTTGCCAACGACGCTGATCTACCGTGAGTAACGCAATGCCCTTCTTCTCATTGAAGTTCATGACAATTACGCCCACAAACAAAGTCAGTCCGATCATACTTCCAATAAGCACGTAGATATGGACATATAGGCTGTACTCGGGTGCAACAACTGCCTGAATCACATCTCTGACTTCCAGCCAACCCTCCAAAGAGAGAACTTCAAACAAGGCTAGAAATGCGTGCAACACGTTATCAAAGTCGAAATTTCTTGGGTTTTTCCACACTCGGGGTACGGTAATTTTTGAGGAGCCAGGTAGGTCGCGCAACTCCCGCGGCGTTGCGATGTCGATCTGGAATGTTCCTTTGCATAGCGCTTTTTCCTTGATTCGTTGATCGTTGCAACTTCCAAACTTGCCAGAGAACACTTGGACACCATAGCTGGCAAAAATGAACATGAGCATGAACTGCAAAGCGCTCACTTTGAGGATTTCTTTGTAGCCCCCAACAAGATCTAGGATCACTTTTTGCATCTTGGGCACCAATGTGACGAAGCGCAGGGGGCGAAGGCACCTTAATACCATCAACACCTGAGCCCCCGAGCGGGCAGGTATGGGATGTGGTTGCCAGGCAACGTAGGCGAGGGCGACGAAGTATATGAAAACGTCTAGTACACCCCCGAAGTTCTGGATTACGGCATTCGGCGTGAAAATTAAGCCGTTCGCCAGAATGCGCACACCAAGTTCTATGCTCATTGCGACAAAGAAGATGTATTCGATGACCTCAGTAGAAGTCCTGACAAATGTACGCTGTGTCGGAGTCTCGAACATCATAGCTATACAGGAGATCAGCGTGACAGTAATCATAATCCATTCCATGTACGTCTGTGAAGCAAGACACTTGTGGAGACGTTCCATGGTGACTATGTTATTGCGTGACGCGCGTTCTCTGTGGCCCGGTGGAATTGCGTAACGCGCGTTCACCATGCTCTGAAGAAATCTTCTCAGCCACGAGTCACGCTGTAGCGAGAAAAGTGGTTGGTCGAAGAATGGGTGGTTTTCGCGTAGCTTCTCTTCTTGCGCTTTTCTTTTTCTCTGAGCTTCTTCTCGTCTAACACGCACCCACTGGATGTCAAAATCTTTGCCAATGTTGCTGTCATCTTGAGTTATCTGAGAGTGAAGACCCGTGGCTTGACTTGCAATCCGCATTACTTGTTTCACGCTCCCTTGAGTTGCTGGTTTCGGTGATTGCGGCTGGCGACTTCGGAAACGTCTCGAGGCTGATCGGAAATCCGAAGGGGCGGCGGCGGCTGCCTGCTTGTTTCCGCTGACGGCACTTCTCGGGGTAATTTCCGTCGGAGAGAGCAGCGCGTAGGTCCTCCGACGATTAGAGTCGTTGATCAGCGCAGTAATGCTCGACTGCTTTCGGACGAACTTTGAAAGCTTATCCACTTCGGATATTGTTGAATTTAAGAGCTTCATTGGAATTGCAGCTCGCCTTCTTCTTAATTTCTCACCTTCGCCGACGTGAAGTCTCGGATCGTCACCCAACGGGACTTCCAAACTCGAGCTGTCGATAAACTTCCTCATGAAACTGTCTCGAATCTTCGGCGTAAAGAAATCCGAAGTTGTTTTGATCCGACTCATCTTGACCAATCGTGGGTCGTCGCGGAAACGCTCGAAGACACGAAGTCGCATCGGGAGTGCATCGGTGGAATCTCGGGATTCTTCCCCCATTTTCTTCTGTTTCATAATTTTGACTTCTTCATCGAGTTCTAAATTGTCCAGGATGACTGCTACAAAGACACTCATAATGATGAGTGAAGAGAATAAATGAACAGCTAAGATGATCATCCCAACAAGGGTTGCCAGAAAGGGGTTGTTAGCTTTGTGGATTAGTTCATCCAAAACTTCAACCCATCCTTCTTGTGTTATAATCTGGAACATGGATTGTACTGATTTCATGAAGGTACCAAAGTTTTTCGGGTCCAGAGTCAGAAAGAACTGCATGCTTATCACTGATGAAACCATCACGAAAAACAGCGTAAACATAATCGCACTGCCAAGTTTCTTTCCAGTACCGAAGATTTTCTCGCAGAATTCTTGCAGTGTTGGAATTGCCCCGACAAGACGGACTACTCTCATCACGTTAAAAACTGCCAAGAAAACTGCTGTCTCGGAGATCAGAATTGGCAACGCAAAAACCGTGCTTCCAACAGCTAGGACAAATTCTGTGACGTGCATTCTGCTTACAAGGTAAGGGCGAAATCCCACGCAGGAAATTTTGAGCAGAACTTCTACGTCAAATATTATGGTGAAGCCAAACTGGGCGTATCTACGCAAGGAGTAGGGAAGGCCAGCCTGCATTAAGGCGTCCAGTAAAACGAAGAACCACATAGTGTACTTGAAGAAAACTGAGTGGACAATTTGCCGAACACGAAAGGGTGCGTGGCCTTTGACAGCTTCGTGATCGACTGAGACTAAATGCCAGCCCGTTCCCCCATCTTTGATGACTTGAGATGCGAGCCGAGCCGAAGTACGCTTCGAAGATTTCCGACTGTACATGTAGAGACTTCGAATATCGGCGAAGGTTTCCGAGACGACGGCGATGAATACGTTCTTTACGAGCCAAGCCACGAAGAAAATGAGCAACACAAAGTAAACAATAACAAGAGCATCCGATCTGAAATCCATCATGCGATACATTACAAGAACCCAGCCTTCTTGAGTAGAGCTTTCGTAGACTGTTAAAATACTGAGAAGAAAATCTCCAAAGTAGTCTTTATCTGCCGCACTTCCCTGCTTTTGGAAATCAACGTGAACACAATTGAAACCCTTCGGACAGAAGTATCCAGTTTCGCCGCTAACGTTGTTCATGTTGCATCTGTGATCAGTCAATAGTAGATCGCTGTAGCTAATGTTATTCAAATCAGCGCCGTTTTTAACGCAATAAAAGTTTTTGCGTCCGAATAATTGAACGCCGATAATCGAGCCAAACGCCATGAAATACAACAAGAATAAAGTTACAGCCCAGATTTGACGTTTACAACGCCGGGCGACCGACTTGGGTAAGCTTATTGTGATAAGGACGTTGAAGAATCGTATAATTATAAGTGCTCTAGGAGCTCTTGGGATGGAAAACCCAACGTAATTATGTCTATTGTCCTCCGAAGAATCGTAGATGTAAGCGCCAGAAATTTCGACGAGTTGCAACAAAATGGATAAGAATATAAGAAACAGCATACTCGCATTGAAAATACACTGTGGTCGCTTGAGGTAGCTCTTCTGTTTTCTCCATAGACCCCACATGTTAACTTGAGCAATCATTTCAGTGGTGAAAACAGCGGCGACAACAATGTCAAGAACTAGAGTAATATATTTTAGCGCATGCGACGATTTAAAAGTCTCTGGTGAATTCATCGCGGTGGAAATCAAACTGACCACGGCACAGACTTGAACAAGTCGCTGAAACCACCACGTTTTCACCCACCATGTTCGCGAAATGTCCTCGTTTTCTTCATCGTCCGATCCCACAGATTCTGCATAAGCTGCTTGGCGAAGCGGCCATAAGGTTGTGGAAGAAGAATGATGGTCTGATTCAATAACAACCGACTGTCCTCTTGCCTCCATTTTGTATAGGTGTAATAAGCTTAGCGGAAATACAATATGCATATTAGTCCCAAGGGGTCCTTAGTTTTACGGACGGGAAATTCCGAGCATAGCCGGCAATTGACGAAGGCGTCCGGAATTCTCCGAGTGGTTAGCGAGACGAATTATCGCTAACCGACACTTGCAATTCAACCACTAGAATGAATCTGTGGTTGGAAAAGCATTAGTCATGAAACAATTCCCATTAAATTCGCACCTGCTTTTGTTCATCAGCTGTTCCTGAAATGCAAATAATCGTGCTGTCACGCAAACGAAGGCCACTGATAGAGACGACCAAATATCGATTAATTGTTGTTTTGTTACAGTTGCACCACCTCGAGGTGTTATTTGCTCAGCCAGTAAGTTTTATACGCTTCGGACGTTTTATTTAGCTGCATTTTCTGCTGTTCTGGAGTCAAGGATACGATATCTATTGCCAGTATTATTTCTGGAGTGAAAATGTTGAGTTCTAGATCAAAATTTGTTGCTCGTCTACTGACAACAAAGTTTGCTCTGCGACCCATCGTTGCAGCATCTCTTCGCTCGTATGTGACCGGACCTTACAGCACAGGCGACCGAAGCAAGTTTCTTTTTACTTCGGAGTCCGTTTGCCCAGGACATACAGACAAAATGTGTGATCAGATCTCTGATGCGATTTTAGACGCACATTTAGAGCAAGATCCCCATGCAAAAGTGGCTTGCGAGGCTGCAAGTAAAACTGGAATGATCATGGCGTTTGGCGAGATCACTTCTTCAGCGAGGGTAGATTATCAGGCCGTTATACGAAACACCGTTAAAGAAATCGGCTATGACGATTCCTCGAAAGGCTTTGATTACAAAACATGCAGCGTTTTGCTGTCGATTGAGGAGCAAGTTTCTGAGATAGCTAAGTCGGTTTACTTGGACAAGAAAGAGCTGGAGATTGGAGCAGGGGATCAGGGGCTCATGTTTGGCTATGCTACAGATGAGACTGAAGAGCTGATGCCCTTAACAACGGTGCTGTCACACAGACTGACTCAAAGGCTAACAGAGTGTAGAGTAGATGGAACTTTGCCATGGTTACGACCTGATGGCAAAACCCAGGTTACTGTAGAGTACAATCTGAAAGATGGCGCTTGCATACCTCATAGGGTTCACACTATCTTGATCTCTAGCCAACACGCTGAGGGAATGTCAGTGGAGGAAATACGACACCATTTCAAAGAGACTGTCATAAAAAGTACTATCCCTGAAAAATACCTTGATGAACAAACGGTTTATCATCTGTTACCTTCGGGACAATTTGTTTTTGGTGGCCCCATGGGAGATGCGGGCCTAACTGGTCGCAAAATTATCGTAGACACCTATGGGGGGTGGGGTGCACATGGGGGTGGGGCCTTTTCAGGTAAAGATGCGACAAAAGTGGATCGGTCAGCAAGTTACGCTTGCAGGTGGATTGCCAAGTCACTGGTTGCAGCAGGTCTTTGTAGGCGTGCTTTAGTGCAAGTAGCTTATGCCATAGGTATTGCTGATCCGTTGTCCGTTTCAGTTTTCAGCTATGGGAGCAGTGAAATGTCTGTTGAAGAGCTTTTGAGGATCATTAAGAAGAATTTTGATCTCAGACCAGGAGCAATCATAAGAGATCTAGACTTGCGTAAACCCATTTTCAAGGCTACTAGTGTCTTTGGTCATTTTAAGCCTGGCTTTCCATGGGAAGTGCCAAAGAAATTAGAGTTTTGATTTCCATAATGCACTTTGTTTGCCCCCCAAATTTTGCAGGAACTATTGTTTTCAATGTCTCTTGGGAACATAAAATTAAAAACAGTAGTTTATGCAAAATGCTTTTTTGGGGTGGGGATAACGTGTATTATGGAAATATGGAAGTGGTCAATAGGCCTTCACCTCTTACTGTAGTTTAATGTGGCGATGAGACACATTCCATTGGGCAAGTCATAAAAAGGTATTTGTATACTCATAAAAAGAAAATTATTTTTTCACTGAAAGGTGCATTTACTAGAAAGAAAATGTTGAAGGAGGGAGACTGATCAGAAATCATGGCATTGGAAAAATGTGTCTGCAAAATTCTCTTGCAAAAGGGATCTGGAAGGAAACATAGGGATGTAGTACAAGTAGAAGGATTTGCATGCTCCTCTAAGCTTGTGAATAGTGTTCCTGAGATGTTATCTAGGCAGATTCACGTTGTATTGAAGGCATTTGAGTAATTTAATGACTAATTGCACCTTTGCAAAGAAAAAAGTTTTAATAGATGCATTGTTAAAACATCTTGAAAAAGCAAAACATTGTTCATTATTTTATGGTACAGACCATAGTTTTACTATAAAATTCAAGATAATTTCTGTGTATTTAATTTGACCTTTTTCATGCTACATACAATGTAAATATTATTGTTGCTAACAAATTGTGCATGTCAATTGAATGTTGTACCAGATTTTGGAAATCATGTCCACATATCAGATATGCAATGTATTTGCATTTTTGTATCATCATGTTTAAAGTAATTGACTGTTTCTTTATAGGAACAAATGTTATGAAGACTTCAGACAAACTGTAAATTAAAGTGAGCAGTTGTAAACTATTCACTTTGTCAATAAACAATTATGAAATAAAACTCATTCTGGTTTCCATGAAAGAATTATTCTATTCTTAGAGATCCAGCTATGGACGGACATAGTGAGAAAAAGTTGAAAAGTGCAAAAGAATCATTTTTACTCTCCCTTACCCGATTTGTTTTGCTTTTTGGTAGGCAATTCCACCATCCTGCTCCCCAGAATGCACTAGTCAGATGTGGTAGCGGGAGTAGGGACAGTAAAAGAAAGGAATCACTTTCAGTTAAAAGAAGTTGGGAGGGGGTGGAGAGTACTCAAGCACACACACAAAATGCTATTTGTTGGGTGGTTGGTAGTACCATCTGTCTTGTGTTGAATTGCAACGAATTGAACACAAGATGTGACTGCACGTTCGCATTTCTAAATCCCGCACCCTCCCCTCCCCAACTGTCGCTCTATGGATTTGTCAACTTCATTTCCGGCCAGCAGACAAACCGGTCACGCATGCTCAATTGCGTGATGCTGTGACTTAGCAATGACGGAAAAGGTGAAGTCATCACAAATTCTGTTTCCTAAGGCCACGAAGTAGCATAATGCCTTCCTGTTTTTCCAGAAACAACCGTTTATAATGGAACAAGAGAGTCCCTTGGAGTTTTGCCGACGCAATTAGAAAGAAAAATGAACAAAACTTATCAGTTTTGTCGCTCTAACCTCGGGCATTCTTATCGAAGTGTCCGCATATTTTCCATAGAAGTCCTCCGCAAATTTTTTGCAGAGTAACAAAACCGCTCGGATTTGCCTACATCAACGAAGGAAGAAGGAGCTTCAGGGAGGGAAACGCTGTCAAAATGCTGCATGTTTTCCATGTGGACTTGGGGACAATATACACGTTTGAAATGGAACTTGCGATGGAAAGGTAAGAAAACCCTGAATAGACATTGTACGGCTTGTACAAAAACAACGTCATTGGACAGTTTGGCTGTGTTTTAGCTAAGCTAGTTCCAAAACAATAACTACTGCTTCTTTGGTTTGTCTGTTGCAGTCATAGGCTTGTTGGAATGAGTTCGTTAAATGTTGGATAACTAATATTTCAATATAAATAGGGCTAAGTGCCATAAATTAATACTAACTTCAATTAGGTTTAGATCATAAATACTCAGTAAAACTGAATGAGCTCAGTAAAGTAATACAGAAAAAGAGAATGTCCACCACTTTCACCAAGTTTGATCGTAATTGTCTTAAAGTATTTCTGTGACAAAAACATTTTCATTTCTGAAAACAAATTGTGCGCGATGGACTTTCAAGCATGAATGACTGCACTAACCACCATGATATCTAGACCACTGCACCTTCTTACACTTTAGAAAGACTTAATATTTTTACTTGCTGGTTTAACAGCGTTCAAGTGCTAATGAGTACGGTAGCCTCTGTGACCGGGATCCCTGAGGATAAACAAGTACTCTTGATATCCAATGGTGAAGCACTAGATCCATCAGAGAGGGTATGCAGCTACAGTAGTGCTGGAACTGTAAGTAATCACTGCTTGAATATTCTACACATAGAGAACAACGTTTCATTAGCCAAATAAAACCTTTGGTCAGTAATGATTCAATTACGTTACCTCCTTACATGAGGTTTTTCCCAGGCCTCATAATTATTAATAACAATATTACATTCCCCTGGCAATTACAATTCAAGAGCTGCCTTTCCACTCTCTTAAGAATGCCTGACTCCTCCTGAATCTGTGGTCCTCTGACACCATATTGAACTGTTTGGAAGTTAGAAATTCTGGGTTATGTGGAGGGAGAAAAACAGCAGTAAACTGAACCCACATATAACACTGAGTCCAGGATTCAATCCTGAGACGCACTGTTGGGAGGAAAATGGTTTTAAAACTGTGTCAACTTGACTGTTGGTCAGACAAAATGTTAAGAGGACACTGCCAGAATTGAAAACAATGCATTAAAACTGTGTAGCGCATATAAATTGAGAAATTCTTGATGTAAATTTGTGTAGCGCATGTGCGCCAGAAGGAGAAAATGTTGGAAAAATCCTCCGACGTTTCGAGATAATAACAGCATTCAATTCAATCAGCAATTCTCACTGATGTAGAGACAGCAGTCTCGGAAACGTCTGAGGATTTTTCCAACATTTTCTCCGTCTGCCGCACAGACACTACACAAATTTACTGCCAGAATTGACTGATGATGGATAAAGATATAACCAGTGCAGCAGCTCAGAACTAACGGCACTCAAACTGATTACCACAGTATGAAGCAACTAGGTACACAATTTACTACTGTACCTTGGATGGGATGCTAGTTCATCACAGGATTGCTTTAACATTTTGTCAGAGATATGAGAGTTAAGACCCCAGAATAATTAACAATTATTCACTGAAGTGGAGGTAAATATTTACAGTCATCTACCACTCTTCACCGAGACTGAGGTGAATAATTTGTTTTAGTATATACCAAACCAGTGGATAGCCAGAACCAAATAGTTCCTTTTTTCCGAGAAAAGAGACAAAATTCGTGCATGAAATCCAGAAAAATGTTGGGAGGTGAATAGCAAATGCTATCCCGAGTTTGAGTAGCCAATCACAGCACATGAAAAACACTATCCACTGGTTTGGTGTGTAATAACAACGATATTCTTCAGCCCAGTAATAGTAAAATGTTTCAAAAAGAGCCCAATATAACAACCCCCCACTATAACAAACACATTTCCTTAGTCCCTTGGCATTATGTTATACTGGGCTTCCACTGTATTAGGAAAATTGTTTTGCAAGGCCAAAAGTTTTTTTAATAATTATTGTTTACAAGTAAACATTTTCTCACCTTTTGTTTCTATATTAGGATACCAACCCTATCTTTCTGTTCAGTAAATCCACCATTGAATCGTCCATACCACCGTCACCCAGCCTAAACTTAGGATCTGGTGAGTCAGCTAATAGCAATGAAGTGCAATTTATTGTTTTACCTTTCACTCCTAAGAGTTCCTTAAATCAATATTCAAGATGAATCCCAAATTTCATTTTGTAAAATACTGAAATATAACTAGTACCATGTGAAAGTACTGGTAACAAGGTTTCATTTGAATGGCCACATTGAAGGATTTCATTCACAGATTTAGGAGTCAGAATCACCTTAATTTCTCCACACCTGACTCTGGGAGTGAAAGGGTCAAATTCAATTTTTTTAGTATTCTTGGGTTATAACATCAAGGTGAGCATTTTTAGTTGCAACTTAGCCTTGGATATTAAAGGCAGGTAGAGTTGATATAATTGTAACATTTACTTTAGTTTGAAGTGGTGTGATTCTTATAGCCTGCCAGTACTTTTTTAGTCACTTAATATAAGTTTATTTCCTTCTTTGTTTTTTGTTTTCTTTTACAGAAGCAAATTTGAAGGAGGAAGTTGAAAAGTCCTTTAATCTGCCGCCTACATACGAAACAGTTGTATCTAGGGCTCAACTAGCATCTGTGAGTCTTTGCAGTTTGTTTTGTCAATCACATGAAAAAATGATGACAATTAATCATCTTACAATCCCCATCATGTGTTCACCATAATGATTCTTTTGCTCAATTTTTAGGACTTCCATTTGCTTGCAATAGAAATTGCAGAGAGCTGTGAAAACCTTGTTTACGAACAAAAGCTCCAGCAAAAGGGGTGGGCAGCAGTTGTGGCGAACTTGGAGAGTATTGCAAGGTATCAATAAACAGTTGGTAGATGTTTTGTCAAATCCGCTTTCTTTTTCTACATAACAGTAGTTTCAACTTAGTTAATTGAATGATGAATGACATTACCATTTTTCTCCTTAATGCTGAATCAGTGAATTTAGAGCAAGATCAAGTAGTGTCCATCAGATCTACTCGGAGTTTCTTGATTCACGGACAAGATACGTAGAGCTCCTAGACAGGTAATACTCTTTCAAATCCTTTTATATCTATATGTACTAAATTTTGCAAAGTTCCATTTGATGTAGTGAAGACCAATCAGACTTTGTACACCATTCATGTGATTTTTTACGTCAACTGCAAAAAACGTACATTGGCTGATGAAGGAATTTGAGCTAGTTTTCAGATTCTAGAAAACATCCACAATAACTCTTTAATATGGGACACTTCTCTGGCAGATAAAATATGCAAATGGAAGGTGATAATAAGAAAAGTAGTTTGCCACCAAACTGAAATAGACAATCTCATGTTTGTGGTGGTTTGTTGCATGAAAGCACACTTTTGCTACCTTGGTGGATTTTGCCAGTTTGCAATCCTTTGTTGTGTGAAGGTTCATGGATTGACCAAATTCCCATCTGGTATACTGGTAATTTCATGGCAAGTAGATTTTGAAGTTGAGCAACTGACTTATTCCATATTCATTTGATCGATGGGTAAGGAACCCGGTGGACCATCTGTCAACTTGCAGTGCAAGTCTCACAAGCGGATCCAGGGGGGTGGATTGGGTGGCTAGCCACCCCCCTCTTTGGGGCCATTTAAGCTTGAAATTGAGAAAGGGAACAAAACTTTGACTGAGGCGATTTTGTCTCAGATTGTTCTGATATGGTTCTGTCAGGTCAGCCACCCCCCTTCAAAAATCCTGGATCCGCCACTGAAGTTTACCAAGTCGAATTCTGTAATTTACCAAATTATATGTATATCAAATGTCCAAGACAGAGATATCACACATCACACAACAAGAACAGAGTTAAAAAAACACTATTTACAAGGCTGAGAAACGGTTAAAAAGGAAAACCAAACGCTTTTGACTAATTAAGTCATCTTCAGCAAAAACCAAACGTTTTCGACTAATTAAGTCATCTTCAGCTTGAAGATGACTTAATTAGTCAAAAATGTTTGGTTTTCCTTTTTAAACGTTTTTCAGCCTTGTAAAAGAATAGAGTTGTTTTTTAAAACACAGCAGTGTGTGTTATTTCCTTTTTCTTTCCCTTGCAAATTTGATAATGGCTTTTGACATTTTTTTTCTACCTGGGCGAGTGAGTAGAGAAATTTGCTTGGGCAGGCAACTTTTGAGTTGGGCAAACAGGAATTCAAGTGCTTTTTTTGAAGCCTCCAGGTGTGTTTAAAGTTTATTTCTAAAACAAAGTTTCATGTTACCAAATTGGATGTCATTAACAAAATGTGTACATGTAAGTTGATATTCTAATTTATTTATAGCTCTTTGATTAATTATTTTCTTTCAGGTTCAAACAGATGTTGCCGTTGTTAGCCAGGGTACCTATTCTACCATGTCTAATAACAAGACAACTATCCAAGGAGAGGCAGCAGGATAGGGCCAGTCTGCTGGACTGGATCAGTGCACAGGTGAGATGGTCCAAAAGAAAGAGGGGCCAAAAAATATTTTATGTGGGATGGAGCTTTCATTTCCAGATCCTACACGTAAGCTCGGTTCATAACACATGGCTCTACATGTAGGTTCTGGGTCAACTAATGCTTATTGCAGTGCTGTTTCTTGTGCTGTACAAGGTGGTTCTAACTTTTGAGTGAGTGGATGAAATCGTGAAGAGTGACCACATTTAAATGAAAGTGATGAGAAGTACTTGTTCTGTTGTGATGTTTATTATGCTGTACAAGGTGGCTCCAACTTTTGCGTGAGTGGATGAATCCTGAAGTGTGACCATATTTAAATGAAAGCAATAATGAGAAGTACTTGCCCCGTGGAGCTGTTTATTATGCTACATACAAGGTGGTTTCAAGTTTTGAGTCCGAGGATAAAATCCTAAAGTGTGACAATTCAAATGAAAGCTACTGAGCAGTACTTTCCTGTGGTGCTCTTTACTGTGCTGTACCAGGTGGATTTAGCATTTGAGTTTGTGGACAAAATCATTACTTGAGACCATTCAAATGAAATATCTTTAGCAGGACTTTCTTTTAGTGTTTTTGTTATTGCAGAAAAATAAAAAAAATATTGCTATTTTAATTAATATTTTTACAGGACAGTAAGAACAGTCTTCAAGATATGGTTAAACAATGTATAGAGGCAGTTGAGCAGGTATTGTAGATACATGCACCTTGTTTATTGTTTTGCAACAAAATAATTGAGAGGAGTTAGTACTCAAAGTACTTTATTTCATGATTAACTAATTTTTCAGTTTGATGAATCGCACTTGACTGAGATCACAGAGGAAGCAAATCAAGTTTTAGGTAAGAAACTCTTAAAGTGTGATTGTGCTACTCCTGTTTGTCTTTCAAATCATCCTTTCTGGATAACAACTAGTTAATACTAAGTAACCATTTTTGTCTTTGTGAATTATGTTATGTTCAACAAACTAAAAGGTGTTGACATTTCTCTTCTTGTCTTCAACTCGGTATGTCACTCATTCGTTATACTTGCTGATGACAAATTTATGCTCCTGTCTCTTATCACCCCATGACAGAGTCTCTTGATAACACAAACATGAAAGAGATCAAAGGATTGGACGAAAGACTGGCAGGACTACAGCAACTCCTTCAGAATGTAGAGACCTTGACACAGTCTCAAGCTGACATGTCTCAAGGTTTTCAACAGAACCAGTCTCGAGCTCAAAACATTGGCGACCCTTCTGTTCTTCCTGATCTGTGTGCTAGTCATCAAAAACAGCTCATGATGTTGACGAAGAATCACTCCCATTTGAGGTATGTTCTCTTGATTTTTAGACTGCCAAGAGTAGGAACATGCAAAAGTAAAGTTTTACTAGTCTGGGGTCACAGTTGGAGTTTAACACTGACAGTTTCTGTAGCCTGAAACAACTAAGAGTTTTTGACAGTACTGAACCTTACAAACAACCTATTGATGGCAACGAGAAGACAGACAAATGACAGACAAACTTACTAATTTTACTAACAATAAACCAACAGATATTTAACTAACAAAAGATGGATTGAAATGCACCAATCATGTTTTATGGTCTTCATAGCCAATAACATCATGGCTTAACTGACAGACGACCAATGACACCGTGAGTTCATTGACCAATCAGGACAATGACCAGAGACTTATAACATTTACTGATGATTCACAATTCACTTGACTCTGATGATGACTTCCACTCAGGTTGTTGAAACATCAGTCAATGTCATCACAAACAGTCCTTCTCAAGACTACACTCCCCCAGATCATCATACTTTATCGACTTATGACATGACTCCTGGATTCAAACCATTTACAGTAGTACTGAATAACACTCAGTTTGGTCAGTGGTACTAAATGCATGCTTTTTAACTCTTTTAGACCCAATGGTGATCAGTATCAAATTTCTCTTCATCATGTCAGTGCATTATAAAGCATACTGTTCATGAGTATTACGGAAATGATCACCAAAGATGAACTGTCTTAATGTCTAAGCAAGTTCTCCCAACTGGTACTCAACAAAGTGTGTGGAGACCAGTAACGAGAATAATAAATTGGCATTGCCACTGGACTTTAACTTTGTATTTTGTTTTAAAGCTGAACAGTTTTGCTGTTTTAATACTAGGGATATAAGAAAACGATGTGCAAAAGCCAAGGATGAGTTGTCTGCTAATCTACACACCAGATTAAGGTAACATATTTGGGTTGATCATTCCCAGGTTTGCGCAAAAAAAGGGACCAAGGGTTTTGCTCTAACAGTGGTGCAGTACACCCAAGGAACTGAACGTGGGTGTCTAATTATTTTTTTGGTTGGAGTCCCATCTTCAGAGCTTTGAACTGTTAGGAATTTTTCTTGGAGATCACCTTGCCAACTTTTTGTTGTACAATAAAATATTGTATTCATTTGCTTTTTTCTGCCAACATTCTCGGACAAAACAGTTTGCACTGTGGATAATTTTTATATTTATTTATTTATTTATTTATTGTTAATATGTTATTTTATTTTTAATACGTTGATGTGAGTAGCTTACTAATGCGAGGGCCTCAAGTTTATCAGTAACTTCCATTCTATTCTATTCTATTCTTTTTTTCAGAATGAGTTGACCATGAAAATCACTTACAACAACAATTCTTTCCACTCTCCCCCTTATTGATGTTGCTTTGCTGCCAAAAAAGCCTGATGATTCATCAGTCCTGTCCGACAACATTGAGTGCAGGGAGGGGGGACGGGAAAGCATATCTGAGATCTTTTCAGTGTTTCCATGCAGGGAAATGTACTAGAAATATGTGTACTAATTGCATTTATCTGAACTAGTTCTGTTAAATATCAATACAAAAGCCCTTCTTAATGAGCCTTGCATTCTTGTCTCCTCCTCCTCCTTTTCCTCTGTCTCCTTCGTCGTTTCATTATGCTCCACAATTCTTAGGCTGTTTGGATTGTTCTAAACAGCAAAAATGTCTATGGTACAATTTGCCCCCTCTAGAACATCTGTAATGTCTGTTACCGAAGCAGCTATCTTTATAAAACATTTTTTAACCTACTGCACAGAGAAATAAGGAGGAAAATGTAGAAGAGCATTTACATGGTATTCACCAGTCTGTTTATTTCCATTTGGCCTTTGCAGATGGATAATGTACGTGGAGAAGAAAATATGTGACTGTGATGGCACTATCATCATGTACCATGAGAATATCAGGAGAATAAAAAGGAGGTAATCTCAGTCAAGCCTGTATTTAGCTGTCATCCTCCATTTTGCAGACAGTTAAAGTTGAAAAAGTATTGGTTTCACTGGAATTCAGTGGTCACTTTGTTAAAAAGTCTAATCCATGCTGGTAATCGAATTCTGTCATTTCTTGTGATGAATAGTTGTTACAAAGAACATTATAAAGACTTATGCCTTGTGGTTAATTCTTCTGAATTTGGAACTCCCCTCAGTTAAATTCTTATTTTGTTAATAATACTTGTAAAGGTTCAAATGAGGCCTAACATGAGGCTAACTGAAATTTAGGCAAGGTTAAACTCGAGACAATACTGGTGGGCCAGCGGTTGCTCTCCTGAACTTGGGGCGGTCTTAGGGTTTTATCAGGGGCTTCAGTTATTTTACAGCTCTCCCGCAGAGGTCAAGCCATTTTACTCGCGTGTTCTTTCGAGCAGGACGGCCGATTCGCCTTTTCTTTCCCACCCTCCCTTTCCCATCGGTGAGTATCGGTAAGTATTTAGTGTTGCCTTCCACTGAGTTTCTCTCAGTGTGACGGTGCCTGGTGGTTGCCGCTCACAGGGTTGTCATGGCTACCTGTCGCGCTTGCTGGCGGCTTCCACATAGACTCAGGCACCATCCCCACACTCATCTATTGGTGATGAGTTTAAACTAATTGTAAAAATTAAAATCTAAAATCCAAGCTTTCGCCGATCAATGGCATCATCAGGGTTAAGAAAAATATTCTGCGTAGGCCTATATAACATTCGTATAAAGATTTTCTTTTGTTGCTTTCTATTAAAGCCTGTATGACCTGTATTTGCAGTGGGACATTGTTATGAGCAGGGTTGTAGTTAGAATTTTTAACAGATGGAAGAATACTTGTAATAGGCGGCAGGCACTAGAAGCCGCTTGCGGCTTCTGCTTCACGTTTTCTATTTCAGCAGTTGTGTATCATCCTTCCAAGATTCATCAGCCGGAAATTTTTTAGGAATAGCTGGCGATTTTTTCCGGCTGCCGGCTTTTATCTACATCCCTGATGAGTCAGTTAGCCATTACCAATGGTGACCATTTGATACAGATTTCACTTCATTGATATTGTCTCTTTGTGTCTTTTTTTTTCTAAGTGAATGATTTTGTTGGTGTTGAATTTTTGGTAGACTGGAAATCATTGAACAAGTGAATGAAGCACCACGCATGTACACCTTAGCAGTGGCTGAAGTAGTTAGAAGACGATCGTTTTCCTCTCAGTTTCAGAAGGTAGGAAACAGCAAGATCCGTGAATGAATGAATGAGTGAGTGAGTGAGTGAGTGAGTGAGTGAGTGAGTGACTGACTGACTGACTGACTGAGTGACTGAGTGACTGAATGAATACATACATGAATGCATGAATGAGTAAGTGAAAGAACGAACGAACGAACGAATGAATGGCTGCTTGCCTACCTAACTAACTGACTGACTGAATGACTGACCGGATGGATGGATGGACTGATGGATGTAGCATTGATATCATGGGACTATGTGGTCAGTTATGAGAATGAGATTGAATGTCAACATGTGAAGGTACCATAATTCCACAATCAGTGATCAGGTGCTCTTTTTCATAGAGGGGAAGGGGGAGGGGGGGGGGGAAGGATGCCTGATACATTTTAATTGGCAAGCCGCCAACCACCCCAAATTAAAATGTACAGTCAGTATTCCAAATTCTGGCATAACAAATGATTTTATCAAAGCCTTTTTTTCTCCTGTTTAGTGGGCTAGTAAGTTATGTGAAACCTCTGTCCAGGCAAGATCAGAGGAAACTGCAAGGAGAGAAGAATTTGAGCTTCAGTTTGGTAATCTGTGATGCTTTACTTGTATAAGAAATGTGAAAGTTCAAAATCAAAACTAGCTGTTTTACTCTCACAGTGCCTCCCTCTGTCCTTGTCTGTCACTTTGCTTTTCTATTTAAATGTTCATTTGAATGCACTTTACAATAATTCTGCTAAGAGGTTAGTTTGGACATCAGTGTATTAACAAAGTATAACTTACAGTTGCTGTAACCAGTCTATTCATAATTTCAACCCACCTGCCCAATCCATAAACTAGTAATAGTTGACACTACAGCTGCCCCCGCTGTTAAGAGGTTTTGTGATCGTATTTATTGATTTTAAAGGTTTCCTATTTCTTGATTTACTTAGAAACACTTTTGTGTGGTGTTTATTTTTCTGTAGTATAATTTAGGTTTTAGATTGTTTCTGCAGAAGCAGGCCAAGTTTAGATTTGCACTCAGTCCAATGCTAAGAGGTGTCATGAACTTAACAAATCGCGCCATCACTAATCACCAATCACTAATGCAAATGAGCTTTGTTTTTTTTGTCATCCATGGAACTTCTTTGTGCTTGGGTAATTGCTTGGGCATTGTTTGGGTGCAAATTAGTTGAACCGATCAATTGAATGAGGGACAATAAAGGAACAATAAGCAGCAGGAGAATAAAGGTGAAGGTAATTGCGTGAGTCGCGTGCCTCAAACGATTTGTTCGTCCTATATTGCTGAAATAAAACTTTTCTTCTTCGATAATCTAAGTTCTTTATTAGAACAAACATTGTAGCAGAAAGTTTATAGGGAAATTGTACTAAAATGCAGAAAAGCAACTTCCAGCGACATGGAAATAATTTTCTTATATGCAATGTAAACAAAGAACCACGAATGTGACTTTTGATACAAAATGCGCTTTCTCGGACGCATTTCTTACATTACAAGCGAGATGTTCCACAGAGATAATCAACCACATGAATTACTGAAATTTCCTAGTCGCCCAAACTATCTTGCAGTGTCTGAAAAGCTATAAGTAATGAGGTCGCAGCTTGACTTGCAACTGAAAAATTGACCTAGAAATTTCACAAGAAATTCACTGTTTCCATAAGCTATTTCTGAAGGCAAGTTCTAGCATTGTTGTGTTTCCACGCGACCTAATGCAATCTTGTAACGCAACATTTCTCGCGAGTTAAAAACCTAACTGATGTCTGTAGGGTCTACTGGTGTTGAGATTCACTGGTTCGCTAATGATCCTTGCTTGTTTATGGACCAAGGCTTTCAGACCCCCAGAGTGATCTGTGTCGACAAATCGTTTCCAAATGATTTCTGTATATTAAAATAATGCGTGTCTGACAAATAGTCTTACTCAGCGTCTCTGGATCCAAAATTTCTTAGGTCGAACTCGAACTTTTCCTTCTCGTGGCCTGACAATTTATGTTGGCTTTCTGCGGGAATAAAATGAGGAAAGCGAAAATAAAAACTACAGTTTCTCTTTCGCCTTCAAGACAGCTGCTCTTCTGGATTTTACATATACTGAAAACATATGCGGTAAGGAAGCGTTCGCAGTATGACTGACGGCAAAACAACCCAGGAGTTTTCTTTGAATACCGTGCACCCCCTAGATAGAGATTTTTGATTTGCTGAAACCGTCACATGACCCATATGTTTATTGATGCTATGTCATCATTACTCATTTATTCCCTTCGGGCGTTTAGTGTGAAACATCATCATTACCCATTTATTCCGTGGGTGCCCTGTTCTGGCAAATCGAGATTTGATCTGGTATATATATTGTATATTTTAACTGTAAGTACTTTACTTCCCTGTACTTTACATACGCTATAAGGATGCCTCCTCGGGATTTTGCCTCTAGGCAAAATCCCTGTGGGGGGCAATGAATGTTAACAGGCCAGTCCACAACATCCTGTATGTTTGAACAGTAATGTGACATCTTCATTATCATTTATGGAGACAGGGCCAACATCTTGATGTTACTGCCCAATAACACAATCATCTGAAAAGAGAAATTAAAAGTTTTTTTTAGCCCAAACAACATGACTTTGTGTTGTCTTAATGAGCCTGCTGGTTGGCACTGATCTAGCCGGATTTGAGACTACGATCTCTACCACCTGGCATCTGTGCCCGCCTGCTGGTCAACTGTGCTAACTAGGCTGTAGTTGCCGGACTGTCTAATGATCTTTTCTGTTTCCAGGCCAGCATTTTCTTCAGAATCTGTTTAGTGGGTTGAGTGACAGACCATCCAAATTTCTGGAAAAGCCACCTAGACCCTTTGATGAACAGCTTCCAATCATAACAGACAGAGACCTTCAAGAACTTCTTGAACAGATCCCAGAATTATCAGCATTTTTGGAATCTATTTCCATCAGCATCAGCATGAAAGATGAAACTGGAAAAGCGAGTTTCTTGCAATCAGAAGAACTTGAAAATCTTGGCACTTCACCACAGTTCCCTGTAGTCTTAGGAAGAAGAACTAGTGAGAGTGTTTCAGACAAGAAAGCAACTTTCACTGAAATGTCTTCTTCTGAGAAGTTGACTCAGATGAGCGTAGATGCTTCCACACAAGTTGAATGGACATGTGAAGAAGAAAAAACTCCTGTACAAGAAGAACAAGGGAAGCAGTTTTATTTTACGCAGCATCCACCTGTTAGTGAACAAACAAACGTATTAAATCAAAATGTTAGAGAAGAGAGCACAGAGTGTTCAGATGACAATGAATCACATGAGAGGAAAAAAAGTAGCAGTGATACTGCTTCAGAAAAAAGCTCAGCGCTAGATGATGACTTAGTTTTTCAGTCAGCACACGAGGACTACGTAACTGTGTTTGACGCTGATTTGGCTGTTAATCTTGATGATAATGATCTGCATCGTGATATCCAACCAGTAGGCGAACTCCAGGAAGATTGTACGGCACTTCTTGATGACGCTAGTCGGACACCGATGCTTGCTAGTTCTGGAACACAGAGTACTGATCACAGCACTCAAACGGAACGTAGTTCTGATGGCAGTTTGCCAACACAAGGGTCAGGCTCTGAAGAGTTTTGCAAGGAAGGATCGTCAGATTCAGATCATAAGAGCTTTGAGAGAACTGATCAGTCCTCAAGGAATGAAATGGCTGAAAGATTAAAACAATTAGAAGAGCAGTTAACAACTGCTGAATGCTCTTTGCAAACTACTTATTCTCAGAAAGAAAAACTTCAACAAATTAATACAAAAGTTAGGGATTGTCTTAAGGGAGAGTTTGAGGCAATTCGCCAGGGTCTTAATGAATGTAGGCAAGTAATCTTAGACTTAAAATTAAAGGTGGAGGAGGATGTCATGAATGCTGCTGCAAATCTACAGCGAAAAGGAGATTTATGTAAGGAAGCAATAATCAAGAATTCAACTAAAAGAACTAGAGAAGAGTGCAAGGAAGAACTCGCTCAATTGAATGCACAGTTTGAGCAGGAGAGAACTGCACTCTTAGAGCTGAAATCTAAACTTGAGTTTGAAAACAGTAAAGTTCTAGAAGAGGTAAAACAGTTACAGGCTGACAAAGAAACCAGTGAAGCTCAACATCGACAGGAAAATGAAAAGTTGAGCTTGATTGTGAGCGAATACAAAGCAAAAATTGATGAGCATGAAGGAGCAACACAGAAGCTTCAAGAAAGCAAATCACGTTACGAGGAAGATCAGCAGAAACGTTTTAATGCTATAATGATGAAACTGAAACGGGAAAAGGAAAGTGCTCTCTTTCACGCTCAGGAAAAAATTAAGGAGTTGACACAATGTGTTGAGCAACAAGAGAAAGATATTAAATCCTTGGTGATGGAAAAAGAGACTGTGACAGGAGAATATGAACAAGCACGTGATGCTTTCTGTCGAAGAGAACAAGAACTGCTGGCAGGTGAGTGAATTGAATTTATCCCTTCAAGCCCCAGTATCTAATTAATAATGATTTGAAGATACATAAACAAGTAAAAACTAGCGAGATTAAGTTCTAAAACTTGCACTGTATTCATTAAATCATTCCTTGATAATAGCGTCATGAAGTCGCCGAAACGTTGGAACTTAATCTTGTTAGTTTTTACTTGTTTATGTAGCCCCAGTATCATTATGAAAATTCTCCTTACTGGTCTTCATACACTTTGTTGAGTACTAGTTAGGAGAACTTGTCGAAATATCAAGACAATTCATCTTTGGTGACCATTTCCCTAAGTCTCATGACTTGTATGTGTTTTAATGCACTGACATGATGAGGAGAAATTTGATGCTGATCACTATTGGGTTCAAATGGTTATATGTTTGCACTTATTGGCTAAGTGGAAGGGCAAGATGGAAAATTTATGGTATGCGGTTAGGGTGTAAATACCAAGCATAGCACCTTGATTTTTGATTGATTTGATCACTTCCTTCATTTGGAAAATTATGAGAAGTTGTGTTGAATAATCAATAAATGTTGGATTGCAGGCACACTAAGTGAACAGATGACATTTGTTAGGCTGAAAGGCTTTCTTCTGGATGAGCTCACACCTCCATGCACACATCAGTTTTTAGCCAATGACACCATGAAAGTGATGTCATGGCTAATGTCAAAGGCTAAAAAAATGGCACTGTCCAATAAACGATATACGATGTACGGTTTTCGGTATTGGTCTTCGTCTGTGAGGCCCGGGGGGGGGGGGGGGGGGATTCTGTGAGATGTTGGGTGGGGTTGTGCCACCACAACACTGAAACCCTTCTTATCAGCGGTACATGCTCATACAGCTTATACTATGGGAGTACCACCCCCAGGCTTTGAAGTGTTTTGCGATCAACAGGAACTATTTCATGTTACTTCGAAGGCACTGTTTTGTATACTTCAGGTCTGGCAGGATTTTATTTGCGATGTATTCCTGCATTTAGTTAGCCATTACATTTGCTTTCTAGTGGAATTACAAAAGAAAGATAAAGAGAAAGATAAATAATGAGAATCCCAAGATGAGAAGCAAGCGGTTTTTGCATAAGATTAATACAATTTATTTATTCTGGATATAAATGTCGGTGCCGTTTGAAAGCAAAGCAGAATATTTATCTGGCTACAAACACTACAAGTACAAGCCAAGACCCAAAGCGGGTTCTAAAAATAGATGAACTGTGAGAATCTGCGTCTTTCGCACAAATTAAACTTTGTATATCAAATTTCAACCCACTTATGCATCTCATCCAGAGAGGAGTATAACAATGCTTCTAGTCCATTAATGCTACAGAAACTTAAAGTGCTGGCAGTTGCTAGCCCCTATTTTAAAACTTGTTGAGTTTATTTAAATTCTGATCTTCAGCTCTGCAAGAAAAGGAATCCAAGATTCAAGAAGCTGAAATCCTAATGCAAAACAAACAAGCAGAATTCTTAGAACAGATTGAACAAGAAAAGGCATCAGCATTATCACTGTTGCAAGTTGAACGGCAAATGTGGGAAGCACAGAGAAGCAAGGAGTTAGCCAGCCAAGAACATGAGACAGAGTGAGTGATTTTACAACCATTTTCATTGCTACGTGCATACTTTTGACATGCCATCTTTTACCATGCGATGTAACCAGGCCTAAGCCTAAAATGTAAGCACAACTGATTTGGTTGTAGTCGAACTAGAATTTTCCCAATGAAGATGGATTTATTTGTTGTCAAACTGGGTGGGGTGTATCAAGAAGGCAGTTTGTGAATGATGTAGCAGCTGTTTTTTTAACACTCTTTCAGCGATTTGAGGTCAGTAGTGTTAGTTTATTTTTTGTTTCTTTGGCCAATAGGCGGAGAAATATTTTTGCAAGTTCAACAGTTTGAATAGTCTCAGCTGTTTACTTCGCATGTCAAAAGACGGCATGTCAAAAGATGGTCACATTCTCTGCTGTGCATGTAACACTGAACATGGTCATAATACACAAAAAAGTGTTAAATCTTTGAAAACTGACCATGCTGTTGTTAGCAATGATTACCAAAGTTCTCACCCACACTTGCTGCATTATTATGAGGTGGTTGTAACCAATTCTGCATTATACACCTTATAGGTTGTTTACCGCATCTTATAATCCAATGCTCACTCATGGAATGAATGTTAACCCTTTAAGCCCTGATATGAAAAGGCATATTCTCCTTACCATTCTCCATACATTTCTTATGGAACTAGTTAGGAGAATTTGTCTAAATATCAAGACATCTTTATTCTCGTCACTTGAATGTTTAAACAAGTGGTAGTGATGTAAAGAGAAATTCCATTTTTGTCACTGTTAGGGCATAAAGGGTTAAATAATAGAAACTTCTCTCTTGTAGACGTGGCACTGATGCAGTTCTGGAGGAAGACTATCAACAAAGGATTCAAGTCCTGGAGGAAGTAAGAATCAATACCTGTAATTATTATCCAGCTGTATCAGTTGTTGTACAGAAAGAGCACGAAACAAGTACAAATATCCCACAATATTGTACAGTTGGTTATTGTACAGTACTGTGCATGTGCTCATCCTGTTACACTTGTAGTTTCTTGCAAGTTACTGAAAAAGGCTGAAAAACGTTAAGTTAGATGTTATGGTGTGAAGTGTAGCCGTGTATTTTTACTCGTTGTTTGTATTTTGACTCGCCCTGTGGGCTCGTCAAAATACAGCACAACTTGAAAAATATAAGGTGGTACCTCACACCAAAACTCCTGATAAGATAATTTTATAATTACATTTTCCTACAAATTATGTGTGGTGCAGTCTTGTGGAAGGCACAGTTGACCCAATGCCTCGTGTAATAATTACCATTCAGAACTGGTGTTTCGACCCAGGTGGAGAAGTAAATTGGTAGGAGAAGTTGATAAAATGGTGGATTTGGGTGTTGGGGTGATATGCATCCAACCTGTGCACAGTGGATCATGAGGGAAGGGAAGGAACACTGGCAGGGCTCATCACTAATGGTGATCATATGGCCAGTGACCACCAGAAAATAAAACACTTATGATCTTTGTCCAGTAGAAGTTTGGAAATACTGTCCATTTTGGCCTAAGGAAAGTTTGCAATTTTGCCACAAGTGATTCTGTGTAAAGTTGTTTAAAAAGTTAACATTTAGGAGATATAGGGAGATACAGATATTTAAGGAAGAGTGGGTGAAATTGGAATGGTGTTTTGTTACCAACCAGGTTGGGTTGTAACCGTCTGGGATTATCAGGGGTTTGGGTTGGGCATATGACCAGGATATTATGGTAGTTTAAAGCTTTTACTCCATGAAATTTCAACCAGTTGTGATATACTCTGTGCTTACAACAGTCAAATGATTTATTATTATTGCAATGACTTCAAGAAGGGAGTATGTGTGTTACAACACTGAGTACTGATAACTGTTGGCCATAGAATTCTAAGTTCATAAATAATCCTCACATGGACAGACTGCACATGACATGGAAGGGGAAGCACATGAAAAAGCTTGATCAGCCACTTGGCAAAGGAATGTAATCAACAGTCAATACTAATTATCTGTCTTTTTACAGGAAAACAGAAAGCTGACTGAAATGGTATCAGGACAAACTGGTACGTTGCTGGAATAGTTCTCCAGATTGTTTTGCCTTTACATATATTCCACTCAGCCTACAACCATGTATGTTAATTTAACACAAGTTGTACCATTCTGATTCGGAGTGCAAGGTGTTTTAAGAAATTCAAATAAACTGTATCAGGTTTAACTGTCGAGCTCTTTGAGCTATTCAGTTGAATAGACTTCTGGGCCCTGTTGTTCAAAGCAGGACTCTGTTTAAGGTAACAGTTTATGCTAAGTTAGATATTCCTGTTTAAATATTGATTTACCAGTAAATGAATTAAAAAATAAATGTTAAGCTAACCCAGGATTAGCATCAATTTTTAATGCACTTTTAATCCATAGTGGCATGGATTCCAGTTAATTTTTTTTGTTCACTTAACAATTTGATTTTTGCCTGCTTTCAAAGTCATGTAAAATTAGCAGCTGTAACTATTTTAAACAAGAGAATCAGGATTTCCTCGGACAACATTTAACCTAGGGTTAGCTGTAATAATTATTGGCTTTTGAACAACCTGCCCTGCTCCTTTGAGTACGATTCATCTCTTATCTCCTGCTTTGCCAAAAACAAACTTGTAAGTCATTGTTTACCTTCAATGTTTAACCCTTGAAGCCCTGACATAAAAATGCATATTCTCCTCTCTGTTTTCCATACATTTCTTATGGAACTAGTAAGGAGAATTTGTCTAAATATTAAGACATCTTTTCCTTGGTATCACTTCCTTTATTCTCGTCACTTGAATGTTTGAACAAGTAGTGATAACGTAAAGAGAAATTTCATTTTTGTCATTGTTAGGACTCAAAGAAAGGGTTAAGATGGTGGGAGTCTGCTGTAGTTCCATCACTCTGTTTTATAAAAGACTTCACAATGCTCACATAGTTGAGATTTGCAGTATGACATGATTGCTACAAAGTAGAATTTTATCCTTTTTGTTCTTGAACAGATGGGGCCAGTTCTGTTTCAGCTGATGAAGTCGTAAAACAAGTAAGAATTCATTCATGGCCACTTTTTTGCTCTTGTATTTCCTTTCAGTGACTTGCATCCACTCTTTGGTCAAACTCAAATTCATGTGCAAGTCAGAACATTACATGTTTCTGGAAAACTCCCTACCTACCCCTCCCCTAACCCAACATTTTGCTCTATGTGATAATAAGTAAAAAAATGTCAGGTTAGGGGAGGGGTAGCTGGGGAGTTCACAAGTCAGTAGAAGGTCTTCAATGTTTGGTCACCCAATGCAAGTTGTTCCGTTTTGTGAAGTCAACATTACTGCCTTTTTGAAATCATCTTGTTTGGAAGTTGCAAGCAATTAATTTTTTGCCTTCATCTGTACTTGCTAATCGGCCATCTGGCCACCCAACACCAGTCTCTGTGCAACTTCATTTGGTACATGTATTTCCAAAAGCTTTGTCATCTTAATCCATTCACCCAAAGTTTATGTGGACCAAAGACAACAAATAGTCAAGGTTATCAGTTGGTGTTGTGTTGCTAATACCTTATGCCTTTTTCTTTCCTTCTTTTGCGACAGCAATGAAACATTGATGTGCATAGAATACTAAGCACTGGTTATTTATTTTCTCTAGGCCATGGATGCCAAAGATCAACAAATTAAGATACTCCAACAGCAATTGGTAATAAGATCGCTTTTAGTCATGTCATTGTAGTTTTTTCCACAGTTATCCTTGTATAAAGTGGAACATAACATTAGCAAATGACTGTAAGAGCTTTTGTTTGGGCCAAAATAAAGTGGCTTTAACCCTTTCACTCCCAGAGTCAGTTACGGAGACTTAAGGTGATTTTAACTTCTGAGTCTGTGGACGAAATCCTATGGTGTGACATTCAAATGAAACCTCTTCAGCAGTACTTTCACATGGTACTATTTATGTTTCAGTATTTCGCAAAATGAAATTTGGGATTTGTCTTTAATTTTGACTTTAAACACTCTAGGGAGTGAAAGGGTTAATAACAATTGAAAGTGACTGTGTTAGTGGGGTGACTGTGTTAGTGGGGTGACTGTGGGGCTTCTAGTGAATTCACCCAACTATGCAGTCAATTATTTTCTGAACGTTTTGAATTAATTATTTCCAGACTAAGATGCAGCAACTTGCTGGAGCATCCTCAGTAACATCAAAGACAGATAAAATCTCCCTCAGAGAGTAAGATTAACTGTTGAATTTTGTTCATTACCATAAATTATGCAACCATTGTTCCTAGAAGTTCTTAACAAATGATTTCTTTAATAGATTGTATCTAGTTTGGCACTGTAAGCATGGAACCTCAAAGAAAAAAATTCTAAGTCTATGTGTGCCCCTAGCAGATGAGCTAAGCTGCCATAAGCTCACTGGTTAGAATTTCAACTAGTTTGAAGATCGGAGGGCTTTGGTTTGACTCCTGTTAGGGGTTTGAAATTCCTTCTTTGAGGCAGGGTTGTCCCTAACAGCCGGCAGCCAGCAGAATTAACCGGCTACTTGGGTTGTTTGTGCCAGCTACTTTTGTGGTATATGTATATATTTTGAAAGACAAATTATTAATTTGTTCCTTTACTGGTGCAGATATATGAAACTGAAACGTATTTCCCATTGCAGTTTATTGACTTAAAAATAATCTGGTTGGCACAGAGATACACGATTATTAGTTCATTATGTTGAGTTCTGGGAATTACTTGTAGAAAACCACTGGGAGCTTGAGTTTATACAAATAAAATTGAAAAGTTATGATTACTTTGGAACTGACATTATTGGAAATTTGTGCTCAGAATCAAGGAAATTCTGTTTCTGGGGACTTAAAATGTAAAAATTTCCTGGAGTGCATGCCCCCAGACCCCCTCTAGAATCGCTATCCGGCTACTTAGAAATTTTTGCAAGCTACTTGAAAAGTTGTGGACAACCCTGTTTGAGGTCCAATGCTTACGAGAAAATGAATTCAATTTACTACATTGATTGAGCTGAACATTTTATGTAGTTTTTGTTTTACAAATGATTTTTCTCACAGCTTTCAGAGTGGCGATTTGATTCTCCTGGTGTTTGATGAAAGATATGAAAACTACCTTGTACTGACTACAGGACAGCCTCTGTTTTTCTTACATCCTGATTCTATGGCTGGGCTAGATCTTGCAACAAGTGAGTACTTCTTATGAGCTTGAGCTATGTAAGCAACACATGCAGCCAATTCAATTTCAGTGAAGCTGAAGTATGGGGTATTGAACACGTCATTGTTTGGTTTAATTTCCTTCGTTCTTGCTTAATCATCAGCAAATCACGATAGTCAAATTAAAGCCCTGGAATTAGTTTTCAAAATCTGTCTACACACAGCAGTGAGCTCGGCTGAAACTTATTCCAGTGGCTGGTTTATGATCTGTTGCTGTTTCTACCCTTGAAAGAATAGAGCAGTTTTCAATTAAAGGAGAAGGTCACTCCAGAAAGTGTATGTTTTTTGTACTCACTGATCAAAAAGACCACACTGAGTTGAGTTACTGACTGTTGTTTGAGCTTCCATAGTGCATCCGATCCCAATGAAATTCCTCTCCTAATCATAAGTATAATAAAATTCTCGAATCTGATTGACTATCAGCAGTCATGATTTGAGCATTAATAGGACAGTTGGGACAGTGTAATTGGACAGTGTACGCATCATGCCTAAGTAATTGGACAGTACACGTCAGAGCGTGCGCTAAACAATTAAACAAATCGGACTCCCGCTACGCGATCGTCCGATTTTGTTAATCACTCGTATGATTACAGACCGAATTGGACTCCACTCAGTCAAGAAGCAAAAAATTCATCATTGGGCGCCGCCATTTTGGATAGCGCTTAGGAGCCTGGCCGCGTGTTCATGACGTCCATTTGTACAAATTGAAATTGGCGTGAAGCTCAAACGCAGCTGGCCAATTTCAAGTGCATATTTTTTCAGATGCCCTTATTTCTTTTTCGCGGTGCCGTAGCTCACAACGGCCAGCCACGTTTGACCTTGGCACCAATTTCAATTTGTACGAATTGACGTCATGAATACGCGGCCAGGCTCCTAAGCACTGTCCAAAATGGCAGTGCCCAATGATGAGTTTTTGCTTCTTTGGAGAGGAATTTCACTGGGATCGGGTGCACTATGGAAGCTCAAACAACGGTCAGTATCTCAACTCAGTGTGGTCTGCTTATTGGTGTGAGTACAAAAAATACACAGTTCCTGGAGTGACCTCTTTTAAGTGTGAAAAGTTATTTGCATTTTGCTTTGGTTTTGCTTTACTTTGTTCTGTGATTGATCAAAAAATCTTGTGCTGCTTTCTTGACCAATCAGAAGTAAAACTCAAACCAATTGTGAGTTGCTTGCAGGCATTTTTCCGTGCTTGGCGCCGGTTACATGTATTTGCTTGGTTCATTGGGTAATTTATGTGATTGGCTGGGATAATTACTTTGGTGTTGGTTTTATGACACTCATTTGAAAAGCACTCCAAAGTGGAGTTAATGTTTAGTTGAGTTCAGTTGAACCACAGGCCTCCGTATACTTGATAGCTTCCACCGTCTCGCACTTGCGCCCGTTCTTTGAACCTATCAGATCCGTGTAAACTCATGGCTTGCTTTTGCATGGCTATGCAGTTCTCATTCAGCTTATTTCATTTCCTCACCCACCTAATGCTGATCAATTCACTTATTCATTTTAAGTATTTCCAGGTGTTATTTTTCATTTACTTGTTTTTGGGATGAGTGTTGTTGGAGACAACCCTTTATACAGAAGTGATAAAACAAATAGCGCCTTTTCCCTCAACATTCTCTAGTCCTAATTTTCTGTTCTGTTTTTCCTTTGCAGGCGGTTCCAAAAGAAGGTAGGTTTGACCATTGCTTTTAATTCCCAATTTTGGTTTGACTTTTCTCAATTATAGTCTAATGACTACTGCAGACAATTAATGATTAATAATTGTAATTATAATATTAATCAATTATTAACTATTATTAGTTATAGACTATTGCATATATATAGCCTACCATGTTAATTAGCTCTGAAAAACTCACTGGGAGTATCTATTATTATTATTATTATTATTATTATTATTATTAGTTTCCTTTTAAAAATGCACTGTTATTAAATTAATTGTTCATTCTGCCTTGTAGACCATGGATGTTGGCACAGATGACAGACAAGGAATATTGTCAAGCTAAAAAGGTAAGTGTGTCAAAATATTATATTATTGAACCCTTTCACGGAAGCATCTTGTACAGCATGTAGTAACGGCACTCTTGTCAGCATTAGCCTGCTGTAATTAGCATCAGCGTTAAATTATGTCTGCAATGCAGGTTAATCAGCATCTAGGCAAATCATTGGCCATTATATCTAGAGGCAAATCTTTGAAAGAAATCTCTATCTGCCAAATACAATGCTACTTCAAGCAAATTGTTTTTTCACCAAAAAAGGAAAGGTACAAAACATTGACAATAGTATAGCATAATACACTTTAATTATTTTTTTATCTTTTTTCAGCCACACAACAGGTTTCGTGTTCCTGTTGGAACAAAGTTTTATAGAATACAAGCTAAACCTTGTGAACGGTAAACAGTGACCAAAAAAGGGGATTATGAAGAAATGCCAGCACCAGTGAGGGCCAAAGATAAAACTGTGCAAGATAAAATGTTTAAAGTATGGGGAGTCAGTGTTTTAGCAAAGCTGAGAAAGTGAGGGGTCAGAAATTTTGCATGTTTTCGTGTTGATGTGCATGACATAAAATGAAACAATTCTGCTACGAACATTTGCCTTTGCACAAGGTTTCATGGTTTTTCTGAAATTGCCCCGCATATGTTTGCATAATTATATATTTTTGCATAAATTTGTATTATAGTCATAATTCTGTATAAATTTGAATAAACGTAAAGGCATTTCTAGTCTTCAGTTCCTTAAATTTTCATGAAAAAGGACAGATTTAGTAAAGATGAGGGACACCTATAAAATGGAACACTGGGCTGTACTCTTAAAAAATCAGAGGATGCAAGTTTTTTTAACGCTTTATTTGTGAAATGGAGCTGATGTCATTTATGTATTATTAGTTAGGCTTTTTGAAAATTGTACACCAGTTATGGGTCAGTTATATGTTAGCTCTAACCTGAAGTAAAATCTCAATTGGACATGGTGGCTTGTAGGGATTATGAAGAAATGCCAGTTGGTAAAGAAGCACCACTGAGGGCCAAAGATAAAACTGTGCAAGATAAAATGTTTAAAGCATGGGGAGTCAGTGTTTAAGCAAAGCTGAGAAAGCGAGGGGGTCAGAAATTTTGCATGTTTTCGTGTTGATGTGCATGACATAAAATGAAACAATTCTGCTACGAACATTTGCCTTTGCACAAGGTTTCATGATTTTTCTGAAATTGCCCCGCATATGTTTGCATAATTATATATTTTTGCATAAATTTGTATTATAGTCATAATTCTGTATAAATTTGAATAAACGTAAAGGCATTTCTAGTCTTCAGTTCCTTAAATTTTCATGAAAAAGGACAGATTTAGTAAAGATGAGGGACACCTGTAAAATGGAACACTGGGCTGTACTCTTAATATTTGTGAAATGGAGCTGATGTCATTAATGTATTATTAGTTAGGCTTTTTGAAAATTGTACACCAGTTATGGGTCAGTTACATGTTAGCTCTAACCTGGAGTAAAATCTCAGTTGGACATGGTGGCTTGTAGTTCACTGCTTTCCCTCTCTTGCTTAGAACGAAAATTCTCTTTACCTCCTTTCATACTATATGGATAATGTTTTGTTGGGAGAACGAAGATTTGAGCCAATCTATTCTCCCGAAATTCTGACATATTCCATTTTTCTTACTTTTGCTTGTTTAAGCATTTCAAGAGAAATATCAAAATTAACAAGAGAAATGTTGAATCGTCAACTCATGTTAATTGAATTTCTTTTGTTGCTTTTGATGTTGTAAACGACATTTTTGTTAAGAAAGCAGAGTTAAAGGAACAGCACAAGGTGTAGGGATCTTTGCAAGCTTTTCTGTTGATAGTTGAGAATATTTTTAATTGATCGTCAATACATGTTTAGTTCTACTTGAACATTATGTCAATTTTAAGATTGATTTGCTGTTGTGATATTTCAAACAAGATAAACTGAATTATTAAAATGAACATTTTTAAGACTCCTTGTGCTGTTATGAAGAGTCTGATTTCATTTTCAATTGATAGTGCTATATCCTCACTGTCTACTACTTAACACATCATGAAACTAAGTTGTGGGAGAGAGACCTGCGGATTGTTGTGGAAAGAGGTAGACAGTGAGGATAGATCTCGAGATGTGAGGAGTTGTCAACCAACACCAGGGGAGGAGGGTGGGGTGAACCTCTCGGCAGTTGGCGCTGTGACACAGTGAAATCAAAGCCACGTGGAGTACCGTATTTTCTCGATTAAACGCCGGGGGCGTTTATTTAAAACTCGGCCTCGTAGACCCAGCGTTTATTTGAACCCGGCGTTTATTTATTAAATGCATTTTTCAGTATTGGAAGTTGATTTAACCAAGAACCAAATTTAAGCAAAAACGTTTAAAAAATGTGGAACAATCTCATCAACTTTGTTTCATCTAAGTGAATCTGGTAAGTTATTTATAAAAAAAAAAAAGATAAAAAAAACATCACTGACAGAAACAGGAATTGAGCTCTTCTCAACGTTACGTTTCTCGGCGTGCATAAAACACGGAGGAAGTGTATCGGTAACTGCTCGACAGCAAACGTACTGTGAAAGAAATCTTGAACAAGGTGGTGGCGAGGTTCCATCTCCATCAGTTCTGAGAAAGGCAAAATTATGGAACGGTTCAATTGCAAGAAACTGTGGAGAAACGCTGGAGAGACCCTAGAGATGATTCTTCCTTGATGTACAAGCCCGCAGAAAAATTACCATGATTTAAGAGATTGATACGATACCTGATGCGTCGTTTGTTTCATCTGCTTTTGTCAAAGGTAGTTTGGTTTAAATATTTGTGTATAAATTCACGTCACGACACGTAATCCTGATTTAATATGCCCATCTCGAATAAACGCCGGGACCTCAAATAAACGCCGGGACCCCGAATAAACGCCGGGGGCGTTTATTTTAAACTCGGCCCTGTAGACCCGGTGTTTATTTGAACCCGGGGTCCGGGGTTTAATCGAGAAAATACGGTATTCTATTTATAACGGGAGCCCGCAGTGCATTGATGCATCCCAAAGGACGGCGGAGTATTTTACTGGTCGTTTCACGATGCGTTAATTAATTATTTAGTGAGAATAGTGGATATTTTGGTGGTGATTCTCACCAGATATCGGATATTATGATTGCTGTGACCATTGTCAAAGTCATGGGAATCTGCTACATCAAATATTGGCAATTAAATTTGTCGTGTACCTGCTTTCCACAATTGAAACAGAGCGTTGTCAAATTATTCATCGGACAACTGATTTAATTTGTGAGACCTCATCGAACATATTCAAATGGGGGACTTCCACATAATTATAACCACGACGTTTGCAGACGCCACACAGACATGGAATTTGTTTGTAATAATATCCAACAGCAGCTCCCTAGGAAAAACATTGCTACAAATAGTGACTTAAGGGGGTGATAAATTATACGTGGATGCCTTTTTTCGCCAACGTTTAGCCTTTTTCCTTGATTATCTCCATGAGATTTCATTCAATCCAAAAATGCTATCATAGGATCATAGTGCGAGTTCCCATAAATCTGAGCGAATATTTGTGCGAGTTTTAAATTAAACGTAAAGAAGGAGAAGGGGGAGGAAAATTGATGAATTTTAAGAAAATTAAATATTGTTGCCCCCTTAATAAAATTTCCTTGTGTTTGGATGGCTTTACTGTCATCAGTGGGGATGGATGCTGAGTGGTGGGTAAAGGGAGTAGACTTCTGAGAAACCTAAATTTTCTCAGTAACAAAAACCATAAAGCAAATCCTACCTTGTGTTGTTTATTTCATTGCTTTTCTCTAATACACACCACACTTCATTTGTTAGGTACAACTTTCTTTCACACAAAAACACTATTGAGTCTTTGTTTTTCTTGTGAACTTTATCATACCATTTATTCCTGGCTCAAAAATATTTTGAGCTAAGGATCTTAAGCCTGATTTAGGACCGATTCTCTCATAATAAAGAAAAATAACTCCTAAATTTATAATCAATAGAAATCTTCTATTTTTTGAGTCACTTAGTTGAAACCTAAAGAGAACCTATTCATAAATTACTTACGTAGTAGTTTAGTTTGTACCAAGAACTTGAGTAGTTCATGAGTTCACAACCAATAAAACACAGCGCTGCATTGACTAGGAATTATATCTCAAGTGCAAGATTGACCGACTTCAGACTGGAGCCAATCTGAACATGTAGTTAACAAATAGAATTCCGTTCTCGGTGAGTGTGTACTCTGATAACACACAGATGACGTCAAAATGTGGTAAGAACAAAGAAGTATGCTACGAGCTGCAGACAAGTAGTGTGACTGATTTTCTTACCACGTTCTGACGTCCTCTGTGTGTTTTCAGAGAACATATGCACAACCAAATGCAATCAATGGGCCAGTTATCTAAACAAAGTTTAGACAGAGTTTAACAAAACTGCAATCTAAACCAATTTCAACTGATCTCGCCAAACCAAATGTTTAAACTTTATTTACTGTAAACAGTGTCAAGAAGGCATATAGGATAGACCACAAAAATATTTTCTACTTAAATTTGCTCACTTTTAAAAAGATTTGAAGGTCCAGTCATTGTCTTAAACTATGGTCTAAGTTAGACCTCCTTAAAATAACTGGCCCTACTTGTTTTGCACATTGTTTTGACATCATCAGTTATCCTGCACAACATTAGAAATGTTTTTAAAAATCTTTGTAGTTATGATTTGCACGTGCAGAACTTTGCTGCTTATTATGTCATATTTGGTGAGTCTACTTTAGCCGTAAACCCCCCAAAACCAATCAAAACATGTGTTTTGTCTGTTGCACAGTTGCTTATATCTATGGGCTGTGACTGTCTATAATTTATACTTGTACCTCAAAATACTGTGACCAATACTACTTCTACAGTCAAACAACATTTCTAGCTTTCTTGACAGGTATGTAAATAATTATGCTAACCATATTGAACTATTTCTAAACTAACAGAGACTTTTCTTGTAGTGCTATCTGTGTTGTTCCAAATATTGGGAAAGCAGAAGTGCAGGGACACAAAATGTTTCCTGGTGGTTTTCAATCTCCATAATGCGATCCCCATTGTGCTTTGTACCTTTGAATGAAGAAAAGGAAATAAATTAGAACTGTTGTATTTATTAGAAAACTACCATGTTATTGTTTTAATGCATAATGCTACTATATAACAGTGACCGTATGTTTTCGTATTTATTGCCACAACTTTGATATTAATGCAATACAACAAATTTGAACCAAAGTTATGTTTCAAAATAGCTCATTCCAAGCTGTACCTTCTACCATACTCCCATCACACTTCTCTACCTCCTTTCAAAACAGTTCCGAGATCCCTGTCTCAAATGGCAATAATTATTTCAAACAAACAAACAAACAATAAAATCTGAGTAAAAACAATGGCAAAAAGATTTGTAAGCTTAAAAGCTGGTCATGCCCCCAGTCCTTCATTTATCAGAACCTCTAGTCAAGTTGCTGCACTTTTTCAGAACTAGTGTTGCACTGGTCATAGAAAATTAAGTGTATTGCGGCTACTGAAACTACAGTATTTTCCTAACAATAAGACTACAAAATTTTGGTTACTTACTGGTTGATTTCAAATCCAGGAACTGACATATACCATGTACCAACAATCTGTCAAAGCTGCAAGTTAGAATTGAAATATTACATTGTTAACTCTTTAAGCCCCAATAATAACATCCATATTCTCCTCACTATTCTTCTTTATTTATTTATACTCCTAATTTTCAACGTGTAAACATAATGGTCCAAACATTTATGGTACTGGTGCCAAAAATGTTAAGCCAGGGTACTGAAACTACCTCTGGGAGGAAGTCTTGGCACAGGTTTAAATGAGGCACCGTACCAAAATTCTGGGGTGCCATGCCAATTTTTGGGGGCGTGTAAATAAACCACGAAATTTAATCCCCACTTTTTTCACTGGAATCATGAAAATTAACACTCGTGAAATACAGCTACCAAATTTTTGTGAAATTAAGTACGCGTGAGAATTAGTGAGAATAAGGCATAAGATTACACCCCAGGCCACATTGCCTGGAGGCAAGAGCTCTCTAGACTGCGAGTAGTCTCTCATTTTGGAGATGGTGTGGGGCGGGCGAAATACACACACAAGCGCACGTGAAACGCAACGCGAGGGGAGTGCCTCCTCGAAATTTTGCGTGCGCACGTGTGTGTATTTCGCCCACCCCACACCATTGCCAAAATTAGAGACTACTCGCAGTCTAAGAGCTCTCACCACTGCTGGTTAAACATATTATATAAGCCTAACCTGGAGGGAATGTTTGTGATCATTATGGCACCTGGGTCATCGGAAAAATACGAAATCACTTCCTCTTCATGGTGTTTTAGTCCACCCTGTTCAGGAAAACAAAAAAATTATCTGCTAATGTTGATAAGTGTTTTTTGAACAATTTGTAGTCCTTAAAAATAATATTCAAAATAACAACAGGTTAGAAAATTCTTGGAAAAAATGTTGCTGTCATATGCAGTTTCAACAGCCTACATGTACTGACATTTTAAGTTAAAACGCCACACTGTATACAAAAGGAGTGCAGGAAGTCTATACGAGGTGCGAAAGGAGAAGATGGGAAGCAGGATTTCCAAGCTGGTAGGAAGTGGGAGAAAGAAAAGTTTGCAGTACTTATTACTCCATATTTTGTAATAGGAGAAGTGCAGAGATGTGGGAGCCACCTTTAAAAGGGCAGGAACTGAGAGTTAAGGGTATGCAAGGTGGGAACCTCAGGACCCCCCTGTCCCCTCATCCCTTCTACCTATGTCATTCTTAATTACAACTACTCAACTGTATAACAATTTTCTGAAATAAGATTGGTTATTGGCTGCTTTGATTTGCTCTGAAATCCTTAACTCTGTGGGCATACATTATTACTAATTAACTGTATGATTACAGACCAATCAACTTGGACTACAAGTGGACCTATTCAATACCATTATTATCAGAAGCACATGACAACTTCAGGGTCTGGGGTGCTAATTTCCTGAAGATACATATACATGTACCATGAGCAAAGATTATGTAACAGAATAACTGACTAAAGGATGGAAAATAATATGCTTGAAATTACATACTATTGGAAATCTTTTCTTCATGAGAGTTCCCCTGATGCGTCCTTCAATTCTGTTGAAAGACTTCTCGGCAATTGCCAAGGCATCTAAGCAAAAACAAGTTTAAAATATTATAAGAATGAATGTGTGTCCTTTAAAAAGCTGTCTTTCTATGGAAAGGAGATTACCTAAATTACTTTTCAAGTGTTTTTCAAGACCATAAATTATGTAAATTATGATTTGGGGTAAAATAAATTATGTAAATCATGACCATATATTACCTCTCTCTGTAAACACATTCTCATCATTGGTATTTGCCCGGTTAACTTCTTTGTCATCAGCAAAAGCACTTGTCTTTTGTCTAATGATGAATTCTTGTTCCTCCTCAGGAAGATTCACAAACTCATTCCAAATCTATGAACAGACATCAACAAAAATTTTTTTCTAACTCATCTAAGCATTATCATAAATATTTATTGAAAATTTTATAGTTAGCTTGGCAATTAAAAACACGAAAAATAGAAAGAGACTGGCACATTCAGTAAAAATAGCAAATATGAGAAGAGAATGTTGAAAATTGAAGGAGATGTTTCTTTTTGAAAAAGGTCAAATTTACAGACATTTGTATGGCTGGGTGGCATGAGTTGCCACCCAGCCATACAAACATCTGTAAATGTTGTAAATTTTGAAAGCATCATTTGAATCCGGTTTCCATCCTTTTTCTTTCAATCTTCCCATGTTAACCTAATGTTATATGCTCTTTCTAGTTATAATCTTTGTTTGCTTATTGGATGAATTTCAATTTTCGAGATGTAAACAATGACGATAACAAGGATCCGCCTGTATGTGGTGGGAGAGAAGGGGCTGGGGACTGGAAAGAAAGATCAAGAATGTATAAAATCTTAACCCCCCCCCCCCCCCATCCTCCACATCCAATGGAAACATGGTTGCTTATGATGATGATGATGACGACAACGATAACTCTTAACAATAATAACAGTCCTTAAAGGGACACTATTCAGATTAATCTACCAGCATCATGTTTGAGCGAGAAGCTTGCTTTAAACTCCGTGCTCCTTCACAATAGCAATTTAGATTTTGGAACAGTGCCCCTTTAAACAAGAAATTTTGCTCCACGTTGCTCTTCTATACCCAGGTGTAAATGGGCAATGGCAAATTGTTAATAAATTTTAAGCCCTGATATCAAAATGCTTATTCTCCTTACCATTCTCCATACATTTTGTGTGGAACTAGTTAGGAGAATTTGTCTAAGTATTCACACGTTATTCATGGTGACTACTGTATTTTCTTTTTTCTCATTACTTAAATGGTTGAACAAAATAGTGATGACGTAAAGAGAAATTTCATTTTCGTCACTGTTAGGGTTTAAAGAGTTAATAAAACCTACCACTTTGCTTGGGTAACCCTGCCATTGACTACTATCCCATTCATGGGGAAGTAGCAAATGCTGGCCTGCGAGTTAGGCTTGTGAAGACTTCAATTTTCCCTTTTCCCTGACTATAATTGCTATCAACGAGAACAGTGAAATGCTGTTGAATCGAGTGTCATACCTTCATTTTTTCCGCACTTGTTAAAAGTGTGGCAAACACAGAAGTATGGTTGTTTACCAGGTCATTGATATCAAGTTCACCAATCTCCTCATGGTCAACTAGACTCAACAGGAAACATGCTGAAATAAACAAACTTGCATGTTATACCAGTCTGTCTTGAACAGGGACCTAAAATGGAGAGTGTTGTCCTAGACAGGGTTGGTATTTTAGGGCTTTTTTGTCCTAAACAGGCCCTGGGTCAAGTGCCCCCCCCCCCCCCCCCCCCTGGGAATAAATACAACTTTCAATACACTTTTGAGGAACAGTTCAGTTAGTGTCTAAAACAGTTAAGTTTGCTGAGTCTCTCCAATGTTTTGCTGCAGCCACATTCAAAACTGCCAAAATACTTGACAAAAGACACTGGAACCCAACATTCCCAGCTGGCAGCACTCTTACAAGTTTGCTGTCTGTGAACTGTCTCACCCCTCCCATAAGAAAAATACTTACTATTTTCATGTCTCCTCATCTGTCGGCTCCCACTTCTTACTTTTCTTGCACTGTAAGTGGTGTTGTAATGATTTATTTTGCTTTTCTGTGATCGCTGACGGGCATGTCGTCTGTGACTCCCTTCCTGTTGAGGGGGTTGAGTCTCTGTAGGCTCCAAAAACTGCTCTTCCCATGCCCTGAGGAAAAAGATCCTGCCATTATGTAACTTCAATCTTGTCAATTCCAGCCTCATGTTGATTAACGAAAGTGGTTCTTAACATTGATATTAGTAATTCCGGCAAAAAACCCCTTGCGATTGATGATTCAAATGAAAGCTTTCGAGTATTACTTTGCAGTAGTACAGTTCATATGATGCTGTACAAACTGGATCTAAATTTTTTAGACGTTTGTTTGTGTCCGTGGATGAAATCCTAAATTGCAACCATTCAAGTTAAAAGTACAAAGCGGTACTTTAAGGTGGTACTGTTCATAACACCTTTCTACCTCTTTGGATCAAACTTCCCTACGATTATTTGACTGACAACAACATTCGATGTTGTGTACGTCTGACGTGTCGTGCACCAGACTTTCAAGGACGATTTCAAGAGCTTCGATCGAAAATCAAATTACCCATTGAAACCTTGTTTGGAAGCAGGGGAAAAGACATTAATTCAACTACAATAAAATTCTGCTGATTTTTAGGGAACACTTAAATTAAATGGTCGAATGATAAATTCTACCGGTTTTTACCGCAAATTTTTACCGCGCCAAAATCCACAAACCAAAACATAACGTTATCAGGAGACTTACAGTTCTGATCCGTACGTTTCTTCCCTTTCTCGATTTCGGCGATGTCTCAAGTGCTCTTGAACGTTGAAGACACCCATTACACGGCTAAAGATCACTCTGTAAGGCTGCCAAAGATCGTAACGTTTGCAGATTTACAGCGCCAAAACAAAAGCAAAGATGGCCGACTTTCGTTTACAAGTGGTGATGCAATCAACTACAAAAATCCCAGCAAGCTGATTGGTTCATCAGCTCACTTTTTGCGCGGCGGGATTCCGCGTCGTGATTTCGCGCGCGTACTCCACGCGTTTCTCCCCACGGGCGACTCGTGAAGGTTCAGCTCTTCTAGCAGTGGGCGCTAAAATAATAATTGTGGCAGGTAAGGTTTCAGAAATTATCCATGGATAATTTTTAGACTAATGGTAGCAAACTTTTTAAAAATAAACTCTAGTTATAGGATGAAAAGTAGGCTGCCTTGAAGCATTCCGAACAGGTTTTTGCCTGTTTGAAGGGAGAGTCCCTTACGCGCAGAAAATTTCAAGGAAAATCTTGCTACACAGGCTAGACGAAACATTTTAAAACTCATTTTCTGCGAGAAAGAGCGAGGTAGTGCTACCAGAGACGAATTCCTGTCGCAACGTTCTAAGTCCTTGCATGGGGAGGCAACGTTAAAATAGATTGCGCGCATCGCGCGCGTGCTATCTTTGAAGAAAAATAGGACTGCTTGTAGTCCTAAGTTTAAAAGACGATATAAACTAAATGTATGTATGCTTATTGACAGTGTGGTTCTGCCTCCGCCTCCAGGGGGAGAGTGATTGAGAATTATATGCGGCTTTTTGACTGGAAAAAGAATGTTAGATGGGAATAAAGGAATATCAGATAATAGGAAAATTGGGCGGAGTAATAAAGTTCCACACTTTGATTTCCCAATCGTTTATGGCGCTCGTTGCGTTACACGAGGGTTTTTAAAAAGGGGCATTGGATCACGCGTGTGAATTTTTTGCGCGAGAATTTTATCTGAAACCGGCTAAAAGGTTTAGCAGTCACGAGGCAATTGTTGTTCTTTGCAACAAATGTTCTTTTCCCGTTACTTCTCACGACATTAATTTAATTTTCCACTTGTTCTTTTTACTAAAAAAACTATAATAGAAAGTATTGGTTCGTTGGTATTTTACTTGAATACCGGTCTCCTATTTCTTCAAAACAAATGCACACGAGTCAGATGAAATATTTAGAAACGTTTATGCACAGCACATCCGGTGGCTTATTGTGTTATCTCCGCATCAGTACTGATCGAGTCCACGTTTCTTGTCCTTATTTTCTAAACAAAATGCACGAAATTAAAGTACGTACATAAACAATAAACCGTAGATTTGTAGGCTATAAACGTAACTGTCTTAACAAACTCGTCCGTTATTGTGTTGCGTGCCGCTTACATCAGAAAAAACCGTCTTCAAAGCATTGCATCCATTGATGGCTTGTAAGCAATCCGTCACTCCTAGGAAACACCACTTTGTCTCTTTAAAATTGAGTAGTTGTAGTCAGGAGTTGACATAGTGGTGAACTAGAAGCAAGAATTAAAAACAAGTCAGCGTCAAACCCTTCGACCACTTCTTTGTCTCTTTACTTATAAATACTTTGAAAACCCACGGTTGTGCCTGTCCATCCGCATTTACTTGAGTTATTTACACTTCGGTTGCATATTTGGCCACTGTTGCAGTATACGTTTTGACTGTTGAGCTGACTCTACTAATATCTTCCATTTATTTTTAAAAATCATCACTCTCCGTTTGAGTTCTAAAAACTCCCGTTCAGGCTGCATAAGACCACGGACTCGTCGCCCCAATTGGATGCCACTTAGTATATTGACATTAGCGATTCCTCTCGGGGCAGAAAACTGAAAAGGACGTATTTGTGTGCGAGCTGTATTTCCAAGCCTGTAACGTGTCGTTCTTGTCCAGCCATCGATCGGCGCATAATTGCTCCGTTCTTTGACTTTCACCATTTTTCAAGCAACGCACAAGACCACACGAGAAATGATGATGATGACAATTATACCGTTACGCGTGGCGTCTAAATCACGTCTTTATTGCCAAATGAAGGGGCGCTATTGCTCGGATAAATACATAAGGAACCATTTGATTGGTCAGGGTAAATAAGAAAAGCGATTTGATTGGTTGAAGAAAGATCCAAAACGATCTAATTGGTGAGAAAAATAAACAGACCAAGTCATTGGCCAGAAGAAATAATTGAGGGAAAAACTAATTGAAAGGTTCTTCAAACAACTCAAGCTTCTTCAGTGGTTGGGAGAAAACAGTATATTTTAAGTGTTCCTTCCAAGGGAATTGAAAAGAAAAGGCGCTCAAACGAGAAGAAACATTTGCTCTTGACTACGAGTAGACGATGCTTTTGCCATTTGCTTACTTTTATTGATTAACCCACCATCTGCAACCACCGCTCTTTGTATCTCTAGTTTATTGTTCTTCAGGCCTTTTGGCGAGCGCTCGAAATCTAAGCGGTCTGGCATCGGCACAACAAGGTGGCGTCTCTCACAACTACGACGAAATCAACCATCTCCCATAAACGTTTTCTTTTTTTCGGCAGTTTGATTATTTAAAGCCCTGGATACCCAGAACGTTGTGTAGTTGGCCGAGTAGTACCAAAACACTGACAACGAAAATCTAGCGCGAGCAAATCTCTTGAAAAAATTGGCATCATGAATATTTGCAGCTTTACTTTAGAAAACTAAAGAGAAAAGGGAAGATGAATTTCTGATCATTGTTGCAGTTTAAGAAATGTTCTTTCTTCAGCCGAATCTTGTTTCTACTCCTTGCAAAGATTGCGGGGAACGGAAAAAGAAAGGACAATTGTCCGTTGCAGTTTATGTTACACAGGCAAGTTTTCTGCGTAACTTGTTTTACAATTTTTTTTAATTCAAAAAGTTGAACAAAACGTTGTTTGCACATCAGTGAAAGACCAACACTTCCAATACTGACCTATCCCTAGGGAACAGAAAATTTTCATGATGCGGGGCATTCGCGTTATCAGCGATTGAAACAATGGCGCCTAATTCTTGCTGAGAAAGTAATTCTAAAAACAAAAACGCCGGCCTCCAAAAAGAAACAAAGAAAACTGTGGAAACAAAGAAGACCGCCAAGAAAACCACTGCCGAAAAGCCAACTCACAAAGCCTTGCCAAACAGCACACAAGAAAAGCAAATCAAAAAATCCTCACGCATCTCAGGCAGTGACTAAATCGCTCATAAGTCATGTCGCGATCTTTCATGTTTACTATTGAGGACCTGAAATCGTAGATTTGAGATCGTTTGAAGTCTACTAAATGTACTAATAACTCCCTTGGTTGACGGTTACCCTTTTTAAATTTATGGCGGTTAAATTTTCGGCCCTTTGAAAAAATGATGGTTTACCCCATGGGGACCATCAAACAACTTCTTTTCGGTTAGAATCCAACTTCCAGATTGTCTTAAAAATTGTTATGCAAATTCGGCCGACAGAAAAGACCACGATCTAAACAGCGCGCAAACAAAAAACAAAGCTTATTTGGCTGGACAAGAACCACTCTTTATCAGACAAGTAATCAGCTAAAGACTTTTTTTGAAATTCAAAAAGTTGCACAAAACGTTGTTTGTACGTCAGTGAAAAAATTTTTGTAATTGAACTTTGGGATTGGGCCTGTGGAGTAAGCTTGTAGGGGACTTCGTGTCCGATTGTTTCTCTACTTCGTATAATGATACTTGTAAGTAGCTTACTTGTTTGATTATACTAAATCTGTAAATAAATACCAACAATGCCGATAACGACCTATCCCTGCGTGCATAAAATGCACGCGCGTAAGACCAATCCCCGCGTGCTAAAGATGCACGCGCGTAAGAAAGCGCCTGTCAAAGAGACGCAAGGTTGAGGAGAAGAAAAAAGTCTTCGTTCGCTCGAAAATCGACTATACTAAGAGGAAACAGAGACTGCTTGCTTTGTAGTTTTATCAGCATGCAGTTGTTACGTTTTTGAATGGTAATTATTGTTTTTAGAAAGCAGAAAAGCTTCATTTCTTTGAATGTCCTTTCGAAGCAACTGAAATGGTTTGTCATTTTACTCTGACCAATCAAATCGTTTGTTATTTTTCTGACCAATCAAATCGTGCATTGTTTTCTTTGACCAATCGAATGGAGTCTTGTTTTTTTTTTTCATCCCACCTATAGCGTTGCTTCATTTAGCTTTAAACAGGTACTGCGTCGGGTTTAAACCGCAAACAAAACATTTACAGCAAAAGTCGCGTGGTCTTGTGTTGCCGGAAAAATGGTCCGTGTGATGCTGAACGAAGAAGATCAAAGAAAAAATTCGTCGATGGTGAATGGCTGCTTAAATCATGGCACAGAAACGACACTTTACAGGCCGAGTACTACGGCTCGCACAGAAATACGGCGTTTGCAGTTTACACGTCAGGGAGAAAGCGCGAACGTTAACATCCCGAATATTCAGCTGGCGCGGCGAATCCGCGGAACACAAGCTTGAAAGAACGTAATTCGGCGCATCGAGAGACAAAGAAGATTTCTTACAACCCATGGATAGGAGCTTTGGAAAGGGAAGCTACTTTGCAAGAGAAAACTTGGTGCGAAAGACTTGACCATTTCATTGAAATTATACTCACTGGATGTTAACTCCACGAGGAATCAGTGACTTGCCAACTGGCTTTTAACGATGTTACTGTTTTTTTAAACAATGAACCAAAATGCTAAAACACTTTGAGTTGAAACCTTGGAGTTATGGAAACGCAAAGAAGGGAACTTTTATCTCAAAATATGCCGAGTACAAGAAAAGGACATTGAATACACGTGTAACGCACTTTTTCTCACCTTTCTTTTGTTTGTGCATTGTTTAAAATTAGGACGAGAAACTTGAACTCATGACTTTAAGTTTATTTCACATTTTGACGTCAAGATAATTCGTCGAAACCAACTCAGTTGCATTGTTAAGTTTCATAAAAATTTTTAAACATTAACAGCTACTACATCTGTCGTTTTGTAAAATAAAATAATGAACGGATTAAATATTCGGAGCTGCTGATACGCCAAACTTGAGGTTCCTTCCCATGACAAACTAAGGGTGCATTCTTTTGGGACTATTCTGGTTATTCTTATTCCGGTTTAGGAATAACAGAATACACGGAATTTCAATTTCGAAAAGAACGCCAATTCTGGAAACGGAATACCCATGGCGGAGGTGACCTGAGAACCACTATGTCTGCACACGCGCGGGCGGCCGCGTCGGATTTCCCGCCAAAAATTTCCCAAAAGAACGCGTATTCTGTCTATTCCGAGTAAACCGTATTCCTTTCATTCTGTTCATTCTGCTATCGGGAGCAGAATGAACGGAATGATATTCCGTTCATTCCGAAAACGGAATAGCTCCCAAAAGAACACAAATACCGTCTATTCCGAGTATTCCTATTCCAGAATAGTCCCAAAAGAACGCACCCTAAAGTTCCCAAACTCGGGATGACAAGTTGTTCACGTGTTAACCCTTTAACTCCCAATATCAACATGCATATTCTCCTCACTGTTCTCCATATATTCCTTATGGTACCAGTTGGGAGAATTTGCTTAAACATCAAGAATTTCTACTTTTGGTGATCTTTTTCTTTATTCTCATGACCTGTGTGTTTGATTGACTAGTGATACTGTAAGGAGAAATTACATACTTGTTACTATTAGGGCTTAAAGGATTAATGTCGCAAAAATAGTATGCCAACATTTTGTTTCGACGCTCACGCATGCATGTGCAGGCCTTAATGAGGCAATTTTTCTGTAACTTGCAACGCAACGGCGTTGCGAGACAAGTTGGGGACTAAACTGCGCGTGTAACGCCCCCTCTTCGCAAGACGTCTCGCAACGAGAAAATCCGTTGCGAGTTGAAGGAAAAGTGGACTAGGATTCTACTGTTCGCAACGTTGCGAGATAAGTTGCAGCGTGTAACACGTATTCTGCATCTTGCCTCGCCATTCTGTCATCTGTTGAATTCCAAGTTGCAGGAAAAATTGCATCGTGTAACAGCGCGTTTGGTTCGTCGTGCGAAGGCGCTTTTAACTCCCAAGGCGACATTTTCCTTGCACTAGCGGACTAGCAGATCTTTTCACCAGTTATTTTATGATCACTTTTGTGAATAGCTGAATATTTTACAGCAAACAAGCCCACACAGCGAAACATTTTTCAATAAATTTGTTAAGACAAAAATCATCTGGTAAAAATAACTAAATTGCGTGAAGAATTGAGACAAAATTATTGCGTATTACATGGTGTAAGTTTTGGGAAAACCTTACACCCGAATTTGCAATGAATAAGAAAACTTGCTGTAATTGTGGTGTGAGAAAGTTTCACCAAGAAAAATCTAAAAAAGCAAAGAGGGGGACAAAATGTAAATAAGGCAGGATCAGAAACGAGCGAAAATTCTTAAGAAGCCAGATTCTCGTTTTACTAACACCTCTCATACTGAGTTCGCCAAAATGTTCCATAGAAAATATTCTCTCTTGTTTAACCGAAAATTCTAATTCTCTCCCATCGACCCTTATGCGACATGAATCTTATTAGTTATGAGATAAATAGCTAATAAAGATGACAATGCTGAAAAACGTTCAGTTTTCAGAACGGCAGTTATTTCCAATGAATTTTCCGATGAGAAAAACAGAGCTGTAGCTTACGCTCGGCGTTCGATGTTTGCTGAATTTATTTCCTTCATGAATTTAGTTGGGAACAAATTATTTTCATTTGGGAGGGAACAGGAAAAAATGCTATAAACTCAAGCGCCAAGACACAGGTAATTATTATTCTTTACATACGCAATGCTTTACAGTGGAACCTCGATTTAACGAAGTAGCAAGGAACTGGGGAAATTTATTGGTTCTTATTGGTTCTTTTTCATACATTACACTCATGTGTTACTGGGCTGAAAAATATCGTTCGTTATACTGAGGACTTCGTTATATAGGAGTTCGTTGAATCAATACTCCACTGTAATAAGCTCTGTGGGATAAGATAGGTGCATTTAAGCGAGGTCCAACCTATTTCATCAGCAGGCTCCTTAATAGGTATTATATTGCAACGATAAATTTCGGCGTGTTCCCATTGGTCGAAATCGATCACGACGCGATAGTGTCTCTCCCCAGCGGGCGCCTATCAGTGAACAGTGTCCCTTATTGGCAATTTTCGCTCAAAATTTAGCGTACAATAAAAACAATAAAGTCCTTTTGTCTCAGGCCCTATGTGTGATAGGTTCCCCCGGAAATTTGATGTTCAAACTTCATATAAGCCCTCGAACTACGTTCTCGGGCTAATATTTGTTGTGAACACCAAATTTCCTTGGGCAACCTATCACACGATAGTGCCTTCGACAGAAGAACTCTACTGTTTAAATAGAAAACAAGGAAAATCAGCAAGCGCAGCAAAGCTGGCTTGGGGAGGAACAGGCCCCGCTCGCCTAAGCTAAGCCCGAAGGCTCTCGGGTCGAGAATGATTTTTCCTGTCTACTATTTCCTATTAACTAGCCTCCCACGCGGTCTTAGACTTCCCTAAAAACGACTGCGTGAAAGGCTACCTATGATCAAGTCTGTTCACAAGCTACAACAGTTTGCAAACAAATTGGTGAACACGTTTCAGTCCTAAAATTAACGTGACGCTCAAAACTCTACACTAAAGACCAAAATCACCCATAGTTAATGAACTCCCTTGTCTTAATATTGTTATTATTTTATCAATTTTACAAGCGTTCCTTTTGTTTTACGGTCGGGGGAAGCACTGCTTTTATGGTAAACTTTCGTTAAGTAAACCGAGAAATCTCCGATTATTATTGACCAATCAGCAAACTACACGAACTTTCTCGAGGATACCAACAGCTCACACGTCAGCTCTACGTGTACGTCGTTTGATTGTGTTACATTACCTAGCAACCACTCAAGCAAAAAGCGCGGGCTCAAGGGGATCCTTGAGATTCGGGACTCGGGATGAAGTCTGCGCTCCCCGTACTGAATGTTTATATACTAGCTATGTTATTTGAACACAACATGGCTTTGTTCCCCTGCTGGAGAAAAGGAATTGTCATTTGAACAAAACACTGCGGAGGAGTGGACTCGATATGAGCCATAATCTTCTGTTAATTCTTCTCTTGTTATTCCGATTTGTACATCTTGCATTGATCACGATTCATCAAGAAGCTACAAAGAAAAATGAGTATGATCAAATGACCAGAAACGTGGAAGCAGGACATTATCCCTCTAACTCTCAGAGTAAAAAATCTCCCGCTTTGTTTTGAGTCTGTGGATGAAATCCTAAAAAGTGACCATTTAATTGAAAGCTACTGAGCAGTACGTTAATTTAGTACTGTTTATTACGTTTCGCAAAGTGGTTCTAATTTCTACCTTTGTACATAAAACCCTACAACGTAGTCATGCAAATAACAGTATATGAACAGTACTTTCCTCTGGTGCTGTTCATTACGGTGTACAAAGTGGTTCTAACTTTTGATTCTTTGGATGAAAACCTAAGTGTAACAATTCAAATGAAAGCTACAAAGCAGTACTTTCTTGTGGCGCTGTTTATGGTGATTTTAGCTTTTGAGTCTGGATGAAACAATGTTAAAAGAGTACCGACTCAAGTGAAAGCTACTGACCAGTATTTTGGCTGTTTTTGTTTCGTGCACTGTACAATGTGGTTCTAACTGATGAGCCTGTGGATGTTTCAGATGCAAAAAGGAATACCTCTAGGACCAGGGTAATGCAGCCTAGCCAGTTCGCTGGAGTTAACCATAATGCACACCGGGACTAGTCCTAGGGTAAACCCCTTTGTGTTTGTCAACTTTCTTTACACTGGAAAGTGGCCCTTGAATCCACTGTTTCCTTACTGTTTTCACCACATTTCATCATCATCAACAACAACAACAACAACACACGAAAGATAAACTCACCAAACGGATCCGAACCGAACGGATTACTGAAAGGATCTTTTACAGAAGAACTCGAATCTTTGCTATCTGTGGTTTTCTTCGAGTCTGAGCTACCTCCAGACGGCTTGAACGGATCTGAACTAAAAAAGTTATCTGTCGGACTCTGAAACAACAAGAAAGAAAAATGTCAGCTTCTTGTGAGGTAAACGTTAGGGTCGTGCTGCTGTGCATTATAGTACAACGCTAAATTTTGGCGTGCTCCCATTGGTCGAAATCGATCACGTGACGCGATAGTGTCTCTCCTCAGCGGCCGCCTATAATGCCCGTTTTCGGCAATTTTCGCTCAAAGTTTAGCGTTCTACAATAAAAACAATCGAGTTCTTCCGTCTCAGGCCCTATGTGTGACAGGTTCCCTCGGAAATTTGACGTTCAAACTTCATATAAGCCCTTGAACTACTTTCTCGGGCTAATATTTGTTGTGAACATCAAATTTCCGCGGGCAACCTATCACACGATAGCAGGCCTCGAAATTAGTTTTTTTTCCAGGAGCAATTCTGCTCCTAGGTTCAAAACTTTAGAAGTAAATTTGGTCCAACAAGGAGAAGAAAATGTATTCATTATGAAAATGGGCCAAAAGCTGAAGGAGCAAATTTGCTCGTAGGGTATTTTTTTTTAGGAGCAAATGTCCTCGAACCAGTCGCAAATTGCACATTTGCGACCGTAAATTTCGAGCCCTGCACGATAGTGCCTTCGACAGAAGAACTCTATTGTTTAAATAGTATCCGGAGGACCGCACGAACTTAACGAAGCGGGCGCGTGCAACATGAACCCAAACGACTGGTGTTTCCCGGGGGGGGGGGGGGGAATATTTTCCCAGTGCGGCTCCGAAAAAGAAGTTTATTGTATAGTAGAACTTGCAATTAATAAAGATAGTGTGGAGTGTTGGATTTTACTTGTCTAAAGTGATCAAGTCCAGCTATATGACAGATATCTAATGATTTTTTGCTGTTTCAAAAAGATGTTGATATGTTGTGGTTCAATTTTATCCTTTATCCACAACAGATATTCTTTAACTTACTTTGCTACTTGGAAATGTACTTTGAAACGGATCCATAGCGAAAGGGTCTGATTTTGAAGGTGAAGACGATAAACCTGAATAAATAAATAAATAAATAAATAAATAAATAAATAAATAAATAAATAAATAAATAAATAAATAAATAAATAAATAAATCACTTCATTCTTGTTACTCTATTTTATGATTGGCCAGCTGGGGTAAAATAAAAGGAAAGTCCTGAGTATCATATGACAACAACGACGACAACAACAACACAACAATGACAACAAAAACGACAACAGTAACGACATAGACAGCCATAGCAACGAGAACAACAAAAACCAAAAACGACAACGCATCAACTACAACAACACATCAAAGACAACAACAACGCTGGACAACAACAAACAAGGACAACAACAACGACGACGACACCGACGACGTCGACAACATTGCAACATATCTTTTCCAAGGAAGTGAAAATGGTCTATTCACGGACTAGCTCTTTTGCTAGTACGACGATTTTGAAAACGGAATGATTGGCATCTGACGAATATTTTAATAAGGAAAGAATTCATTACCGAACAAACGAACAACTCACCATTGGTTATTCCTGACGCGGCGCCACTAGCCTCTCCACTTGTCGGTAAATCGCTCTTAAAAGGGTCAGTTTTAAACAAATCTTCACCCTGATAAAAACCAATTTAAAGCTCATGACAACAACTTACACTTCACTGGTCTTGTGTCTACGTAATGGACGCACATTCTAGCTTGTGGACATAAGACTCCGATTAGTCCCTCCTTCCGCTCGGGGAAGGAGGATCGAAGGAAAAGAACACGCGAACGTGCGCGTGGAAACTTGACACGGACCCACGCGCGTTACGTTTGAACGCAGCAGTCGAGTTTCGCGCGCGTTGGCATGCTCCCCTCGCTGATTATCCTTGAGTAGAAGGAGGGGCTATCCGTACTCTACATAGACAAAAAAAGAGACTCACAAAGGCAAGAGGAAAGTGTCCTCCGGGATGTACATGTTTATACTCAAAGCCGGTCAGACGTTCTCGTCGTAAACGGACTAATGAATTCGTTAATGGAATATTGATTCCGTGCGTTGATTGAATAATCCATTCGTCAAATGAATAATCCAATATTCAAATTGAGCCTCGATTCAATAATCGCATGTTGATTGGATTACTGATCAACATTCGATTACTGAATCGAGGCGCAATTTGAATATTGGATTATTCATTTCACGAATGGATTATTCAATCAACGAACGGAATCAAATTTTCCAGTGATGAATTCATTAGTCCGTTAACGACAGGAACGCCTGACCGGCTTTGACTATAAGTACTGTATTAGATCAGCCCCAGAAAGAACCCTGTTACAAAACAAAAATAGGCCTCTAAATGTTTTTCAACTTCGCGCCTACATTCTTTCATTCCGAAGTCCTCGAAGACCCGGTGGGGAGACAATCGGGATCGGACGAAGATTTCACAGGTGCAAAATCCGCACGAACGAATGTATGTCACTCCGATGGTTGCTAATTAACTGTTTTTTACGTATTGCTGTTTCCGATTAACTCTGCTGCAAAAAAAATATTCTTTGAGAAAGAATAAAACATTTTTAGCAAAACATGTTTCGGATAAACCTCCAACCATCGTCGGCAGGTCAGTTGTTTAGCTTAAAAAATTCAAAGATGTCTAATCTTGGGACTTTCAACTAGCTCCCTGGGTAATAGGGGAGCTAGTTGAAAGTCTGAAGAATACATCAGTACCAAAAACAAGACAAAAAACAAATTTTACAGCAAATGGAAGATACCGACTACACAAGTTTTATATCTGTAGTAATATTTTTCATCCCATCTCTACGCAAATGTTCCTAATTGTTTTATATAACTACTTCAGATCAAATGTAATAAAAGTAAGAATGTAAGGTTTCCATTTAAGATGTAATAATTATTGTTAGTGAAACTAGTTCTTTATCATTTGTTAGCGTGTATGTGATTTGTGATGTGTAATATCATCTTGTATTAATAATTGTTTTAGAAGGTGTAAAGTTGTCAAATATTGTTAATATTGTAAAGTAAACCATTGTAAAATGAAATAAATTTGTTCCAAAAAAAGAAGAAAAAAAAAAGAAAACACGAAGACAAAATTTAACGGAAAACCCTTGGCTATGTCACAGAAGAATGTTCCAATGTTTAGGCACAGGTTTAAGACTTACAGCCTTATTAGTGCGCGTTTTCTCACCTCAAATGGATCTCCAGGGAACGGATCTGCGAAGGAAACACTTTTAAAATGAAATGGATCTGTTTTAAAAGGATCGTCTACGTGAAAAGGGTCGTTAGACTCTGAAAAAGAACAGACATTTATTCGCATTTTCTTTACAAAGAAACTACAAAGAATAGAAAAGAGAAATTCTCCAAAAGCCTTGAGCAACACTATGTGTGTGTTTGTGCGTGTGTGTGTGTGTGGGGGGGGGGGGGGGGGGGACAGACGGTACCCCATCACAAGAGATTGGCAATGAATTAGAACAATAATTTAATTTATTTAACAAACTATTAAAAACCAAAGAGGCCAACTTGGAAAAGCATGCCTACCTGTGAGAAAATGAATGAAAGTAAAGACTTACCTGTTTCCGAGGAACTAAATAAATTTTCTTTACTCTTGAAAGGATCCGAATCCTGAAACAAAGAAGTATAAGCACTTTATACGCGAGCTATAATCTAATCTACTCCAAACAAAATGCCGTTAGCAAAGAACTCTTTTACGAACACAGGTAATCAAACATTTTCAGTTGCAGGACGCAGTAAGCACAATTTTTTAAAGGAAGACAAAATTCCACAAGAGCATTGGTCGCCTACGAGAATCTTCAGACAAAATCACTGGGGTATCTTCGAGTTATATTCGGTAATCTTCGAAAGACCCTCAGACGACCGCACTAGGAAGCGACTAAGCTGTCAGTTCTCACAGTGGATACATTGAAATGCACTCAGAAAATCAAACCACAAGACGTGTATAACGTTATCCCAACATTACGCCCAGGGAAAAAATAGAAAAAATTACCTTAAAATCATCTACGGCTTCATCTACTCGACCAGAACCAACACTAAAACCACTTATACTACTAACAGGACTGCTTCCAGCCTGAAAAAATACCAAACAAAGAACACATTTTATTTACATACGAGGCTTTTCTGTGGTTTCAATTTATGGCTGATACAGTGCTGATGAAATCAAGCTCAATGTTAACGTTGGTTTTACTCGTCACGGCGCGGCAAACTTACGTTTGCAAACTGGTGCTGACAAATACGCGTTAGCAAATTGTTGGCAATAAACAAAACTAGTCTCTGTTCTCACCAACTTTCCTAGTATTAAGTTTGTCACATGAGTTTGCAACCTTCAGATTGTCGTGTGAACTGTGTTCTTCATCAGGCTCAAATTCTGGTCGGAACCGGCTTCACGTTTTCCCGCGCATGGCAGCCGTTGCCTGTTTTTTGCTTCAAACTCTGATTGGCGCATTGCGTTATTGGTCTTCGTTATGATTGGTCAGTCGTGATAACCCCGTTCACAGGGTCCTCTAGAGAGAGAACCCTGGGAACGAGGTTGCGGTGATGACGTTGTTTTATGGCACTCATTCGAAAGCCCCTTCATCATTGCCATACTATTCCTACAAAACTATCAAAATATCACCAATTGCAAAGAAAAACATTAATTTGTAATTGTTTATATAACCTTCTTATAACTTACCGTCGCTCTGACACTCATGGCGTCTGCTTCAGAAGGGGTCGATGTCATATCAAAGGCATCGTGGAGAGGCGCAAAATCAGGAATGGGGGTTGGACCGCTGGATACACTGCTGGAGTTCATCAGCGAGTTGTAATGCGCAATGTTAGCGTTTAGACTACTGTTTGTTTCTTCCAGCGTCGACACCTTAGATCTAACCTAAAGCATGAAAAAAGGAATTACTATGTAAATATACTTTTTTTAGTGTGACTTGAAAGGTTAACTAGTACTGCTCTGTTGATCATAGTGTTATAGACCTTATTTAAGGTTATGTGGAGTATAACATTTTGCCAAGATGGAAAAGGTAAAGTCCTTATTCACTCCAGTGGAAGGGACAAGCCAGGTAATTCATTGTCGCCACTGAACACTTAGCTGTGGATTCCGTAGTATTAACCCTTTCCTCCCAAGAGCGCCTAAAATCAAAATTCAAGGCAAATCCCAAATTTCATTTTGTAAAATATTTAAATATAAACAATACCATGTAAAAGTGCCGCTGACAACGTTTCATTTGAATAGTCACACCATAGGATTTCGTCCACAGAGTCAAAAGTTAGAACCGCGTCAATGTTTCCATAACTGACTTTGGGAGTGAAAGGGTTAATTAAAGCAACAAGGACTTTAGTATCACCACTCCCTCATGAATGAGCTGCAATCCACCGCAGGGCTAAGCCCCAACATTATGTTTCGTCTCCTCAAGGTTTGGAAAACAAGGAAACATCACGACGGTAGAGATCAGGGGCCTGTTTCCGGAAACTACCGAAGGCATTCCGGTACCGAAAAACATGCAGATGTGCAATAGCTTTTTGGACCCGAAACGTCGGGAGTTTTCAAGGAACAGAATCCAGGGGAGGGGCCGGGCCGTTTCTCGAAATTCCCGATAACTTACCACCAGGATCCGACAAGCACTTTTCCGAATCTGCTTTTTACAACCTTACCAAAGCGTTCCATTAAATTATAACGATTTTAAAATATAACTTTCACAATTAATAAAAAGTGTCTTCAGATCAATCACTACGCCACCGCGCCTTTACAGCTTGGATCAAGAATGGATACTCATCAACTGAGAAGTTATTTACCTGCGACAATTCTGTCTGAACAGTTTTAATTTGTTCTTGTACAGTCTCCAGATGCTCTTTACTTAATTCGATCTGTTGGAAAAAGTATTGCAAATAGTTTTGATTAAGACTATGAAATTGGATTCGTCCTTGAGAATTTTGTTGCAATCGAGTTGAACAGAACCAAATCAAAGACTTACTTCTCGTTCAAGCTTCGTTTCTTCTTCTCTTAGCTTGTTCAATTCATCCCTTGCTTGGCTTAGTTCCTCCTCTTGTTGCTAGAAATACAAAAAATGTAAACAAATTGATGCAACTCGTTTCCACTAGAACAGAGCGAATTTGATACAATCTCTCAAATCCCCTCCCTTCTCACCAGAGCCGACTTTCTTGAGGACTCGATTCGCGCCTGTAAGTTGTTTATCTGAGGAGGAAAAAAGAAAAGAAAAGTCACCTCGTGTCGACTACTTCTGGCAAATACTGAGTGGTCAAATGATGTACAATACTTAGACTCTTTTCGTCCGATAACCAATATTGTAATCTTAAAACATTACCACCTGTGTGCTGAGAATCAAAACCACTCACTGTTTTTGTTTCCTCGTCGCATTTTTGTTTCACGTCCTTCAGCATTTCTTCATATTTGGCTTTCTAACAACAAAGAAAAAAAATCGTATAACATGCATCAGAATATACATTGCAATTTGAGAAAACAAACTGTTGATCTCTTTAACTTGGCGGTAAAATCAAACCGGACCCGGGTCCACCTCTCACAGAGGTGGGAAGCGAGTGCTCTCACCACTACGCCAACCTTGCTCCCCATACAAAACGAAAACGTTAAATCACGATGCAGGGTTCTCAGTAGATTTTGGTACAGGCGGCCTAGAAATGTTAATAGGCGGCTACTGACGAGGCCCGAAGGGCCGTAGCTGAGGCCCGGAGGGCCGAACTGCTAGGGGGGTCCGGGGGCATGCCCCCCCGGAAAATTTTTGAAATTTATGCTTGCAAAGATGCGATTTCCTGCATTTTTGGATATAAATTGTTGTATTTAGACCATTAAGTTTTCTAACCAAAAGTGACTCGTTAAAAGGCAGAAAATGAGATAATCAGGTACAATTAATGTTTCTTCCGTAAAGTTCACAGTTGCATAATTTTCTGAAGAGACCTGTACCTCAGATGTACTAGATGATTCTCCTAATAATGCCACAAAAACGTAAACTTTATAAATAAATTGTTGAAATTTATTGTAAACTTGTAAATGTTCTTTTACTTTGGCATTCATCGAACGCTGCATTCCAACAAAAACTTTACAAATCAAAATTTCATTTATCTTTCCCACTTAATTTAATTAGCGCGCTGTTATTCTCTAACGCCTAAAAAATTGCCACTTACGATAAATCTGTTTTCGTTTGAAAGCAGCTTTAAATTCGTAAATATTTCGTGTTTCTTTTCCATTTGTGTCACGTCATAGAAATTAAGAACAATCTTGGCTTTAATTACCAAGAAAGGAAACAGTATAAATCCCGCGTCATGCCTCAGTGCACGCACATGCGATGCGAAAGAAATTTGCATAAATGTGTGGTCCATTTTGAGACGATACAAAAAGCAGCGATAAAATATTGTTAAAATCTATACTTTACAGCTTTGTACGAGGAAGGAGTTTGTTGAGTTCGAACGAGGAATAAGAATATATCGAAATCGATCGTAATAATATTCAAGAGTACAATTGCGTTAATCTTTCAACATTATATATAATCCGTCCTTTGTTTACAAGAATATAACTTAGTACCTGATTTACCGACGCGTGAACTGGCTTCTTCGGCTTTGTTCCTCTTTGCCGATGGCGGAAAATAGCCAGAGATTAATTTTTCTCGTTTAGAGATATCTCAACTAGAAGAACTGGTAAACTTGCACTGAAAAGTTTGCCGTGTGTACAAATAACTATTGAGTAATTCGCTGAGATTACCGGTAAGCAACATCTTTGACAGCTCAAGATCAACGCCTACTTAGATAAACACCAGAATTTTATCTTTTTCGTGACCTACACACGTATGTTGCCGTGATTTTCTTAACCTTAAGAGCGCATCAGGCATCATGCAAAGGCACTCCATTTTGCTGGGAAACTCATTCAAGCTATATTTTATATCTGTAATACAGGTTATCATTTTATCAAGTTCACAAAGGCAAATTTCAAAATTTCGTAGCCAAGGCACAGGCGGCTACATTTGTCTTCACAGCCGGCGGAATTCCGCCGGCTGCCGGCTTCTACTGAGAACCCTGACGATGACTATTGAACAGCCCAAATTAGACACAATATGTTTCTACTTTATATGCCTTAGTCTTTGAACAGACCCTCAGTTTAGGATTATAGACCGTCACGCCCAATAGAGACAAACTGATTCAGTCCGTAAACGGTCCGTGAATTGCATCTTGTTAAACTGATAAACTTATCATTACGTGTCACGTCAACGGACCGACTACCGCTTTCATAGTCTGTATGAAGCAAACACATCTCCAAACTTTTTCAGCCCCCAACCGACCCCTCAACCACGACTAAATCTAAGACCTCTCAATATTCTAAGCTTCAACGTAAAATGCAATTAACGGACCGAATACTCCTTTTACTGTCTGTACCGGCTATAACACTGCTTTTGTCTATACTGGACAACCCTAATACTCGAATGAAAAGAAAATCACGTAAAAACAGGCTACCACAAGGACGCTCGACACATATAGGGAGAAAAAAGGTTGCATGTATTTCGCTCGAACAGCCTCCACCTTTTTGCCTGTACGTGTTTGGCTTTTTGGCCAAACATGGTTGACAAAAAAGATGATTTCCCACCTCTTTGTCTAAGTCATCAAGTTGGCCTTGGGCTTCTGACTTCTGTTTTTCTAATTCTTGATACTTTACTTTGGTTTTCTCTAGCTCGCTTTGTAGATTCTGAAAAAAAATGTAGAAGTAAGGATATGTCGTACATATCGTTAACTTACCCGACCTAACTGACTTAAAGCCATTCCCAAAGAAGATCAACTAATTAAAGCTGGACTCTTATGGGACTATTCGAGGATGTTCAAAGTACAATTAAGAATAATTGCTCTTTATTTCGTTTATCCACGGTAAGTGTCAAACGTTGAACTCAGAACTTTTAAAATCGGCAGTCTGGTTGACTGCTTTGGCTGTTCATCCCTTCGAGGTTTATCAAGTACTCTAAAAATGCCTCAGTGGTGTTGTAGTGCCCAAACAATCTTTCAATTTTTTTTTGGTTTATGATTTTTAGAATGTTCATCAAGCAATTGCTAAATTTCAGGAGGTGATTGAAAATTAATAACCCATGGACGCTCAATCTCCACCTTCCGAAAGTCAAGCCCAAGCATGTCCAATACTCACCACTTGTTCAAGTCGTGAAAGTGGTGATTCAACTCGTACCAGTCGCATCTCATCAAGGCAGCGACCCACTCAACTTGCACGAGTCGCACAACTCGTTCAAGTGGTGGAAGTGCATCTCATTAAGAAAGGCAGGGGCCCAGTCAACTCGAACGAGTCGCGACTATCCTTCGTTCTTTCAGTGTCTGACCCCAAACATTCGTTGCATGAAACGGACTGAACACATAGCTCATGCGCATACGCGGGTACACAAAATAGAAGACGATAACATGTCCATTACTCGTTCTATAAGTGTTGCGCAAAGCACTAGGTAGAAACCGTTGCTGTTATCTCAGGACCTCCCTGAAAACCCCTTCGGTGACTGGCTAACTGACTGACTGAGTGACTGACTGACTGACTGACTGACTGACTGACTGACTGACTGACTGACTGACTGACTGACTAGTGATGTGTAAAAAATAGTATGCCATCTTTTCTAAATATTAAACCAAACTCTCCGCCTAACTTCCAAAAAGGATTTTTTTATTCGTGTCGGAATTGACTTATCCCAAGTTGGTGTCACCACATCGTACAATCTCAACACTTGGAAGTGAAAATATACGAAATATCTCATATGAACTGAGGCTGAACGTATAATGAATGAAAGAACACTGATTTTAGTTCAATCAATCAATCAATCATATCAATCAATCAATCAATCAATCAATCAATCAATCAACCAACCAATCAATCAATCAATCAATCCATTTATGAACAGTTATGAATGCAACTTAAGCCACAAGGCAAACAACAATCATACGGATGAATAAGACAAACATCCTGACTGCACACCTGTATCTCTCCATTTCTTTGTCTGATCATGTCTTCTTTCTCTTCAATTTCACGTTGTAAACTGGCCTTTTCCCTGTTGGAAGTAAATAGCATACAGTGTACATCCAAAGTGGTTTTGGATTGAAAGCAACATAAGGAGATATCAAGACGGTTAGACCAATGTTTCGAACTAACAGAGTGATTTCACAAACCTCTAACTACCAACAGAGGTTAACGGAGTGAACCCCCTTAAGTATACCACCATACCACTCTTTAAGGACGGTGCCTCCTAATACAGATGCATTTTTGCAAAAGTTATGACTATGGAGAAAAAGTAGATCTTAGCAAGGGTTATTGGAATCCAGAAAGAAAAATGTGGGTAACCACGCATATTTCAGAGATAATTAAGCAGCCACAATTCTAAGAAACGTTAAAATACAAAGAGTGTATGGCAATTTCTTTCCAAATTTAAGCGTAATTATCTCTGAAAAATGCGTGGTTACCCCCAATTATCTTTTTGGACTCCGATAACCCTTGCTAAGATCTGCTTTTTCCACATAGTCATAAACCGTGCAAAAGTATTGTTGTATTAGGGGGAAAATTCCTTCCAAATATCCCGAGATGCGCAGAACATTTGTGCAGTAACAAAAGGAGGCACGGTCCTTAAAATTCTAATTGTGCACATGCTGGTATGTAATACTTCTATGACCTGTACGTGCGAACTCCATTGTTTCCTCACATTAACCCTTAAAGTCCCAATAGTGACAAGCATCTAATTTCTCCTTACATTATTACTACCTGATCAAACATACAGGTCATGAGAGTAAAGGAAATGATCACCGATGATCAAAATTCTTGATTTTTTATCAAATTCTCCCAACTAGTAACATATGAAATAAAAGGAGAATAGTGAGGAGAATATGGATGTTAATATTGGGGCTTAAAGGGTTAACAATAAATGTTACTGGTTCTTGTTACCAAATAAGAATCGAGGTTTGTGAAATCTCTCAATTAAAGATGGTTTTAGTAAAAGCCACCTTCTATTCATACTACCGCCAAAGCTTTATGAAAAGTCTCTCCCCCTTCACTCACTTGAGCCATAAAATTTAATAAGCCATGCCCATCCCATCACCCCTCCCCTGCTGTACAGGCCAAGCCATTCCCATCCCATCACCCCTCCCCTGCTGTACAGACCTAAATTCAGAACTAACGTAGGTTATCACAGCCGCAAGGAAATAACCTGTGATTACCTTCCCAACTCTTCAATGTCTTTGTTTATTTTGTCAAGTTCTTTGATTGCAGAAAAATCGCTTAGGCTTGAAACAACACTCCCTGCTGCTGCTCCTTCCTGAAAAAATTAATAATAATAACAATAACAATAATAATAATAATAATAATAATAATAATAATAATAATAAATGTGTTGACGTCACAAAAATGACACAAGCCCCGGGTTCATAGCCAGCATGCAGACGTCTACCATTTCCTTTGCTTGCGAGATGTCTGCATGTAGGCTAACAGTTTTAGGATGCAATGCTGTGTGCCACAACACATCTTGATAAACTCTTAATTGTTGCAAGCCTTTAAATTAATTGCCTGTTATTTATTCTATTTGAAATCAAGAACCCTGCAAGCCTGTTTATTACTGGTATCTACTTAAATTGGTCACAAAATTATAATTACAAATTAAAAACTGCTGCCAACTTTTTCAACCCTTTGATAAATTTTCTCCAATTTCCAAGAACAGCACCCACAGGGAGGTACTGCTCAACAGCTTTCATTTGAATGGTCACACTTTAGGATTTCATCCACAGACTCAAAAGTTAGAACCACCTTGTGCAGCATAATAAACAGCACCACAGGAAAGTACTGCTCAGTAGCTTTCACTTGAATGGTCACACTTTAGGATTTCATCCACAGACTCAAAAGTTAGAGCCACCTTGTACAGTATCAGTCTAATAAACAGCACCTCAGGAAAGTACTGCTCAGCAGCTTTCACTTGAATGGTCACACTTTATGATTTCATCCACAGACTCAAAAGTTAGAGCCACCTTGTACAGTATCAGTCTAATAAACAGCACCACAGGAAAGTACTGCTCAGCAGCTTTCATTTGAATGGTCACACTTTATGATTTCGTCCGCAGCCTCAGACATTAGAACCACCTTGCACAGCCTAAAAAACTGCACTACTGGGAAGTTCTACTCAATAATTTATTTGTTTGATCACACTTAAGATTTTAATTCAGAAGGAAAATGTTCAACATTACACTCGAAAAAAGACAAATTCTTACCCTGTCCTCTCCTGCAGCTGCTGAGGTGACAGCACCTCCTGTCCTCATCGAGGGTGGAACCATTTCTGGACTCAGTGTCTGGGGTGGGTCGACACCCATGACCTTTTGGTGAATAAGGTACATGGCCAGAGCAAACTGTTCAGCATTCAGCCGACCTAGGTTTGTTATGTCACAGAGCCCCCTTAAAATGTAAACAAACAGCAGAGGTTGTCAGTTTAGTATAAGAAAAAAGTCTGCTAGACTTGAATAAATAGATGATTCCTTGGTCTTAGACCAGGCTTTTTTTGAAGCATTATTCTCCAGCTATGATTTGCCAAATTAGACTTGCCCATGCTCTCAAAGCAGTGAGAGAAATTTGCAGGCTGTTTGCTACTGACTGTTTATAGTTCAGGAAGTTCGTATTTTCTCTGCAAACTCCTTTCATGGACAAATTTCCCTGACGATAATGCAACCATGGTTGAATCATGCCAGGTGAACTGCGGGCAACAAATATGATTTGCCTACAGTCATAAATTATTGAAAGAAATTTGCCAAAATGAGTTATCAGAGGAAGTATCATGTCTTACCAGATGTGAGCAAGGATTTGCTGGGGCAATCCAGAGGCCATAAATATACTCTTCACCTCTTCTCCTGCAAGTTAAACACCAGAGAAGATATTTCAGAGGGTATCAGTACATAGCTACACATTTTGAATATTTTGAAATCTATTACCAAAGCAACTTATTAATAAGACTCAAAGGGATACATTGCTGTAAAACCTATGGAGCTGTGCAACAGTTTGGGAGTGACCCTGATATCAGCTTGCATATTCTCCACACTGTTTTCCATATATTTCCTATGATACCGATGAGGAGAATTTGTTTAACAATCGATACCCTTTCTACTTGGTGATCATTTCCTGTATTCTCGTGACCATTATGTTTGATTAAGCAGTGTTGTTTTAAGGAGAATTTAAATGCTGGTCACTCCTAGGGGTTAGAGGGTTAAATGAAGATAGTACATTGGCCACTGTAAGGAGATTCAAATGCTGACAGTTTAAGTCTTATCCCTCGGCAGATCTGATTAAGGCTCCAATAATGGGCTAATGCTTGAAACATCACCTTCTGAGTCTGTTTATGGTGGCCAACTTACCTTTGTTATATTAAAAAATATCAAGCTAAAATATTAAGGAATCTGTCACATGTTTACCAGAAACAAGTCCATCTGCATCCTTATCAGCCTGCTTGAACATGGTATCATATCTCAACTTATCTGCACTTGTAACCACCCAAGGAGTTTCTTGAGGAGCCTGAAAAGTATTAAAGTGTATTATTATTTCTTTTAGACTCAGTACACAGAGTTTGATGGCACTGTAAAAACATCTTCACTTACTAACTAACAGGTCTGTGCTCTAGCAGTGTCCTGAGGCCTCAGGCTACTAACTTTTGTTTTCAGGCAACTAGAAAAACTCATTTTTTGCATAATGCTTATAAGGGCTGGGCACCCCAGAATTCATGGTTGGGAGCCTTTGGGAACCCTGTGATTCTTCGTAGAGCACAGTCTTGATCAAGTTACAGTCTGGCTAGTACGATACAACTTGATAGTAAAAAATTTTGTCAGTCAGTTTATCGGACAGAAATTTCCATAAGGATGTGAGGTTGAGAAGAAGGATTAAGGAGACATGAAGGCTTATTACTAGTAATCTTTTTGACGGAGCAAATAGGTAGGACTACATCTTAAATGGAAGGGGAAGGAGCTTGTAAGCAGGATTTTAGTATATGTTATAGCATGAGGCCGAGTAGAATTAAGGATAGATTTTCACACTTATTTTCAAAGTTTTCACAAAACAATTTGTGAAAACTTTGAAAATACATAAGTGAAATTTATCCTTAATTCTACGAGGACTCAATGCGATTACTTGTTTATATCACAGAGGCAAAATTTTTGGAAAACTCTAAATTGCACATTGAAACACAATCAGCCGGCCCTCAGAATAAAAGTACCTGCTCATGAACAATTCACCACACAACCAGTTTAACTATTACTCAGTGCACAGAACAAGAAAGACTGACCATTATGTACATCTTGAGAGATAAATACAATCTAGTTCATTGACAAAACACACTTAAAACTCAAACTAAGTAAATTTATTCACCTGAGTTGCAAAGCTTCCTCTCGCTGGAAAAATTATTGACCATGTCATTCCAAAGTTTTGAGCAGTTTTAAAACAAATAGCTATCTGCTGTTTCCCGTAACACATTCAGGTTCACCTTGTGGAATTTCTTTTCAAGCTAATGCCCAATTTCCATACCATTTTTACCAACCAACCCGGTTAAAAGTCAATCTTTGAAGCAATCCTTGTGCTGAACGACCCAAAATTTTTTTTTCATTTCAAGACGCCTACAAAATGCAAATGGCCACTCTCGCATTCAGCCAATCAAATGCAAGTAACTTTGGTGCCTGGCCAATCAGAAACTAGTAGTTTTGCCCATGTCATAAAGAAAATTAAGAAAAAATGCCCTTTGTCTCAATCAATCAACATTCAGTATTTTTGCCCTCTACGTTATAAAGGTACATATCAGTTTTATCTTTGCAGAGCTATATATTTTTCTTGTTAGCAACATTTAGACGTCTATTAAACTAATCAATAAGCAAAATTCTACTACTGCAATTAAAGCACAAGATCAATCGATGAAGAACATGAACTACTTACTGTGACAGAGAGAACAGAACTGCTAATGGAAGGTGGAGTCAGTCCCTTGGGAGATGGTGAAGACGGAGCTGATGATGAAAGCTTTAGCTTTCGTTTTGAAGGAGGAATTACTTTGCCATGGAGTGTGAGAGGGACGGGATCTCCCTCTAGAGCACGGTACACCAGATGCATTGCCTAAAAAAACATTACATGCAAAGGGTGAAGCAGATCACTGCTGATTCAAATTTGGTCCCTCCCAGTAAAAACCCTGATTCACTGAAAACGTTTTGTGGTTGCAACATCTTGAAAAACAATAACAAGAAAAAACAACAGTGACATTTCTTGCTGTAAATTAAATAAGCTGATTTAAGCACCTATAAGAATGTGCAGTTCCAGAAAATATCCATACCCACCCCATGGATGGTCAGTGGAAATTCCTAGGGGGGGGGGGGGGGTCTCAAAAGCCAAAATTTTTAAAGAAAGTATGAAGCTAAACTGCTATATTTTGGAGGGGTGGGGGTGGGGAAAAAGATCCATAGGGGAGGTATGGATGTATTCTGGAAGTCCACAATCTGTCACAGTGACATGAGAACGCCCATTGCAAGCTTTAGGTCACACCTTTGATGGTGTTACATGTATTCAAATAAACCTATTTCCTTACCACAGCAAACTCATCACTATCTAACATTCCATCTTTGTCAATGTCTGCAAGCTCCCACACTCGACCAAGTACATCAATGGGAAGCTTGGAGTTTAAAAGCACCTGCGATACAACAACAATTATTTCAATTCCCTGTCTGACTATATTAAACATTATTGCTTCTATCTCCAAGGTCAAATTCTGCAAAATTAAAGCCACAACAATGTGACTGTATGTTGCAGCCAGGGCAGAATGGATAAATAACCAAATAAATGAATAAATGAAGAAAACAAATGAATAAATAAATGAATAAATAAATAAATCATAATAAATAAATAAATGAATATTAAATAATAAATATATAATCACAACTCAGCTGTGATAAGTCATCCATTCTGTTGCCAAAATGGTAACAACGACATCTAGAATACCCAATTTTTCTGTAGGTAACTCACCCCAAACTATTGGTTTGTGCTCGGCCAAACAAATTCCCACCCTTAAATTCCAGTTTACCTAGTGTTGGCTTGTGCTTTGAGAGGCGCTTATAGGTATTTACCCTGGGTGGTGCACAATGGCCAGGTTTAATGTCCCTAGGGCTTTCCTTGTTGTGATATAACAGTCCAGGAACTGTATGGTATATCACACCTACTGATATGATGTCGGATAACACACACATTCGTGCATTACTGACAGATAGCTTAAACAAGTACAGCTGTAATCCAATTATCAACTTACAGGTTTCACTTTATCTCCTGGTAGAAGACCATTGACTGGCTTTAATCCCTAGAATTATACATCAGAAACAAAAATATCAAATATTTAATAAGCCAAATCGCCTTATTATATTCAGTTCATTTGGGTCTTGGAGAGGCCAGAACTCTTCCAAACTCTTCACCACTTCTGTAACAATGTGGACGCCTCCTTATTATGGGATGTTAACTTTGTCCTAGAGAGACCAATACTCATGCAAACTCTAACTCCACAATATGGAGGCTTCTCAAAAAAAAAACTAAAAAATCAAAATAAAAAACAAATAATAATAATAATATGATTACTAGGCATCATTCAGCTTTAATCCTTTGGTGTGCCCATATTAACCATGTTTAGCTACCACAATGCTGCACAATATATTCATGGTGATGTTAAACAATCTACCCTGGGTTGATGTACCTCAAAAATGCTGTCGTACTTTGCTTTCTCAGCTGGTTTTACAGCCCAAAGTGTGTTCTCCTGGGGTGGAGGGACAGCAGGAGGAAGAATGTCACCCTGAAAAATGATCAGTAACGTGGTCATTCCAACATTTGTTGGTGTTACAGTGGAAATTAGAAAGGCCTGAGCATTTTGACGTGATGGGAGATCAAGCAATAACTGTTATGATTGAACCTCGATTTAACGAAGTGCCAAGAGACTGGGAAATTTGGTTCGTTGTATCGAGGTTCTTTTCCATACATTACACCATTACTGGGCTGAAAAATATCATTCATTATACCGAGGGCTTTGTTATATAGAGGTTCATTAAACTGAGGTTCCACTGTATTTTAAGTTAGGGCCTGTGGTTTACTTATTTTGCACAACAACTTACAGGAGAAAGTCAAGACTTGTGGGCCATTCCACATGAGAGGTGAAAAAATGGTAACTTTTCAAATCAATTTCTCTTGAGTAAATTATATGCCATCAAAGAGACTAAACATCAGTGTATTCAACACATGTATGTTGCATTGAGTTGTAGCCATTCACATTCCGTGGGGGGTCTAGCACTTCATAACTTAAAAAACATAGAAAACGCAATGGCCAAAGACAGAACTTCACGAGAAAATTGTGAACAGACCACAATATTTATTGATCCAGAGCACTGACACTGATACCTTAGTAGCTCTTAAGCCTGATAATTCCAGCTTTTAGTTAATACTTCCAGACTTTTAACTGGTTGAAATCTGTGTGCTCATCATGTAATGTCCGTAACAAAGATGTCCTTTTTTTCCTGTCTTGAGCAGGATTTAAGGCTGCTAGTTATATCACTTCTGCTGCTCTTATAGTTCATTCAGGGCATCATCTCAGCCTTCATTATTTTATTTCAACTAACTTTGTTAGTTAGAAAAACAGCTAAAAGACGTGTAATGTCCGTAATGTAATGTCCGTAACAACTGTCATGAAAAAGAGCATAAAAATGAAATAAAAGCAATCTAGGGGTCCTGAATAAGATAACTACAAAAGTTAGTGGGAAAAAAATTGGATCCCAGAGATTTTTTGCTTGTTTTTTCCCAAGAGATGAATAAACTGGAAAAACCTGAAAACCTTTAGTTAGTACTCCATGTAGGACTAAGTGAATTGTCACAAAAATATCAGATGTCTATCAAGGAGAACTGAAAAAAGGTTTACAACTTTTTGTTATAATCTTAGAAGGGGTCCAGTCAATTAAAGTACAAATAATCCAAAATAGATGTACATGATACTTTTTAGCATGTTATTTTGATAGTGAAATTCACAGCAGGTAATGTCTGTAATGCTTTGTGTAATGTCCATAACACAGCAATTTCACAAATTGTACAAAACAGAATAAACTTGGTGAAAATTAACTTCATTATTAAGAGACTTTGACTAACTGCCAATCCTCATAAAATACCTGTCCCACGAAAAAAAAAAAAAAAAAAAAATACCTGTCCCTTTAAAAGTCAGAATTCAAATTGGTGGTTGTTTTAGTTGTAATGTCTGTAACAGACCTTTCAACCACAATTACAGGTAGCTATGAACAATAACTTAAAATCTGTTTTTACCAAATAAGAAAGAAGTCTCTAAAGTACATTGTGTCTAACAGCAAATAGCAAAACTGTACATGTCCTGTGCACAGCAGAAGTCCTAAGTTGAAAAACGTTGTCTGAATGTAATGTCCGTAACAGTGGAATGGCCCTTGTGTTAACTTATTAGGAAGACTTAATGGTTACAAAGACTTGCAACTTATTAACACAGTCACTTGACAAGAAAGAGAGCCATAGGAAATTTTCTCAACTGCCAATAGAAAGCATTATAGTTTGAAAATTTGTACTTACAGGAAGAGTGAGATCCAGCTATGAACATCAGAAGAAACACCAAGAAAAGAAATAGTTGTATTCCTTGCAAGCCAACATCCTCAGGTTCAGAAAAGGTACTCGCTTATGGGAGTTGGTTGTTCACGAAACACTTTAAAACAGTAGTCTTATGTTTAAATTTATACAAATAATTCATGTATGTGATGCAATTTTATTACTTTTACTTATTTGGCCAAGCTAGAACAATGGAAAGCTAAATAAAATGGTCTGGGATCTAAACGCAATAAACAAGCACACGCATTTACCACTTTTGGTGCAGGAACAAGTAACATGAGATTTGACAGAGAGACATCTTTTCCATTCTGAGCCAAGGCAATAAGTCTCAGAGCCAAGAAAAATCTCTGTCATTGGAAAACAAAAAATATCAATAATGTATTTTATGACTGGTGGATTTAGACTTGTTTTAAAGGAGAGCAGTGGGGGGGGGGGGGGGGGGGGGGAGGTGTCAATGTTTCATACTGGAAAATACTGAAACTTGGTGGGTCAATCATAGTGTCCACAGCCTTGTTGCTCCCCTGGAAAAGAAACTTTGTTCTACATTGTGCTCTCCACCCAGAGTATATAAAAATGGATACTGAAGAAATGTTTCGGGAAACCTAAACCATCCTTGGGGTAACCCTGTGATGGACAAGTATCGCATGCAAGGGAGAGTGTAATTCTCTGTTTTGCTTTCAATCCAAATGCAAGAACTGCTATACAAATTTCCAAGAATTTGCCAAAAAATTAAAAACTTTGAGTGTCTTTCAAGAGAACCATTGAATTGTAAAAGATAACTGAAGGGCTGAGAGGAAAGCTGTCTTATGTTCCATTTTAGCCCATTTTAAAATTTTCTTTGCCCCAAACTCACTGAATTTTTGCTTGAGACCTTCAGATCATTCAAGAGAAGAAACTTTAGACAATGTTCTTTGAATGAACTGAATGTCCCATACAAAAATTCAGGCAGCTTAGAGCAAAAAAAAAAAAAAAACAAAAAAAACCCAGCCTTGATTTCGATGTATGACAGTTATGCTCAGCCTTTTGATTATTCAGCATTGCTACTTACATGTTTGTCTAGGAATCCAGTTCCTTGTGGATCAGCCAACTCCCAAATCTGCAAAACAAAAATAATATATACTGGTGTTAGACATCCTTTAATTTATCACCACACTTGGTGCTTTCGGCAGTTACTGACCCTTGTCAGAATGCAAGATGTAATGAATGTCAAATTCAAACAATGCTCAAGCTAGTAGCTAAGCAGCTGCAGACAGATGTTCAGTTGTCATTAGTGCTCATATTTTTTGTATCAAAATTTTGTTTATTTTAGAAAATAACCTGTATGCTTTGACAGTTATTACTCTGGTAATAGCAAAAGCAATATTAGAAAAAGAGCACATTTTCAAATACAAGGCATGAGTCAATGTAACAGAATTCATAAGTGTAAAGTGATTCAAAGTTACAGTAATTACTCTGAAAAATCGTTAATGTAGTTAGACATTGGAAAAATGAAGAGAGAGGGAGCATATTTTCAGTTGCTTTTAGCTCACTAGAGCAGGCAGGGAAATTTATTTATGGGAAAGGTTTCAAATAGAGGAAATAGGATTATAAAAAAAATTATTAGCTCTTGCAAACAGATGGTAGACTGTTGTTCCCACCTTATGTAGAACACCTTCTTTTAAACCAGACTTCTTGAGAAAAGCTGCAGCATCTGAGGCTCCTATCTGACCAGTACTGGAGACATCTGCCTGTTATCACAGATAAAAACAGAAAAAAAATGAATACCTGACATTTAAGGCCCTAACAGTGATGAAAATAAAATTTCTCTTTACATCATCATTACTTGTTCAAACATTCAAGTGATGAGAATAAAGAAAGTGAACGCCAAGCTATTAAGGATGAGATTCTTGATATTTAGACAAAATTCTTGTTATAATAATAATAATAATAATAATAATAATAATAATAATAATAATAATAATAATAATAATAACCTTATTTAATGAGGGTAGCACGAAATAGTGTGAAGCACTAATAAACTTGTGGTCCTCCTAACTTTCTAAGTGTATGTATGGAGAACAGTAGGAGAATATGCATTTTCACATCAGGATTAAAGAGTTAAGTCACACCTGGGCTACCAGCAGTGCACACAGGTGAAATCTGGATTCTTCCTTTCCATAGCAGGAAGTAGGAAGGGATACTGCTACGCCCTCATGGTCGGGAGGCAATGTGTTATAATGTTAGCAGCCTTCTACTGAAACCATTGGAAAATCAAAGGGTTGGTGGTTTAATACCTGGGGGGGGGGGGGGGACCCAAGTAGGTTTTAGGTAGGTGTGTGCCACCCAGGCCTCCAACGTTAGACCCCATTTTAGAAGGGTTTTGCATTTAAAGTGATACTTCATCCTAGAAACTGGTAATTTTTAATACCCTGTTCTAGATATTTACAAGATTTCAAAACCCCCCCGTTTTAGAAAAGTATTTCTTTGATTGTCCGACTTACACCTCCGAAAAACGACTGTTTCTACACAAACCAGGTTGTGTTATTTTCCCCGTTAGTTAATTAGCCATTTATTTATTTGCCTATAAGTAATTTAAATTATTTAAAATTGCTGGCGATATCTTGAAGTTTTCGAGCATTTGCAATTTTACACCCCGTTCTAGAAAACGTCTCAAATATAAATGCCCCATTTTAGATCAGTCTCAAAATCATGACCCCGTTGGACGGCACATACCTGTATAGGTATTATGAGGGAGTACCCCCTCCCCTAGGGATCAATACCTGGTCTTTGTATTATGAAGTGTTGTTTTTCTCTACATTGTTTCTGTTTACCCAAGTGTAAAAATGGATACCTGCTCGCTGCAAACAATTACGGAATCCTCGCAAAATAATGGGGGTTAACCCCTATTTCAGACCTGACCCAAAATTTGATACTTTATTTCAGACCTGCCCACGAACTGCTTCCACTTATCAAGAGAGGAGAAGATAAAAAGTAGCTTCTTCTAAAAACTTGACTCAATTCCAGACCAGATCGCTCAAACCTAACCCTATTTCAGACCAAAATGGTCACAATCTATAGCCTATTTCGGACTAAAACGACTCGAAAGCCGTACCGTTTGGTGCCCCACATACCTACCTACCTTACATAAGGGAGTACCCTCACTACCCCGCCCCAGGGTCAACTCCATGATGGACTAGCAATGGGGGAGTAGTAATGCTCCCTGTTGTCACACACTACATAAACTGTGATTAACCTAACTGAACCAGGAGAAAAAGGGTAAAACTGAGAAACCAAAGAAAATGTGCATTATTGTGTAACACAAACAGGAAAGTGACAGGAGCCAGTGAAAAAGGGGTGGTTACTGGGAATAAAGGGTCCAGGGAGTTGAGAGTCCCCTGTCTCCACCCCTCAGTCCCTCACCCCACCCCGGTCCGCATGTCTGGAAATTCTGCCTTGCTTTTACATGGGAAAATTTTACCTTAACTAGCTACTGTACCACGATGACAAGTTGTCAATGAATATTCAGGTCTGAAATTTCAATAAGTAACATATGGGGATGGAAGGGACTTCATATATCTCTATCTCAGTTTTTAGCCAGCTGTTGCCAATGTGGCAATGACTGGGAATTAGTAATACCCTTTTTCATTTGTGTTCTTCTTTTTTTTATCAGTTACTTATCCCGGAGCTTCCAGGTTTGGCTTGGCCCCTGGCTTGGCCCTGGTTATGATGTCACGTATTTATGACGTAAGGAATTCAGAGCAACGAAAGGTACTTTAAAATGAAATCAGGAGGTCTTTATCTAACCATGTTACTATAGTGTTCTTGTCATGACACAATTTTTTATTCGTCATAGACTAACTGCTGTTAGCTTTGTGGTAGCCACATATGTGTCTCCTATAAAACAGATGCACAATAAAGTTAAGCTCCTCATGTGAGCTCATTTCTTAAGTAAAGCTAGTATCCTTTTTACCCTGGGGATGATGGGGGGAGGGGGGGGGAGGAGACAGCTGGGTCCAATCCCCTAGGGCTTTTCTTGTTACTGCTGTACTATTTGAAAGTTTAGGATAATTTATAAACTAGAATTTGTCAGCCTCATTGGTTGGCCCTATGGTACAAGGAGAGTTACACTGTTTCTTGAAGTAAATGAACAGTATAATTATCGAAAGAAAGGGTAAAACTAGAAAATTATTTATGCTGTTTCAAGTGCACTAAATTCGAGTACATGCTACAATTAGCATGCAAGTCACGCTTAAAACATACAGAACAACTCAAACACTAAAAAAGCTGTAAGAGATTTATTATGATTAACATATAAATCACTCACTTGTCTGAAGAAATTTTCATAGACGGTCGCATGCCCCGCTGACAGCTACAAGTAAAACAAAGACGAGGAATGAGTGCATGTTAGCCGTATCAAGATAAGAAATCTTAAAAATTCCATCTATGTTGATACAAGGGATGTATACAAGAGCTAAATGTCACGAAAGAAACACGATGGATTAATTTTTAAAGAATTAAAAAATCGCTGAAATAGAAAAGTACTTAAGTGACGTTCACTATTGAATAAAAACAGTAGGTAACTCATTTTTTAATGAGCTTTAAGTTTCTTCGCTGAGAAAAGCTATTTTGTAAACTTGATAAAATGGCCATTGACAACATCCAGATCTTGCTTCAAGGCAATATACGGAAAGGCTACGTTTACGGTCGTTAACAAGCGGCAAGCATTTAGTTCACAGTTCCAAGCTCCAAAAACCAGAATTAAAGGAAAAAAAACACAAGCAAGGCATCTGGAGAAACCCGGGAAGCGTGAATGTGTCAAAACACAATCGGTTATTGTACTTTTCAATTTCCAACACTTGGTCCATTTAGCCTTGCAATAAGCTATACACTTATGAGTTGCAGATATGAAATTATCAGCGCTCAATAATAGTAAGCTCGTAAACTAAGGCATCGTTAACGAGATCAAATATCAATAAGTAACACAAAATATCACGAACATGACATTCTTCAGAATTTCACGAGAAAAGAAATTGCTCACCTGCGAAAGGGATGGTATACTAGAAGCCATGTTTATGTCCGGAGATATGGCGGGCTCAAATCAAGCCCCTTTACAGCGGCTCATTGTAACTCGATTTATGCGCAAGTCCTTTAATACGCAGCTAGAGTCCAGCTTCTTTCTTTCACTTCCTCGTCCAAGATGGCGATCGGATCGAAGATAGAGCTTGGCCGGGTAATATTTTCAATATTCTTTAAATTTAATGGAGAGATTGAGCTCATTGTGTTCTGAATGAGAACCAGTATTGATTCTGAGATGGATGAACCAAATATTGTTGGAACGAATAGAGTTAGAAAGCCGAAATGGAATCACAAAAGGTCAAGAAGCTTTATTAGTTAGTTGCGCGCATAAGAGTTCCCAAACTTGGCTAAACATTAAATACAGTAAAAACGTAGGTTCCAAGGTATTTAACGATAGTAGAGTTTTTGTTCTTATTTAAAATTCTGTATGTTCCTGATCTTCCACGTTATGCATGTACTGTACGTTAAGCGTGTTTGTCCGGGGGTGGTGGTGAGAGGGTATGAGAGAGCACGTTTCTGGGAAACTCCCTACCTACCCCTCCCCCAACCCAACATTTTGCTCTAAGTGATAATAAGTAAAAAACATTTGGGGTTAGGGGAGGGGTAGACTGCGAGTAGTCTCTAATTTTGGCGATTGTGATTGTGGGGCGGGCAAAATACACACGCGCGCGCGCGAAAGTTCGAGGAGACGCGACGCGAAGGGAGCGCCGAAAATTAGAGACTACAGACAAAGCCAGGGAGTTTGAATTAAGCGCGTACATTCCAAGTGCAAAACTCTGATTGGCCCTTTTTTGGATACTTGTCAACAATCTGGCAACAGTAGACAAGCTGCTGTCAACACTCATGATAACATTGACTCCGTTTTAGTTTACTGAGAGGGCAGACAGATTACAGGCTTGTCTGGACAAAATAGCGAGGGTTGTTCAAAATTACATTCGGTTCGGCTGGAGATTGTTTGTACCAAGCCATTCCAAGAGCTGTTAAAATCACAACCCACTCGTCTACTGTGAGTTGAGATTTCATCTAAATTTTAACATCGGTACGGGACCGATCGACCGGAACAAAGTATTGTCTGCACGGATGAAGTACAAAACTCACTCTCGGCTCGCTGGCTGCTTTGTTTTGCTCTGCGTTGAAATAAAACTTTCAGCCGACGTTGAAGGAGGTTTTTCGCGTCTCTAGCCACCAAATTTTTCCGATGTAAGCTTAGAAAGTGGCCAAAAACAACCTCTGCCGGCGGAGCTTATTTACAATCATGCCCGATTAGAATAAGATGCAACGTACGGAAAAAGAGCCGACTGCAAGTATATGTTTTTTTGATATACAGGAACTTCCTGGCTCGCTGGAAGTTTCATTTGCGTTAGCATCGACCTCAAACTTTCGGTGAAAGTAGAAAAAATTTGCCGCGTCTTCGACGTTATTTATTAATTTTTTTCGATGGGATTTTTGGAGACGAAGAAAATGACCTCGGCGACTGCTAAAACCATAAAAGTGTTTGACGGGCCACTTCTTGGGACTAAAAATTTACTGACGACCGAAATTCCAAACTCAATGTTCATTTCTTCTTCGAGATGAGAGGCTGGAATTTTCCTCTTGATCACGGCCCATCCAGTCGAGTACTGGTTGAATCCAAATAAACAATGCGAACCGTTTCATTTGCGATAACATCTTCCGCAGTTTATCGATGACAGGAGCAAACACATGACAGGAGGCAAGAGAAGGGACCCCATTGGTTGCGCTTAATTGGCTTGAAAGACGATATGAGATTTACACCTCAAAATCACTCGGCCGTGAAAGGTCAAAATCCTGGGCTAAGTCTGTAGTCTCTAATTTTCGGCGCTCCCTTCGCGTCGCGCCTCCTCCAAATTTCGCGCGCGCGCGTGTGTATTTTGCCCGCCCCACAATCGCCATCGCCAAAATTAGAGACTACTCGCAGTCTAGGGGAGGGGTAGGTGGGGAGTTCCCGAGAAATGCGTAATGATCCAAAACAGCTTACTGCAAACATCACTTTATCACTTGCATCATCTGTCTTAAAGGATGGAGCATTTTATTTTTGAGCATAGGGTTGGGCGAACACCAAAAACACTTCCTGTCAAGCTTTCTCAAGGGAACAAAAAAATAAATTGCTTGGGGAAAACTATGAAGGAAAGAAATGTCTTGTAGACTAGTGAAATGCACGTGATGCAGAGGATAACTATACCCTTCCACGGTTTTTTCAACTCTTCACATGAACCAGTTAGTGAAAATCCATCGACACTGCTGTAAAGAGCTCCTTAATATTAGTAAAGTTGCCACATTTAAGAGTGATAGGATGAAAACTAACACCACAAAGTTGCAAAATTTTATGGACGTTTGTATGGGGGGGGGGGGGGGGGGCAAGTTTGTCCTGCTACCATACAAACATCTGTAAAATTTCATGACTTTTTGCAGCTATATCTTTGTTTCTTTCTGACATATCACTCTCAAACTTGGCAAGTTTGCTAATTTTAAGGCGCTCTCTTTAGCAGTATCGATTATTTTTCACTATCTGGTCCTTGTCAAAAGTTGAAAAAAACTGGAAGGATCTATTAAGTCATAAAAAAGTTTGGCTGGAAAAGTCTCCCTGACTGCCCCCTCCCCCAATGTCCCTGTCCTAAAACTGCATAAATTTTGCACTTTATCGTGAGGTTTGTAGGCTTAGCACATACCAGGGTGCATTTTCAAAATGAAAAATGTGCTGCATAATTGAAATTATACAAATAAATTATACTCTTTTTATGTTTTTAGTGTGCAGTTATCAATGTGGTTATTTTATAGTTTCAAATCATAGGTTTTTGTAAGACCTTTGCTTCTTGGTATTGAATGGAATGCACCTTAGGCTAAACCACAGCACCCTTTTTTCCCTATCCACAATAGATAGCAAGCCTAAATTCACTTAACACATTCTTTTGTTAACTTTCCACATAACGCTTGCTTCACAGATTGTCTTGTATGTGTTCTTTCCTGTTGCCATGTTCTTCTACTTCAATATGCCAGAATCATACGAGGATTTTATGACACAGAAAAAGGTTTGTGTATGCTATATCTTACACCGTGTTCTTCATATCTATTTCTGGCAAGATATCTGTGATAAATTTGTGCACATCAGTGTAAGAGCAGAATAGTTCACTTCTCCAACAGAACCTAATGTAGCTTCTTCTTTCGTGTCGCCCATAGGTTCAATAGACATTAACGAGACAAATTTTATTCAGTCAATTCTATTTTTCTTAAGTTGTAAGTACAAACGACCTCCAAAAAGTATGTGATGATATGATGAATAATGATGGTTCTTAGTAAACCTTAAAAGTACTGATACCCCAGAATTGGTGACACCCAGAAAATACAAAAGTTAATGATGGAAATTCAGATTGTCGCGAGTGTGGGACAAAGAAAAAATCTGAGTCCCTGACAGGAATCAAACCAATCACCTTCCATACACTAATCAGATGCTCTAACCACTGAGCTACTGGGAGACTTGTGTCGAGTGAGGTTATGTCAACTGGGTTCCTGGTGACATTTGCCCTGCATACTGCTAGGATCAGCAATGTCAAAAGGGCCTTGTAGGATGGATGATAAATAAAGAAAGTTGGAGAATTTTAAGCTCCGATAAGAAATAAGAAAAGATGGAATGAAAGTAGTTACCACAAAGTAGTGACCTGAAGTAAAACTTCGTTTCTGTGGAAACTTGGAACAGTGGGGAATAACCGAATCCTATTCGCCAAATTTCCGAACTGCTAATGTCTTTCTGAAAATGCTAGCTGACGTTATTTTACACTCTAAATGACATATTTGTCCCTCCAAAAATAATAGGAATTAACCAGTCACTGTTTTACGAAAGTCTGAGGTGATGTTGTGCAAAAGAAATCTCTAGTGTTCACTGCAATTTTAAATCCAAATACCTCAGGTGATTTAGGTGTGGCAAACAGATATTCCACCAAAACGAACCATTGGGTGGCCCCAACAGATACAACATGACGCATAACAGAATGTCTAATGAGAGTGCTTCTGAGGCATAGTAGTATGCAATCACCTCTTACATCCTTATTTAAAAGTAAACTAAGAATGGAAAGGAAGAAGCCATTTTTCGTAAACACTGTTGATAATACACTTTGAAAAATTAAGGTACCGGTATGCTGCTCAATACATGAAAAACTTGATCGTTACCATCAGTAAATAGACGTATTTTAGTAAGTGAATTGGTCCTTTTCTTTCCAGGGAAACATACAAACACATCAAATCAGGGTTTTCAATAAGGGCCGGCTCATGTTACGACTAACATGAGAAACATTCGCACAAAACACGAGCCTTGGATCGGCCAAGATTTATTCAGGAAAAACAAAAGAATCTTGCCTACATTCTGAGTAATTTCAGTGGCGATTTGTGTTTCCTTTTCTGTTCAAATACCCTAATTCTTGCTCCAGAATGCAGGAAATGCATTCTAAGAGTCCCAAATTTTCAAAATTTTCTGGGGGAGCACACCCCCGGACCCCCCTAGAATTTCGCACCTTCGGTGGGAGTAGTTCATTCTCCACCTTCTCCTACAATTTTGCCAGCTACTCAGATTCCTATTGAAAACCCTGCAAATACAGTGGAAATATAATTCAGCACACAGTAAAAAAAGTCAGTCGTTTCCTCTGATGTAGGGTCGTGGGGGGAGGGGAGGGGGTAGTGTGCAGGGTGAATTTTTTGGATGAGAAAGATTGGGTGCACTGCTTGGCCCCTGCTAACTAGATATTATTAAATTAAATAGAACAACTTCAAAATATGACCCAAAATGGGCATGGTTAAAGGAACTATGTCACGGCGTTTTGATTCATTTTTCTGATCGACAAAGTTATTTTCTCATTGAAGGAAGCCTCAAAATAATAGTTTCCTAACTTAGAAAAACACCAAAGAAGTAATAATAAACCAAAACTAAACAAGGATGGCTACAACTGAGGGAGATTAAGACGGATTACGAAAGACGAACTTGAGAAAACTTGCCAATTTTTTCAAGATGCGTTATCTGTGACGTAGCTCCTTTAAGTTTAAAAAACAATGTTCCATGTTTCAAGGAAAATAGTTTCTCACATCAAATCTTATTTTTGTCCTACAGAAAGAACTTTACCCAGCGGATGAAGACTGCCATGTAAGCCCTTTTTAACCTCTTAACATAAACAGTTTTAAAATTTGTTTCACTTGTTATAAATGAGCAATCATGACCTACAGTTGAACTTCTTCTTACATAGCCATAGTTTTTCAGGGTTGACACCCTTCAGGATTTAAATGAAGCTTTCTTGATATTTCCCTTACTTTTCATTGTCCAAAAACCAATGCATGGTGATTCTCTTAATGGTAAAACCACAACATTCAGTTCAGAAATTAAAACTCCTTGAGGATGTGTCAAAAGTAGTCCCATCTTACATGTATCAATAGCTTATCAAATACTTGTGGTAAGCTGGCCAAAAATAATTCTGACTTTTCCTGCCTTTGATGCTATGTTAAGAAATTTCTCCCCATCTTGCTACAAAATTCCGATGTTTCCTAGACCTTGGCAAAAATTCCTGTTTTCCCACGCTGTTTCAACCCTAACATAAATACCTCCTTGCTATGAACAGTTCACTTGCCCCTGTGGAGGCCAGTGAAATTCCCACTTTATGCACAAGTCCATAAATTCAGACAACTCTTTGTATTTACCGACATTCAGCCATGTTTCATTGTTGTCCATTTAGAGATTGGTCTGTCTCAGAATAATAACGAATTGTTTTCTCTGGTTGTCTGTATATGGTGTTCTCATAATGCCCAGAGGTTACATATGTAGTCAAGTGTTCATGTGTAACCAGAATCATTACTCAGGGTCCCTGTCCGTGACAAGCCACCACCCTTGTGAAAGGTGGAGACAACCCTGTTAATGACAGTCTCAAACGATGGTGTTTTACTCTCAGAGAACCAATGCAGAAAGAATTGCAAATTGCAGATCTTTTTGTGTATTGAGGGCAAAATCAGAAAAGTGTATCACAAAAATGTCATGAGTGATACAAGTTAATTGAAGGCCCCATTTACATGTCTTGAGTTATTTCATCCTGGGATGAGTTTCAGCCTGGGTTGACTTTTATCTCATCCTGGGATGACTTTCATCTCAGTGTCTGGTCATTTCAGCTGTAAGTGTTTACATGATTTGGAGCAAAAATGGGTTTGCCCTGCAATGATTTAATCCCTGGGCGAACCCATTTTTGCTCCAAATCATGTAAACACGTACAGGTAAATGACCAGACACCGAGATGAAAGTCATCCCGGGATGAGATAAAAGTCATCCCGGGTTGAAACTCATCCCGGGTGAAATAACTCATGTAAACGGGGCCAAAGTACGGGACCAGGAATTGAAGTCTCGTAGTTGTACTCAATCTGGTACGTGTAGTCCAATGTGAAGGTAGCTATTAAAGAAGACTGACTGCACACCATTTTTCGTAACGGCAGACTTGTTTTTTTTTATTCTGCAGAGACCTCCGACAACAATTGAAGATATAAAAAAAGCCAGAGAAAAAATGTTAGAAGCAAATAGGAAAGAAAAAGCCCAAAAGGAGACAGATGCTTAACCCTGTGAAGGTCTTGCAACAAAATGTAAACTTCCTCAGCCAGAAAAAAGTTGGAAACTCCAAAATGTTTCACTTTTAATAGGACTCTTACAAAGCTCCAAAATACTATAAATACTAAATAAATTGTACAAAATATGTTGCTAGATTTATACGTATATATCACAGGCTTTGTCATGAAAACTATTTATATACTTAATAAGCTCAATGTACATTTCCATTAATGTTATTTGATTTATTTGTTCTATTTAAATAACATTGTATGGCAATGCATTGGGGAAATTGTTTTGTTTATACTTTCCTTTTTTTAAGAAAAGACTTTTTCTAACTTCGATTTCTGTTATGTAAAAATATAGGTTATATATGTGCTTATTCTAATCTCTGTACTGTTCGCTTCCAACAAATTTAAGTTACATCTGAGATCCTGTTGTTTCAAAGTAAATGTAAGGTGTTTTATTAGAAGGTATTTCATGTCACAACTATTAGAACTGATAACCTCTTTATGCCATTTTAAGCAGAAACTGACACACAACCATCCTGGGGGGGAGGAGAAGGGGGAGATAGCCTTTGCACAGGCTTCCCAGGGGTGCAATCAGATGTTTGAGATCATTCCTTCAACTGCATAGGACACCTAATGTCCTCCTGGCTTTAAAATTGTTTCCTGCTCCCTTTGTTCTACGTCCTCTGTATTCTTGCAGGTTCTTACTTTTTTTGTTTCCTTATTACTCTTTGACAACTGATTACTAAACAAGTGGCTCTTTTTCTGTTGAGCATTGATAAGTAATACACAGCAAAATCCCACTTATAAGCCCTGGGCTTATGTAAACATCATAAGGAAATTTGGGTTCTCAAGCACAAAATAATATTGAGGAATAGAACCAAAATTTATTTTGGTCAATTTTGTGTTTAGGAGATGTGGTATGCTTACATGTACATGAACACGTATATCTAGGAGAGATTTTAACTAGACTGATGTTACCAAACTGCTGGTCCTATAACTGAGGGATTTTACAGAATGAGTGGCTGGGTTGTATCTAATTTGCAAACTTGAGCCAAAGAAATAAAACAACAACAAAATCTCGATATATTTCATAACACGTGTGGCATGGATGCATCTAAATGTTCATGTTTATCTTCTATCTTGGCGATACAAATCAGTCAAGGCAATTGAAATAAAGGACAGTGTTCTGTACTAAATTAGGTTGAAATCTGAATTCAATTTAAAGACATTCATTAAGACGGATTCCGCTCAACGTTCGAGCAATAAGTGCAAAAAATATTTACCAAAAAACTACTCATAGCACGGTAACATTTTAAATGCTGTTTGAAACATCTCACTCTAGTTCGCTTGCCCAAGTGACCCCGCAATGAAATTCTCAAGCATTCTCAAGAAAATTAATTTCAAAACTCGTAATAGTATGCTAAAAACGGGCGCCATTTTGTTTTGAACTGACATGAAGCGTCTTTTCAATTGAAATATGGATAACTTCAAATCCAATTTTCTCTCGCGGGGTCAGCTTGGGAGCAAAAGTAACGATAAGTTCTTCTTATCTGTTATCAAAATGTGACAGTGCTGCAAGTATTTTTTTGGTAACTTAATTTTTGCACTTACTGCTCAAACGTTGAGCGGAAATCGTCTTAAACATGGGTTTCTATTTTTCTTAATTTAATGTTATTGATGAGTTTTATAAATTGGTAGTTGGCTATTTTTAATTTTTATTTAAAGAACGTTTAGCTCTCCACGATATTGCTATCTCTGACTCTATATTTAAGAATGATATTGAAAGCTATGAGTCATCATAAAACTGATGTCTCCTTGCAGCAATCAAAACTTGACATCTAAAGGTTAAACTCCAAGGCTCTGACTCTGCAGTCTGTAGATGCAATTCTTAAGTGTTGCCACTCAAATGAATGCCACCGATCACTACTTTCTGATGACACTGTTTATTTTAAGCATTCACCAAGTGGAAATTTCATCAGTTGTTCTTTGACACGAAGGCCAGTCCACTGAGTTATTATTCAGCAGCAATGGCAGTTTTTCAGGGTACGACCATTTCATGACTGAATTTGAATTCACTACTGACTGGGGAAGGTGAAGGTAGAAACACATTGTTAGAGGATGAGCTCTTTAACGTCTCCCGGTGCATGTTTCTTTTTCCTGGTTTTGGTTCACAATAGTCAAAGATCTTTAGAACCTTGATGGCCTGCAAATGAGGAAACAAGAGACGAAAATAATTACCGTTTATTCACGATGTTATGCAATCAGTAAAATTTATTTTGTACAGAAGAGGTTGCAACTACTGTAAAAGGTTAAGATTCATTTTTCAACTTGAAAATTCATCATGAAGTGTAGAGAGAGTTGCAATTGTTACATACCATGTAGATAGCCACAATTCCTCCAAGTACAAATCCCGCTAAGACATCTGTCCATGAGTGCATGTGCTCTCTTATTCTGTTCAGGCCAAAGAACAGGGACACCATAATGCAGCCACATTGAATGAAGGGCTTCAGGAATAAACCTCTGTCTTTGGTTGAGAATGTTTCGAAGTAAAGCTTTGGAAAGAGTAAAAACAATAACCGTAAGTGTCACATTAAAATGGTTATGCTTAGTCAGGGATTTCTCAGCCTTGAATAAGTGGCCATTACAAATTTATACAGTTTTCCTGGTTGTTAGGCATGCAAAAACGGTGATTCAAATGCAAAGCAAATTCTGTTACTTACTGCTAGGAAGAGCATGCCATACATAGTGCCAGATGAATGTGCAGAAGGAAATGATCTCCTACAAGAAAATGATTTAATAAAGTTAAATATCAGTGTAATATTTGCTGAAACTATGAGTGTATTTAGCCCTTCCTTATATTTAGCTCCCACCCCTTAACAACCTCCCCATAAGAAATTTATTGCCAGGTTTAATTCAGCATGCAAAGGAATTGCTGTCCAGTAGCCAAGGGATAACGAATTTTTCTAATATGCTAATTCACCTTTAATTATCTGTTACTTGCCCAACATCAAACACCAGTTTTTGTCTGACGGATACAACAAGGCCTAATAACATAGCCAGGAATTTACTGGCTAGTACATGACCGATTTGTTCCAGTTGACCCAAAGGGCAAACTCAAAATTCATTTTCTTTGTTCTCTGCTATTTCAGGTTGGGTATGGGCCCCTTGGGGCAACATTAAAATACCTATATAGTTAATAACATCCTAATATTGCTGACAAGGTACATCCCTGGCCACTATCTCAAATGTGGTTATCACCTTCATCTCTGCTTTCCTTTGATATTCACAGTAAGCAGGATGTATGTCACAGTAAATGTAATGAATACGACCCAGTAGGTCAGTGGTTAGAGCATCTGGCTAGTGTTTGGAAGGTCATCAGAGATTGTTTCCCACCAGGGGAATCAAACTTGGTGGGAATCAAACCCAGTTTTCTTTGTCTCAGGCTCCTGACATATTGAACATAGTTTCAAACTTTCTCATTCCTTTGATATTGTTGTATTTAACATCTAAAAACAATTTTTTACATCACTCAAGAAGTTTTTGATTGATAAAGGTTAATGTTTATTGCATATTTTTCTGGTATCAGCTGTTCAGAGCATTGTTTTCCGTGGGTCATGTGAGTGATGGCCAAAGGTCACGCAACCAATTGAAGACCGCAGTGAGCAATAGTACTAAAGAAGGATGCATTGTTTGCTCACTCCAATCTTGCCAAGCTTTTAGCCCTTTAAGCCCTGATATAAAAATTCATATTCTCCTTACTGTTATCCATACATTTCTTAAGGAACTGGTAAGGAGAATTTGTCTAAATATCAAAACATCTGATCCTTAGCGATCACCTTCTTCATTCTCATCACTTGAATGTTTGAACAAGTAGTGATAATGTAAAGAGAAATTTCATTTGCATCACTGTTAGGGCTTAAAGGGTTAATTGTCCTCTCTGTGATAAACTTGCCTCCCTTACAATGAAAATAGAAACTATCCTAGCAGTCTACAGGTCACAAATGTCTTTATGATCTGCCAGACGTACCTTGCTTTTTCAATCGCAGCTAAATCAGTGCCTGTGCATTCATAGTTTGTAATATACCCCTCGCTGCAGTTAACCAGGCTCATGTTTGGTTTACACGCTGCCAGAAAGTGCGGTCGGAGTTGACCCACGTATACTTTCACAAACAAAGTGAAGAGCAGATTAACCAGGGTGCCATACAAGAACACAAATATTATTTTATACATCCTGAAAAGAGAAAGGGAAAAATAATTACATGTAGTTAGTGACGGATATTTGTACACTGTAAATTAAACTGTCATTTACGTTTGGGTCGCCCGACTTACATTAACAACTGCAACACGAAATCAATACTCTAAGGTATACTCATGAATAGTGTTGCTTCAATCACAGCTTGATTTTATTCTTCAATAATTATGCAACTATGGTAATAAGTACAGTTGACTACCAGTAACTCTACGGGAAATCAAAAAAGGTTTGAGTTGTCGTGAGTTTGAGTTATCAAGGGTAAAATTATAAAGAAAATGACCTAAAGGGAAAAAATTCACTTTGAGTTAGTGGGAGGTTCGAGTTAATGAGGGTTTTGAGATACCAGGTAAGTGTATGAATAAATAATTGAACTAAGTTTAGATAAATACAAAACAAATAAATAAATAAATAAATAAATACATAGATAGATAGAAAATACGTGTTAAGTGTATAAATAAATAATGGAATAAACAGTTAAATCAAAATAAATAAATGAATAAATAAACAATGTAGTGCTGTCATAACGCTCTGAAACCAGTCAAAAATTAGTGAAGCGAACAAAGGGATTTTGCCAGTGATCGGAAAATGAATAAAGCCATGTATAAAAATGAATTGAAACAGTAACTGAGAAAAAGGTGACTGTATCTTCAGAATCCTTGCCTTATCTTAAGATCTACTGTAGCTTATTAGTAGAGTCTTAATAAGGTCCTTAGGACCAGGGATCAAATTGGTGGGATCAGACATTAGAGGTGGGGGATCTGAGATTACAAGTTTCAGGGTCAAAACATTTGTTTTAGGGACCACAGATCAAGGTGCACAGTTTTTCATGGGATCAAATTGGTAAATAAATGCTTTTGGGGTCAGAGGTTAGAGATTTTGGTACAAAAATTGGATCAATGATAAAACAGGAAATCCTAAGAACTTTTCAACAGGGAGCCTGTTGCACACTGTTTTGTTTTCGACATGTGAAAACCAGATGTACATGCCTGCTTGTAATTGTCCAGTTTTGAGTTACCATAATCAAGACTGCTGGATAACAGGGTTAGTCTAAATCTCAAGTAAAATATTCACAAATACCAGCGAAAAAATGAGCTGTTCTCAACTCTGTGTATTGTTTTATTTTATGATTCAGTACTTTCTTACTGGTTTTTGTGCATATTTTACTTCTGAGACTGTAAAAATGCATCTTTAGTACTCTCACTCAGGGGTCTTGGTGAACTTGAAGCTGGACTATTATAACTGTGGAGTTGCCTGACCTTTAACCCTATCACTCCTAGAGTCAATTATAGAGACATATAAAGTATTCTAACTTTTGAGTCTGTAGATGAAATCTCATGGTGTGATCAAATGAAACCTCTTTGGCAATACTTTCACATAATGGTACTATTTGTTTTGCGGAATTTGAAAAAATGAAATTTGGGATTTTTCTTGAATTGGGCGATTCCAGAAAATATCCACACCATACCATGGATGGCTTTTCGGGATTCTGAGGGCAAGGGAGGGGGGGTCTTTGAACTGGAAATCGGAAGGCATGGGGGGATACTACTTACGATTGGAATTCCGAGGGCATGGGGGGGTTTTAGATCTAGGATTTCCACGGGAGACAGACAAGAGTGTATTACACGAAACGCTAATTCAGTTCGCAAATAAAGCATGAACTGACAACACTGCTGACTACCGCGGAAGCAGGATACAAGACATGCAAGCATTGATCGATCAGACAGGTGTCCGTGTTCATTTGCAGAAGAAAACCGACAAAACGTGGGTTGTACATCAAGCTCCAGAGGCTTTAACGTTGATGAATTTCTTATCAGATTAATAAAATATGAAAAATCTATGTTTCTTTATACTGCTTGTTTATTTCTTGTACTCCTGTTGTATGAACAGCGAAAACTCACGCCAATCCCTCGTTTCTACAGAGCGCCTGCTGGGTTTTGCACTTCGCACAAATTGGGGAAATGGCCCATTAAGTAACAAAGAATTCTCAGCAAGAATCTGACAGAGACTGGACAACTTTTTTTTGATGCCATTTAATTTCAGAAATGCTGCACATTTTGTATATCTTTGAAGGCAGTTTCTGTATAAATACATCCAAAAGATTTATCGAATGACAAAACAATCTTGTAGGATAATTCGGTAAATTGTGATTGTCCGGGTCAGTGTAGTCCTGAGGACTGTTTGAGGTGACATTGACTGACGTTTTGATAACCTGAGCGGAAGTCATCATCAGAGTCAAGTGAACTGTGAATCGTCAGTAGTACCATTTACAATCTTGTAGGACTTCAATATTTCCTCGCATTGTTGGACCTGGGTTTAAAATGTATGTTCGAAAGGGCTACGAGACCATTTGTGGACACACATTTTGTCCATTCAAGGCGAAACATGGTCTTTTTGACTGAGGACGCCATTTTTGAAGCTCGTGGGATTGGGAGCGACTGTTGACCCCGATGGCTCAAATTCAAGATGACGGAAACGAAAATACACTCGATCGTAATATCTTCCAAGTGTACACACGTACATCACATGATATTCTTATTTTAATGTTCTGTACCAGTTTAGAACAATGTAAAGTTAATGTAGGTTGCATCTGTTGAACAGCAGTAAGGAGAAAACTTATAATTTTTTTTAAATTTTCATTCCAGAATTTCTGGAGTCATAATGACTCCCTCTATAACCAGCTGTACTGAACAGAAGTAGAGTCATTTGAAATAGTTTTCTATAAAATAAGCAAAATTGGGCATATTAGCGAACCTTGCAGGTAATTCCGAAGGGTTTGACAAAAAAAAATCGAAAATCCGAATGGGAGGGGGGGTTTACGATTATGGAAATCCGAGGGCATGGGGGGAGAATGCATTTTGGAAATTCTGAAGGCAGGGGGGGGAGAGGGGTTAAAATATGGAAGCCGTCCCTGGCATGGTATGGATGTTTTCTGGAATCGCCCATTTTTATTCTGGCCACTACTGGGAGTGAAAGGGTTAAAACTTCCTTATTATTACTATTCTGATGTTGGGACCAAGAGGATTAAATCATGCTTCACAGCAGAGAATGACCAGTTTGCATTACCTTTGGAATAATGGTTTTTTGGTGTAGGGTCCACACAGTACATTTTCATCTCCATCCTGGCTATACTGCTCTCTCCCAATATCCCCACTGTAGTAATTCCTTCCTAGTTCACAAATAATGATCTAAAAATAATAAATATTACAGTTATACCACAACTGTAAATAACCAGAACTATTAAAAAAAAAAACCTTAGACTGGTATAACTGTTTTAAATTCACCTATATACTGAGCAAACTTTTCAAAAAAATAAGTACCGGTAATGCAATGCAATGGCAAGAAAGGAATTTGGCTCATAGAGAGGATTTAACACTAAAAAATGGTGCAGATAGTTGTTGTGATGCCCTTTCATATTACCGCCACAAGACTAATTTAGATATAGCTGGTTACAAACTTGTACTTGGGTTTAAATTTTGGGTTGTGGTCAATATGGTAATATGTCTTGACCTTGGAATCTTATCACTCCTCGCTGCTAGGGGCAGTCACTAGTGGCTAAGATGATGAGTGAATGAGTGGCGGCTGTATTTACAGGCTAGTTGTGTCTAAGAATACAGGGAAGAAAAAGGGAAACCATAAACATGTCATCTGGCATAGATCACACTGAGATCCAAGCACCATATTGTGCAATAAACCACTGTGTCATGGGTGATCACGTGGATGCAATGACATAACATTGCATAAACAAAACGTATACACAGATAAAATCTAACAAGTGGGAGTAAAATGTAGATTTATCTAGGCATCATGGCACGCGAGTCCACGTTTAAGAAATTTGTCGTACATATTAAACCCTCGCAATACTTTCCCTGTTCCTGCAGTGAGGAGTTGTACAGAACGTGTGAAATATGAAACGTGCGAAACATGAACTACGGGGGTCGCGACTTCAGCTTTACAAATCAACAGGTTATATATTGGCCGTGAAAGATTTACATTGCGGAAAAAAGGTTGTTGGTCCATATTTTACCCAATGTTACCAATATTTGACTTGCGTGAGTTACATCGGAAACCGCTCATAACTAAATTACAATTGTCGAGTTAATACACACCGGATTCATTAAATATTGACCAACCATTAACGTCAATAAAACAAGTTCTATACTCATCGATTGATCAATCAGCACAAAAATAAGAAGGCTTTCGGAATGTAATTTTCTAAGATTACAATGGATTAGTCACGAAGTGCTCCACGAAACATAGGGATTGATTAGAGTTTTTGGCTGACTAAAGGAATCGTTAAAATAAAGAAAAAAATCGTTCATCTTCCATATACGTGTTCACGAAAACAACTTTTGTGCGGTCAATATTAGACTCCTCCCGTAATACCCTTTACAAGATCGTGAACCTAAAATGTAATGCAGTCGCGTCAGAAAACACGTTTCCTATAAACCCGTTAATGCGAAGGTTTTAAACTTTTAACAGAATGTTTTTGTTAACGTGAAAAAATGACTAAAACGCAAGTTTAATTGAAAGACACCTATAGAGAAAACATACCATCTTTTTCCGACTTCACCCACGCGACAAATTCTCGAAGGCATTGTCTCAGCGCGCGTTGAGAAACATTTGTTAAATGAGGCTATTTTCAAACGCGTTAAACGAAACTACTCACCACAAAAACTGGAAGAACGACTGATACCAGAATTACCGCCCATGTTGGAAGCGTTTCTCTCGTCGTAAGGGGGTATTTTATGCTGTCATCGTCGCAGAAGAAACCGCGGCGGTATGGAGGAATGACTAAGCCCAAAAGCGCGTTTACTAAACCAACGATTAAAAGGCACGCTAGATCGGCGATTTGGAAAAGCTTTGCCGAGGACATTATTGCATCCGAAGACGTGCTGTTTCTCGTCCCTAACGCCAGCGTTTCGTGGACCTTATGCTGTGTTTGGCGTTTATCGCAACGTAAATATGATTACACCTTTGACCTGCTATGCAGTGAATGAATGCTGGCGGCTAATCGCTAAAACAAATACCTTCTCAAAGCTTGTTATGTATGTTGACATAGAATGTCCCTCGGCTAACGGAAGTTGAAGCCTGTGGGGGGGCCAAGGAGGGAGGGGGGCATTAGTATTACGGGTGGATGGGTGAATTTCTTTTTTCAAAAAGAATTCTCCAGTTCTCGTATCCTTTATTTTCATTTTTCGCTGCCTTTCGCTATCACCCTTGACTAGTTTACATAATTCTCCTTAACATCAGTTTTCGAATTCTGAAACCAATGTTTAGTAAACTGCGGCAAATTAAAAGAGTAGAATTTGACAAGCGCCCCACACTTATTTTATACCCCCCTCCCTGCCGCAATTGAAAATTCCCGACAAAACAAACTGACTTGAAGCTAGCTCAAATTACTGGTGATTTATTTTTCCTCGCCTGTTGTCAAACGTGAGATCGAGTTAACTGAGAATAATAACAAATCCCGGAACTTGCTGATAACAACAAGCAAATATGGTTTATTCGGTTAAATCAGAAACAATCGAATTTACCGGAATAAGATGACATCCTTTTAATATCAGGTTTACACCCCGGATATTAGGACTGTAATTGCCGCTTTTTTCTCCATCATGCGAGAATGCTCACCGGTTGCATGTCGTTAACTTACGTAGCTTTTTTTTGGTTGAATTTCTGTCTTGGTATTCCAATGATTCGAGACATCGTTTTTTGTATAAGAGTTCCGGATTAACCTTTTCACTCAGAAAAGTGTGTCCGGCGTAAGACGAAAAATTAAAAACAATCTCAAAAGTCAACAATTGCAAAATATTAATAAAAATATCAAAATATAAACACTACCACACGAAAGTACTACGGAGGGGGTGTGGGGAAGGGAAGTGGGACATCGTGCAGCACTTTATTTGAAGGGTCACATTTAAGGAATTCATCGCCAAGCTAAAAAGTTAGATCACTTTGCGAAGCTCAAAAGCTTCACTTGATGAAAAGTTATAACCAACTTGGACAGCATGTTAATCGGTACCTACCACTGACCACAGAAAAGTACCGCTTACGAGGCATCACTTCAGGGCATTTCGTCCACAGTCTCAAAACGTAGACCAATTTGTACTGTTTAGTAGCTTGTCATTTCAATCGCTTTAGGATTTATTTCACAGACGGAAAAGGAGAATCACTTTTTAGAGCATAATAAACAGTACCAGCGGCTAAGTTTAACAGCATACAACAGTTTCTCATGAATATATTCTTACACACAATGGGACACAAACATCACCCGGATATGTTAGCTAGAGCTAAGCTCGACTTTAATTTTAGCAACCGGAAACGCACTAGTTAGTAATAAATCGCCCGAGATTTAATGTTTAATCCTTTCAATTCCTGTATCAGCAAGTTTAAAATTGAAATAATAATGATAATAATAATAATAATAATAATAATAATAGTAATAATAATAATAATAATAATAATAATAATAACAATAATAATAAATCCAGAAATAAAATGGTTTTACATGGTAAAAAACAAAGATAAACAGCGCCTCACGAAAGAACAACCCACAACACAGCGAGAATTGACCAACATTTCAGGGGCACCCAACGAGAAAGTTTTAGCAAAACACTTGAAATGCCATTTTCTACTTTCTTAGATTGTTTCGGAACTTTTCCACGGGATGTTTGTGTAAGCTAATACGGCGCTTTGAGCTGAAAGTTTAGGCCGCAGAGAATTTTAGGGATTTTAAAAAAAGGAATCCTATCGGCCGAATTTCCGAGCTGCCAACAGCTGTCCGAAAATGCTACTGTAGCTGACTTTATTTCACAATCTAAACGACATATTTGTCCCTCCGAAAAGAATAGGAATTAATCAGTCCCCTAGTTGCGAAAGTCTAAGCTGATGTTTTGCCAAAGAAATCTCTAGTTTTCACTTAAATCAAATCCGAATATCTCAGGCGATTTAGGCCTGCCGAACAGATACTTTGCTGAAACGAACCGGTGGGTGCCCCTGACATTTGGAACCACCCTGTGAAAAATACGAAAGTACTTCTTAATAGCCTACATTTGTTGAATGGCCGGCACAGTTAAGAATTTTCTTCCACAAACTTTAAAGTTAGAACCACTTTTTACAGCATAATAAAGTGTACCACGAGAAGGTAACGTTCAATAGATTTCATTTCAATGGAAACGTCTTGGTTTGGATAGAACAGCTTGCACCGTAATACTGACAGGACAGAACTCACAAAGCGGGAAAGTACCGCTCAGTAGCTTTCATTTGAAGGGTCAAAACGGTTTAGGGTTTTATACAAAGACTCAAACATAACAAAAAACACCGCAGGAAAGTACGGCTTAATAGTTTTAGGATTTCATAGATAGTTTCACAGAGTTCAGTAATACCACTGCAGAACAACAAACGGCACATCATAGAAGTTCACGGTAATTTTTCCCACGCACGCAAGAGAGGCAAATTAAATTTAAATCTCTTGAGACTGAAGCTACTTGTAGCTTATGCCGAATACGGGTGTGGAGACGCGTAGAAACGGACAGGAACTGCGGTTGAGAAGGAAACAGGGCCTCATTTCCGACTACTTAACCACGAAGTAATATTTAATGGAAAAATCAAAGGAAAATTTAGTAAGATTCTTTTGCTCGAGAAAGCTGTGGATTTCACGTATCTCTTTGAGACATATTTAGTATTGGCTTTCAAGTGCTGTACTCCGTCTGTGGCTATCAAAATAGAGCTACTAATACGTGTATCTTTTTCTGTAAAGCGTAAACAACTGTGTATAGAGACAGTATCATTTCAGTGTTGCTTTACAGGGTAAAGTAGTCCACTCAGTTGCTATCAAAATAAACCCAAACTGCGCTATTTTTGCTTAATAGCTAGTTGAAGGTACTCAAAAGTCTCCATTTGTTTCGGCACGCATTGATAATCTTGTGCAGAATAATAAACAGCCTCACAGGAAAGTACTGCTCAGTAGCTTTCATTTGATCTGAATAGCCACTCTTGAGGATTTCAACCACAGACTCTTGAAAACAGGCAGGAAAGTTCTGCTCAATTGTTTACCGCAGTTGAAAGATAAACACACGCTCGTACACATTCTCAAATGTTAAATACACCTTGCACAGCATCATACACAATAACCACAAGAAAGTTCTGCTTAATAGCTTCAACTTAATCACTCTTAGAGATATCATCCACAGACCCGAAAGTTAGAGCCACAGCGCTACAGGAAAGTGCCGCTGAGTAGCTTTCATTTTACCGAGTGGACACACCTTAGAATTTCATATACGTAAGCAAAACTGGACCACATTTCATGGTGCAAGGTATATAAGGGAAATCGTTAATTTAATTTGGTTCATCTTACGGAAAATTCCCGTTATTCTAACAGAAACAGTCGGACCACAGATTTGTGTCTGTTGGTAGCTGCAGTCTGTAATTTTGGGATTTCGTGTTCTTCGGTCGGCGGGTCTTTAACCTCTGCACTTAATCGCGGAGGGTATGTAATATCTATTTTAGGCGAGCTGTCCGTGAGCGAGTTGCGAAAACAGGTTGGCGTGTGAGAGCCTCACGCTGTAAAAATTGCCAATATGGTGGCAAAGAGCGCCGCAACATGTCGGCAATAACATGTTGGCAAATCATACGTCAACATCATTTTCATGTATGTTACTAAGCCAATATTTATTAGCACGAGTTTATAAGACTCCTTTTTTAAACTGTCTAAATTGGTTAATGTAGCAGTGTTTCCGTAAGAAAGCAATGTTTCCGGACTGATGCAAGAGGTAACAAGATTTGTGCCTCCGTACTCGAGTCATTGGTGACAGTGTTAGATGAGAGGAAATTATTAAGATGGCAACTGAAGTAGAAGGGCCAACATTTTACCTTCAGTGCTTGTATGATCGGCACGCTTCGAAAATAATCTTTTTCATCTAAAAATATTGAATTTATAGTTCGAATGACCTCATTTGTTTTCTTTCATGTCATCTGAAAATGTAATTTTTCTAAAAAGGAAGCCTGTCTTTTCAGCGACTTGACCTGTACAAGACCGCAAGGAGAAAGGATCGACTTTCAGGATTTCTTCTGACGTTCTCAGTTTGTTTCTGACAGGCGAGCTTGATGAATGATGATAACTAGACGCCCACCCAGAAAACAGAAAAAATAGCTGACGCATAGATGTCTGTCTTCAAAAAGGTGAATTGAGGAAGGGAGGAAACCGCTGTTATGATCTGTCAAAGGGTTTCTAAAGGCGGAAAGTGTTTAGGACTGAGAGTCACGCTATCACGCGATTCTGTCACACAGGACACCCAGGTTCACCACAGGACTTGCCGCGGTGACACAGATATTCTCCCGAGGTTTGGAATCTCTTTGGATGTTGCTTCAGCAGAACAATTTTAAGGGGCGGGGGGGGGGGGGGGGGGGGCACCGTCGGAAGGGAATCCGACTCTCCAAGTGCCAGGGATAAAATAGCTATCAAAAACGCTTTAGCTGGACTTGTTTCTTCGTAATAGGAGAACAAGTGGGAGGCCCCGAAAGGGCAATAAGACAACTGAAAAAGTATAAGTTAAACAGTTTCTCGCCCATACTACCCATAAATAACGAATGTTTCCTCACCCTACCTCCTAAAATCTGATATCATTTTTCGTGCGTCTGAAATCGTAAAGCATTAATTTCGTTATCGGTAATGAAAGCCCTTGGTGCTAGTTTTAATAAGGAAACTGTAGTATATATATCTTATGTATTGATTTTACCTGCGAGTACAACAAACCAGTTCTTGTGTTGTGAGCTTTACGATTTTCCGAGTTATGTTTTCTTGGACCAAATTCTTGGTTTGCAGCGTTTTTATGGTAATAAGCGGATGAAATAGCAGTTGAATTTGCCCTTATGGTAACGTTTTTACGTGATTTTGGCTTGCGCCAGAGAGGCGAACGATGCAGACAGATTATTTTAAAAAGACAAGTAAATAGCTTCTGCTTATCAAGACATTCAGGTAGGATTAGCTGGAACCAGTTCCAGAATTGCATACCCCAGTTCAAGAGGAAAACCATAACTTATCGAGCGGCACTTCTCTTTTTGGGCCAAACAAGGAAGTAAACAAGGAAGTGCCCCGTCCGGTGGACTAGGGCGGTGGCTGTGATGCCCGTGTCGATTAAAAGTAACGACAGCACATGCGTGCTGAAACAGATGGCTGGCACATAAACGTATCACGTACAATAGAAACAAAAATTTCCTTAAACACAGCGTGGAATGTTCAGCCCACTTTTTTCTTCCAAGTGGTCACGTAGCTCTATCAAACAGTATCGAAAACAACTTATACCGATCACGATTATCAATGTTTTTGAAGCATGCACTCGCCGGTGTCGGTGATGTCAAGCATTTGGTGTGGATAAGTTGCGTAAATGAAACCAAATTGCGAAAAACGCTGACACGGATAAAGCAAGTAGAGGCAATTTAGTAAAAGGGAATTAGATAACATCTTCAAGGTATCGGTGGATATAAGCACATATATGTCCGTATTTTCTCAGTTATTTTGCAGTAATGATTACTCAGAGGTAGGGTGCCTTGCTAGAGATACACAAGTCTAACTCCTTGATCACAGTTTTAGAATAGCCAAATGGGCTCCGGGCAGCTGGGTTTCTGATCTTTGCTATCTTCACTTTCCAGCGTTGTTCCTGAAAATCTCCACACGGGAAGTGGCTTCCTCTCAGAACGGGTCGGGGTGGGGGGGGGGGGGGGGAGCTGCTCCCTATAGTGGGCTATACGGAGAGGCTCCGCCCGAAAGAGGGGCCTTTTCTAAGGTCACAGTCTACTAAAGGGAAGGGAACATAGTTATTTTAGTATATCAAAATGGCTTTCCACATTTGAGTGATAAACACACCTTAGGATTTGGAACAGAGACTCGAAAGTTAGATACATCTTGTACAGCATAATACAGAGTGCCTTAGGAAAGCACAGCTGAATAGCTTTCACTTGAAAGGTCACTTCTAAAGCTTTCATCCAAAGACTCGAAAGTTACAGCCTTTGTACAGCATAAGAAGAAGGACCACAGGAAAGCACTGCTCAGTAGGTATCATTTACTGAGTGGACACACCCTAGAATTTCATGTACGTAAGCAGTGTATAAGGGAAAAGGTTAATTTAATTTGGCTCTGTTAGAGTGGATTCAGGTAAACTAACGGAAATCGTCGGCGCCACAGATATGTGTCTGTTGGTAGCTGCAGTGCAGTCCGTAATAGTAGATAGAATTTCGTGTTCTTTCGCCAGCGGATCTTTAACCTCTGCACATAATAGCGGAGGGTCTGTAGTATCTATTTTCGGCGAGCTGTTGGTGAGTGCGTTGCGAAAACAGGTTGATGTGTGAGAGCCTCTGAAACATTGTAACAATTGCCAATATGTGACATATGTTGGCAAAGAGCGCCGCAGCATGTCAGCAATAACATGTTGGCAAATCATGCGTCAACATAGTATTCTTGTATACTACTTAGCCAATATTTATTAGCACGAGTTTATAAAATTTGCGCGACGACACTTCACTGATCTCTTGTCTACATTGGGTAGTGTAGCCACGTGTCCGTAAGAAAGCAAGGGTTTCCGGACTGATGCAAAAGGTAACGTGGACATGACTCAGTAACTTTGCCTCCGTACTCGAGCCATTGTTGACAGCATTCGGTGAAAGAAAATTAAAATAGCAACTGACGTAAAAGGACCAACATCATATCTTCAGAACTTGTATGATCGGCACTCTTCGAAAATAATCTTTCATCTAAAGATATTGAATTTGTCGTTTGAATGACCTCATTTATTGTTTCGTTTCATTTGAAAATGCAATTTTTCAAAAAAAAAGGAAACCTGTCCTTTATGCGACGTGACCTTTAGAAGACCGCCAGGAGAAAGGATTGACTTTTCAGGACTTCTGCTGACGTTTTCAGTTTGTTTCCAACAGGCGAGCTTGATAACTAGACGCCCACCCAAGAAAAAGAAAAATAACAGGCGCACAATTGTCTGTCCTCAGAATTAGAAAGCTGGATTGGCGGAAGGGAGGAAACTGCTGTTGTCTTATAAGGTGTCAAAGGGTTTCTAAAGGCGGAAGCTGTCACGGGTCGAGGTCACGCGATCTCGTGGTTTTCACACACAGGACACCCAGCCTCACTGCGGGACGTCATACATACACAGCGTCCAGCAGTAGCAGAAAAAAATTACGCAGACAACGGAAGGGAATGCTGCTCTGCGCATTTCAGGGATAAATTGGCTATCTGAAAAAACACTTAGCTGGACTTTTTTCTTCCTAACAGGATAAGTGGGAGGCCTTTAAAATTGCAGCTTTGTAAAGAAAAGGGAACATGGGAGATAGGTTATTTCGTACCCATCCCTGCCTTTGCCAGGAGCTCCTGCCTTCACTTATAAATAAATGACGAACGGTTCCTAAAAGTCCCCCTCCCCTATCCCCAAAAATCTGGGATTAATTTCTCTATGCAGCGAAAGCCTCAGCGCCAGTTTTAGTTTAAAAACAGCAGTTGTACCTTATGCAGTATTGATTTTACCTTCGAATACAACACCAACAGAACAGTTCCACGTTGTGAGCTTGAGTTTCCCGCGCTTTTTTCGGCCTACCCTCTTTGAGGCCGAATGCTTGGTTTGTGACCCTTTCTATGTTAATAACGGGACGAAATTGTTATTGAAAATAGCCTTTTTTTGTTTGTGGTTTTGGCGTGCGCCAAAGCCGACGCCGATGCTGACATAATTTAGGCAAGACCAGACTAGAAAATTGGTTCAAGACATCCATTTCCCCGTTGAATTTTGAAGCGTGAAATTGTATGCCCTGTTGAAGACAAAAGCCTCTGAAAACCATGCCCTATCCAGCGGGCGCTTCCCCGTTAAGGCCGCATAAGAAAGTGCTCTCTTCTGAGTTTGGAGGCACTGTAGTGTAGTGGTCATCGCTTGGGACTATCGCGAGATCAGAGGCCGGCTGGTGTTTCGAGGATTGGTCTCTGCATTATATCGTGTTGTTTCCTTAGACAAGAAACTTTACTCCACATTGTCTCTCTCTACCCGGGTGTATAAATGGATACCGGCTGACTGTTAGGGAATGCTAACAGAAAAGCTGGGGGTAACCCTGCGATGGACTAGCATCCCATCCAGGGGAAGTAGTGATGCTCCTAGCCGCTTCATGCAAGCATGCTACAGAAACCAACTTTACCCGCGTTTTGTCTCTCTCTACCCGGGTGTATAAATGGATACCGGCTGACTGTTAGGGAATGCTAACAGAAAAGCTGGGGTAACCCTGCGATGGACTAGCATCCCATCCAGGGGAAGTAGTGATGCTCCTAGCCGCTTCATGCTAGCACGCTACAGAAACCAACTTTACCCGCGTTTTCTCACCTGAGAAGAGGGAGAGGGGTGGGGGAGGTGGCTGTTTTTTGGTTCCCGCATAGTCACTCGGGAATACAGTGATGCTGCTGGTGCAATATATTTTTAAACTCAAAAGGGCATGTTGCTTCTCTTTTTACTAGGGATAAGCTATTCCATGAAACCGCTCCACTGTAACTATACACACATACATACATATTTATTGAACACATCCCCGTTTGAGGCTTTTCAGTGATCAATTCATTAAAAAAAAATATGTACAATACTAAAACCTAATCGAGTAACATAAACTATACAAACGGCATGGTTAATTAAAAATTACAATAAATATTACTATTACGATTGATGTAGAAACTAAAGCTTTTTAAAGATAATCAGTGCGGGGTCTTGGGAGCGCTCATTTATGCTAAGTGTTTCTAAACTCGTAAGTAGTTGTATCAACACGAGAAATAAATTTAGATCACAGTTCTAAGACAGGAGTTTCACATGCAAGGTCTTGTACATAATACTCCATCCCAGTGCCCTGAACAGGAGATCTACATTACGGTCGTAATTGGCCTCATTAAATCCGTGCTGCACGATTCTGTGGTCTTTGAACCTTCCGAACCTTCTATGTCAGAAAGACACTTGTAACAATTTCCCCAAATAACACTATGTATATACTGTGTACGTGCTGTTCGAGGTCACTATGTTTATCTACGTGCTGATCACAATAGCGTGTACTTATAGTAAACAAATCGCTGGCACAAAAACGTATCACGCATAATAGAAACAAGAACTTCCTAACCCAGCGCCACTTCTTTTAAGTGGTCACGTAGCTCGATCGAACAGTTTCGAAAACAACAGCTGTACCGCCCCCGAGTACCGATAAGCGGTATAGTTGACCTCGCGAAATTGGTATCCATACAATGCAAGTTGCATAAATGAAACGTGCTTAAAAGAAAAAAGCAGGTAGAGGCATAACGCATGCCTGAAATGGAATGAGATGATATTTTTTAATAGTCGGCTGCTAGGCACATTTTTTCTCTTATTATACAATTATGGCTGCCCAGCACTAGAGATAAGAGATAAGTTCTGCGCTGACCGCTGGCTAGAATAGACCCAATTTTAACTCCACAACCACCTCTCCCCCCCCCCCCCCCCGAAGGGTGGTACTCGCTATGGTGCGCTATGCGGGGAGGCTCCGCCCTAAAGGGATGTCTTTTTTAAGCTCTCAGTATACTAAAGGGTAGGGAAAATTGTCATTTCAATACATAAAGGGTCACAAAATCAGCTGCAGCGTGAAACTGATGGCGGCTAAAGCCAAGTGCATAAAAGGGTGTCAATTTTTGGCCGAAATAACAACGCGAAACACATAAAAGCTTGGGGGCTTTGAGCAACTGGGCCAAAAGGACTGAAAGTTCGGGAAAATGTGGCCATCCTGCATAGGAAATTATATTGTTTTGGTTTATCCTGGCCTTGAGGTATAAGATAGGTGCGCAATTTTCCTCTAGGTATATGAAAGGCGTGCCGTTTTGGTAAAAATTAGTATATTAAGGGGTAAGGATTTGAGCTTCCGGATGCTGCCTCCCTGTGTAAGACTTTATTGAGTAGCTCCCCCCCCCTCCCTTGGGGGGAAAAAGGAAGTAGAGGCAACTTACTGAAATGGAATGAGATGACATTTTTTAAAATTATCGTCCGCTGCCGATATAGCCACATATTTTCCCGTATTGTGCAATTATGGTTACCCAGCGCTAGAGACAAGTGCTGCTCTGACCGCTGGCTGGAGTACTGAGCCAATTTTAACTCCACGGGTGCACTTGTTGAGTACAGCTGGTCTGCCTCTGATCAGCTGGGTTTCTTATCTTCGTTCTGTTCAATTCGCAATATTTGCTTTGCTCCACACGGGGAGTCGACAATTAAGTAATTTTATCTTGTTCCTAAAATCTTCTGTAACCTGTCTGCAGATTATCTACCGCCGTGTTCCAATATATCAGTTTTATTTTTACTAGCAAAATATCTTTCAGTTCCCAGGATTAATCCATTGTATAAAAAAAGCGCGTCCGAAGCAAGATGAAAATTGCACAGACTCAAAAGTTAAACTAACCACCTCGTATGCACAGTATAATAAAAAAACACCACAGTACTCAGTAGCTTTCATTTGAATGGTCACACTTTAGGATTACATTCACAAACAAAAGTTAGAGCCAACTCAAAGAGCCAACAAGTTTGAGCCAACTTGTCACCTTGATAACTACGGTAGAATCCTGATTCTCGAACTCTCGGTTTCTGATAACTCCCGATAAGTCGAATCAAAACTGGCTTCCTCACCTAGTCAAACACTATAATTTTACCCCCGTTTTTTGACCCCCCCCCCCCCGATAATTCGAACCAATTTCCTTTTCTCTAGGAGGTTCAAGTATACGGTAACACATCGATTTTCCAAACTTTGACAGTGGGCTAAATTATTATACTACCCGCGTACAATAAATAGAGGCATTCGAGGTGGGAATTGTTTCCAATAATAGAAGAAAGCAGGAACACAAAAATTAGAAAGGATTGCACGATTCAAAGTTAAATCCTTTAAATCCCTCAGGGGCACCCAAGAACAAACTTTGGACAGATGTTTCAAATGTCGTGTTCTGTTTTCTAGATTATTTCTTGGCCTTTTTAAAGGGCTAACATAACAATGGTTGGTCAGAAAATCCTGCGGAACAGAATCTTATCTCTCCGAAAACAAAAAAAAAACTAAAAAAAAAAACTTACTTTTCCCACGTTACGAAAGTTTGAGGTTACAATCGAGCCGACCAATTTCCAGTTTTTCAAACAGCTAAATCCAATTTTCTGAGACGATTAAGGTCTTCCGAGCAGATTTTTCATTAAAGCGATCGGTTACAGTGCTCCTGATCCCTGTAACGGCTGTATTGCGCCGACGAAATTCCAGTTTTTCAAACAGTTATAAATATCCAATTTTCTGAGGCGATTAGAAGGACTTCCGAACAGATTTTTCATTAAAACGATCCGTTACAGTGCCCCTGATCCCTGTATCAGCTGTAGCTACACAGCTGTATAAGCAAGGTTCAAATTACAAAATAAGACCCCCAAATAAAAATGTTTGAACTTATTCGAAGGTAAATACCATCTCACGAAAGAACAACTAGAGCGTGGTTTTCATATAGTCGGCAACGAACTGTCGTGATCAGCGATGGTGGCCGGTTGTAATGGTATGATATTGAAACGTGATACGCATCGATTCAGCGCGGTCGGTAGCCGGGCTGTCTCGATGCCCGGGGGGGGGGGGTACTCCCTTATATGGCCTTAACGGGGACGTGCGGCCCGATAGGGTATGGTTTTCAGAGGGTTTTGTCTTGAAAGGGGTATCGATTTCATCAACTTTTGTCTTAAACAGGGTATCATTACACGATCGTATGTATTCGTTAATTTACAGAACCCTCACCACAAGCCGAATTTTTACCAGTTTGCCAATGCACAGCATACTGAAATAAGAAGCAGTCTCTGACTAGTCCATTCAAGCCGTAAAGAGGGTATGATGTTGAGCTAAATGTCTAAGACAGGGTACAAAAGATCTGAATTCTGTCTTAAACAGGGTAGCAAAATCAGAGATTTTTGTCTTAAACAGGGTCAGGGTTTAAACACCCGGGCCGCACCTCCCTATCCGAGTATCTGCTGAGTGCCCCCCCCCCCCGGGTCCTGATGTGCCCGCGATTCTCTCCACCTTGGCAAAACCTACAATCTCGTACGGAATAACATGGAACAGAAACCCCCCTAACCCCCCAAAATCAATGATGAAGACGTGCGAAGAGAAAAGCGCGCCATTTTCCATCCTTGATTTGGGGGGAGGGGTGGTCTAAGTGTTCCATTTAAAATGTTCGAGATTGTAGGCTCGATTCGGGAAATGAGCCTGCGCTAGCTGGACCCGCGTGAGCAGCGGATATCGAGCCTAATGGCAACCATGCAGCCTCTGAATTGCAAAAAGCATCAACAGTGTGAACCACCGTATGCACAATACTATCGCCGTAAATTTATCTACTTACGGGAAAGTATTGTTCATTTGTCTTCATTGGGCAAAGGGGACACACCTTGGGCTTTCTTCCATAGACTAACTGAACCACATTTTATGACGCAATGTCTTCAAGGCAAAGGTTAATTTAATTTGGGGTTTCTGCTTTTCCGGTGGGTGTGTTTTCCCCTTACTGATGTCCAAAATAGCAGAGTGCATCGTGAGGCAACAGTCGAGAACAAATGTACGTCACATAGTTTGCCACCGTGCTCGAGCTAGTATGTAGTGAAAAGAATATAAATGTGCCAAAAGTAAAAACACCAATATCTAATCTTCAGAGGTGGTGTGATCGGCACGCTTTGGCAATAATCTCTTTCATCTATAGATATTGAATTTACAGTTCGAATGAGCCCATTTATCTTCTTTCTTTTCATCAGAAAACTTCAATTTTTCACTAAAAGGAAGTCTGTCTTGTTTGAGACTCGAATAGTACAAGATCGCTCGGAAGCATTGACTTTCAGGACATCTGCTGACCTTTTCAGTTTGATTCGGACAGGTGGGCTGGATAATTAGACGCCCACACAGAAAACTGAAAAATAAATGGCACATAATTGTCTGTCTTCGGAAAGCTGAATTGGGGAAGGCAGGAAACCACAATCTTCAAATATGATCAGGTATGAAAGGGTTTTCAAAGGCGGAAATTGTTACGGAATATAACGTTATCTTGGGAGACAAGAAATAGACCTAAAAATGGGTAACGTTATCTTGACTTGGCTTATCTTGAACCACAGGAATCCCAGGAAACCCCAGAGCCATATACCCGGGGAGCCATAAATGACGGCTTCTTGTGCCACGTTGTACGGCATTTTAAGGATGGTGAGTCCTAATAAAGAATCATTTTTGCAAAGGTTATAACTATTGGGAAAAAGCAGATCGTAGCAAGGCCTGTTGGGAAAAAAAGAACAATGTGCCGGGGTAACCACGCATTTTCAGAGGTAATTAAACAATCATTATTGTAAAAAGCTTTAAAATACGAAGAATGCATGTCATTTCTTTCCAAATTTACTTAGTTTTGCGAAAATTCACAAGCCGTATTTTGGGAGAACGAAATAACAAAGCGTACAAAATTTCGCGACTTAGTTGAGACCAGAGCTAAATACAATTACAAAGAACCGACAGATAAGGTTCGATGAATGCACCAAAGAGGTTTCAAAAGATTTAGACTGTAGACGGATGATACAGATGCCCGGCAGATGATAGTGAAACAGGGGAAGAATACTATACTGAAAATTACCTAGCTAAGCAAAGAATCATTTTAACCTAAAACTGATAGGCCTTAAGTCTGCAATTTACAGCGGCTCTTAAATTAGTACTATTTGCAGTATTTGCTTTGTTGTCCCTAAACAACTCCACACGGGGAGTCGTCAATTAAGTAATTTTATCTTGTTCCTAAAATCTTCTGTAACGTCTCTGCAGATTATCTACCGCGGTGTTCCAATATTTCAGTTTTACTTTTAGTAGCAAAATATCTTTCAGTTCCCAGGATTAATCCATGCATTGTATAGAAAAATCGCGTCCGACGAAAAGATGGAAATTTCAAAAGAATCTCAAAGGTCAGCAGTTGCAAAACATTAAAATATAAACAGTTAAACACGAAAGTGACATAGAATTGGGGGAGTGGGACTCAATGGCTTAGAATTTCATACCCAGACTCAAAAGTTAAACTAACCACCTCGTATGCACAGCATAATAAAAAAAACATCACAGTACTCAGTAGCTTTCATTTGAATGGTCACACTTTAGGATTACATTCACAGACAAAAAAGTTAGAGCCAACTCAAAGAGCCAACAAGTTTGAGCCAACTTGTGCAACTTGATAACTACGGTAGAATCCTGATTTCTCGAACTCCCGGTTTCTGATAACTCCCGATAAGTCGAATCAAAACTGGCTTCCCTTCCCAGTCAAACACTGTAATTTAACCCCCGTTTTTTGAACCCCCGATAATTCGAACCAATTTCCTTTTCCCTAGGAGGTTCAACGTATACGGCCTCGATTTTCCAAACTTTGACAGTGGGTAAATTATTATACTACCCGCGTACAATAAATAGAGGCATTCGAGGTGGGAATTGTTTCCAATAATAGAAGAAAGCAGGAACACAAAAATTAGAAAGCATTGCACGATTCAAAGTTAAATCCTTTAATCCCTCAGGGGCACCCAAGAAGAAACTTTGGACAGATGTTTCAAATGTCGTGTTCTGTTTTCTCAGATTATTTCTTGGCCTTTTTAAAGGGCTAACATAACAATGGTTGGTCAGAAAATCCTGCGGAACAGAATCTTATCTCTCCGAAAACAAAAAAAAGAAATGCTTTTCCCACGTTACGAAAGTTTGAGGTTACAATCGAGCCGACCAATTTCCAGTTTTTCAAACAGTTATATCCAATTTTCTGAGACGATTAAGGTCTTTCGAACAGATTTTTCATTAAAGCGATCCGTTACAGTGCACCTGGTCCCTGTAACGGCTGTATTGCGCCGACGAAATTCCAGTTTTTCAAACAGTTATAAATATCCAATTTTCTGAGGCGATTATAAGGACTCCCGAAGAGATTTTTCATTAAAACGATCCGTTACAGTCCCCCTGATCCCTGTATCAGCTGTAGCTGCACAGCTGTATAAGCAAGGTTCAAATTACAAAATAAGACCCCCAAATAAAAATGTTTGAACTTATTCGAAGGTAAATACCATCTCACGAAAGAACAACTAGAGCGTGGTTTTCATATAGTCGGCAACGAACTGTCGTGATCAGCGATGGTGGCCGGTTGTAATGGTATGATATTGAAACGTGATATGCATCGATTCAGTGTGGTCGATAGCCGGGCTGTCTCGATGCCCGGGGGGGTTCTCCCTTATATGGTCTTAACGGGGACGTGCGGCCCGATAGGGTATGGTTTTCAGAGGGCTTTGTCTTGAACGGGGTATCGATTTCATCAACTTTTGTCTTAAACAGGGTATCATTACACGATCGTATGTATTCGTTAATTTACAGAACCCTCACCACAAGCCGAATTTTTACCAGTTTGCCAATGCACAGGATACTGAAATAAGAAGCAGTCTCTGATTAGTCCATTCAAGCCGTAAAGAGGGTATGATGTTGAGCTAAATGTCTAAGACAGGGGACAAAAGATCTGAATTCTGTCTTAGACAGGGTAGCAAAATCAGAGATTTTTGTCAGGGTCAGGGTTTAAACACCCGGGCCGCACCTCCCTATCCGAGTATCTGCTGAGTGCCCCCCCGGGTCCTGATGTGCCGGCGATTCTCTCCACCTTGGAAAAACCTACAATCTCGTACGGAATAACATGGAACAGAAACCCCCCTAACCCCCCAAAATCAATGATGAAGACGTGCGAAGAGAAAAGCGCGCCATTTTCCATCCTTGATTTGGGGGGAGGGGTGGTCTAAGTGTTCCATTTAAAATGTTCGAGATTGTAGGCTCGATTCGGGAAATGAGCCCGCGCTAGCTGGACCCGCCTGAGCAGCGGATATCGAGCCTAATGGCAACCATGCAGCCTCTGAATTGCAAAAAGCATCAACAGTGTGAACCACCGTATGCACAATACTATCGCCGTAAATTTATCTACTTACAGGAAAGTACTGTTCATTTGTCTTCATTGGGCAAAGGGGACACACCTTGGGCTTTCTTCCATAGACTAACTGAACCACATTTTATGACGCAATGTCTTCAAGGCAAAGGTTAATTTAATTTGGGGTTTCTGCTTTTCCGGTGGGTGTGTTTTCCCCTTATGTCCAAAATAGCAGAGTGCATCGTGAGGCAACAGTCGAGAACAAATGTACGTCACATAGTTTGCCACCGTGCTCGAGCTAGTATGTAGTGAAAAGAATATAAATGTGCCAAAAGTAAAAACACCAATATCTAATCTTCAGAGGTTGTATGATCGGCACGCTTTGGCAATAATCTCTTTCATCTATAGATATTGAATTTACAGTTCGAATGAGCCCATTTATCTTCTTTCTTTTCATCAGAAAACTGCAATTTTTCACTAAAAGGAAGTCTGTCTTGTTTGAGACCCGAATAGTACAAGATCGCTTGGAAGCATTGACTTTCAGGGCATCTGCTGACCTTTTCAGCTTGATTCGGACAGGTGGGCTGGATAATTAGACGCCCACACAGAAAACTGAAAAATAAATGGCACATAATTGTCTGTCTTTGGAAAGCTGAATTGGGGAAGGCAGGAAACCACAATCTTCAAATATGATCAGGTATGAAAGGGTTTTCAAAGGCGGAAATTGTTACGGAAGATAACGTTATCTTGGGAGACAAGAAATAGACCTAAAAATGGGTAACGTTATCTTGACTTGGCTTATCTTGAACCACAGGAATCCCAGGAAACCCCAGAGCCATATACCCGGGGAGCCATAAACGACGTCTTCTTGTGCCACGTTGTACGGCATTTTAAGGACGGTGAGTCCTAATAAAGAATCATTTTTGCAAAGGTTATAACTATTGGGAAAAAGCAGATCGTAGCAAGGCCTGTTGGGAAAAAAAAGAACAATGTGCCGGGGTAACCACGCATTTTCAGAGGTAATTAAACAATCATTATTGTAAAAAGCTTTAAAATACGAAGAATGCATGTCATTTCTTTCCAAATTTACTTAGTTTTGCGAAAATTCCGAAGCCGTATTTTGGGAGAACGAAGTAACAAAGCGTATAAAATTTCGCGACTTAGTTGAGACCAGAGCTAAATACAATTACAAAGAACCGACAGATAAGGTTCGAAGTATGCACCAAAGAGGTTTCAAAAGATTTAGACTGTAGATAGCCTGCGTAGCAAGCGTTTCGGTAAGGCTTTCCGCACGTTCGATGCACTTTTTGCTTTTCTGGCCGCGGGAAAATTGGGGCGGACGCAAAAAAGTGCGTGGAGGGGGAGGGGAAAGGAGAGAAGGAAACGCTTGCCCGCAAACCCCACGATTTTGAAAAACCCGTTCGTCCACGAACGGAGTTTCCTGATTGGTGCGGCATGGTAGTGTTGATTGCCAAGTGATAAAACCGTCAATCAAATCAGGTATGTTTATTTGAGCGTGACCCGCATGAACACAACGAACTGGTTCTCGATATCGGGGAATTCTTCTCACTATCACTTTTTTTGACCTGAAGTTCCTCTCAAGATCATTTTTGTCCTGATCCGACGGCAGATCTCAAAGACTTGCGGCAAGCTTTTTGCGACACGGAGGAATCTACACGAACATTCTTGCGACAAGGACTGTTGCCTGATAGAGTTTGGAGCAGCCGTTTTAATACACAAGTGGATAGACTGTTTTGACGGAGTTTGGGAAACAGCAGACTCGCTACCTATCGCACTCCGAATACTTTCGAATAATGCCCCTAAATTTCGAATTTTTCGAGCACAAGAATTGCACAGGCATACGGACCGGAAATAGCTCCAAGTTTTGAACAACTTTCACTCCAACCGCTTTGCAAAAATCTGCGGGAATTGTTCCATAAGAGTCCTTTCTTTGCGACGCTTTGAAACGGTTTTCCGAAGAAAGTAAACCCGATTTTCCAGGCTGAGATAAAGTTCCAAATTTAACTGTGAAATTACGACACATCCTGAAGCGATCGTTTAGAGTTTGTTTTGATTTTGATGGAAGTAAATTTGTATCCTCCGGTGATCTGTTATTCGTAAAATACTTTATTCACCAGCTGTCACACTGTGAATTTATCCAACTGCGAAAGTGTCAAAAGGGGTGTTTTTCAAAATCATGGGTTTGCGGGCAAGCGTTTCCTTTTCTCGCCTTCCCTCCCCCTCTCCGCTGCTTTCATCATTGTTGCGCTCGCCCCAATTTTTGCGCAGCCAAAAAGCGAAAAGCGCCTCCAACGGGCGGAAAGCCCTACGGAAACGCTTGCTACGCAGGCTAGACTGTAGACAGATGATACAGATGCCCGGCAGATGATAGTGAAACAGGGGAAGAGTACTATACTGAAAATTACCTAGCTAAGCAAAGAATCATTTTTACCTAAGCGGCTCTTAAATTAGTACTATTTGCAGTATTTGCTTTGTTGACCCTAAACAACTCCACACGGGGAGTCGTCAATTACGTAATTTATCTTGTTCCTAAAATCTTCTGTAACGTCTCTGCAGATTATCTACCGCGGTGTTCCAATATTTCAGTTTTAGTTTACTAGCAAAATATCTCTCAGTTCCCAGGATTAATCCATGCATTGTATAGCAGTTGCTAAACATTGAAATATAAACAGTTAAGGATGGTGGGTCCTAATACAGAGGTATATTTGCGAGGGTTTTGACTTTGGGAGAAAAGCAGATCTTAGCAAGACCTATTGGAATCTAAAAAGAAAAATGTGGGTAACCACGCATTTTTGAGAGAAGCAACCATAATTCCAGAAAGGCCTTAAAATACCAAGAATGTATGGGATTTTCTTTCCAAATTTAAGCTCAATTATCTCTGAAACACGCGCAGTTACCCCCAATTTTCTTTTTGGATTCTGATAGCCTTTGCTAAGGTCTGCTTTTTCCACATAGTCAAAAACCGCGCAAAGATACCGTTGTATTAGTAGGCAAATTCCTTAAGAAACCCGAATATCCCGAGATGCCCAGAACGTATGCGCCGTAACAAAAGGACGCACCGTCCTTAAACACGAAAATGACATAGGAATGGGGGGGGGGGGGGGGGGGGCGTGGGGACTCAATGGCTTAGAATTTCATACCCAGACTCAAAAGTTAAACCCACCTTGTATGCACAGCATAATAAACAGCACCACAAGACTCAATAGCTTTGATTTGAACGGTCACACTATAGGATTTCATTCACAGACAAAAACGCTAGAGCCCACTTAAGGAGCCAACAAGTTTGAGGCAACTTGTGCAGCTTGATAACTAGTGCTACAGGAAAGTATGTCCGTATACGGTAACACATCGATTTTCAAAAAAACTTTGACAGTGGGTAAACAATTATACTACCCGCGTACAATAAATAGAGGCAATCGAGGTAGGAATTGTTTCCAATGATAGAAGAAAGCAGGAACACAAAAATTAGAAAGGATTGCACGATTCAAAGTTAAATCCTTTAAAGCCCTCAGTGGCACCCAAGAAGAAACTTTGGACAGGTGTTTCAAATGTCGTGTTCTGTTTTCTCAGATTATTTCTTGGCCTTTTTAAAGGGCTAACATAACAATGTTTGGTCAGAAAATCCTGCGGAACAGAATCTTATCTCTCCGAAAACAAAAACAAAAAATGCTTTTCCCACGTTACGAAAGTTTGAGGTTACAATCGAGCCGACGAATTTCCAGTTTTCCAAACAGTTATATCCAATTTTCTGAGACGAGGTAGGAATTGTTTCCAATGATAGAAGAAAGCAGGAACACAAAAATTAGAAAGGATTACACGATTCAACGTTAAATCCTTTAAATTCCCTCAGGGGCACCCAAGGAAAACTTAAAAGATAAAATGTTTCAAATATCGTTTTCTGTTTTCTCAGATTGTTTGAATTCAAGGCCTTTTGAAGGGCATCTTTGTGTGAGCAAACATAGGCAGCATAGGTTGGCCAATTTAACTCGCAAAAAATCCTAGGAAACAGAATCATATTCCCCCAATTTCCCAGCTGCTGTTAGCCTGATTCTCAGACGGTACGAGGTCGCTCGCCCAACCTCATACCGTCTGAGAATCAGGATAAGCTGCTGATGGCTTTCCGAAAATCCTTGCTGACCTGAATTCGCACTCTAAACGACATATTTTTCTCTCTGAAAACAAAAGAAACTCCTTTCCACGTTATATGAAAGTTTGAGGTTACAATTGAGCCCACGAAACTCCAGTTTTTCAAACAGTTATATCCAATTTTCTGAGGCGATTAAGGTCTTCTAAACATATTTTCATTAAAACGATCCGTTACGTGCCCCTGATCCCTGTAAAGACTGTAAGACTTTATTGAGTAGCCCCCCTACCCCCACCTCCTCCCTTGAGGGGAAAAAGCAAGTAGTAGGCAACGTACTGAAATGGAATGAGATGACATTTTTTAAAATTATCGTCCACGGCCGATATAGCCACATATTTTGCCCGTATTGTGCAATTATGGTTACCCAGCGCTAGAGACAAGTGCTGCTCTGACCGCTGGCTGGAGTACTGACCCGATTTTAACTCCACGGTTGCACTTGTAAAGTAAAGCTGGTCTGCCTCCCATCAGCTTGGTTTCTTATCTTCGTTATGTTCAATTTGCAGAATTTGCTTTGTTGTCCCGAACAACTCCACACGGGGAGTCGTCAATTAAGTAATTTATCTTGTTCCTAAAGGCTTCTGTAACCTGTCTGCAGATTATCTACCGCGGTGTTCCAATATTTTAGTTTCATTTTTACTAGCAAAAATTCTTTCAGCCCCAGGATTAATCCATTGTATAGAAAAAGCGCGACCGACGCAAGATGAAAATTGCAAAAGAAACTCAAAGGTCAACAGTTGCAAAACATTAAAATATAAACAGTTAAACACGAAAGTGACATAGGAATTGGGGGGGGGGGGGTTCAATAGCTTAGAATTTCATATCCATTCTCAAAAATTAGAACCACCTTTTATGCACAGCATAATAAACAGCACCACTGGAAAGTACTGCTCAATAGATTTCATTTGAGTGATCGCACTTTGGGATTTTATTCCCAGACAAAAACGTTATTAGAGCCAACTTGTGCAGCTTGATAACTAGTGCTACAGGAAAGTGTGTCCGTATACACATCGATTTTCCAAACTTTGACAGTGGGTAAATAATTATACCCCCCGTGTACAATAAACAGAGGCAGTCGAGGTGGGAATTGTTTCCAATAATACAAAGCAGGAAAGGATTGCACGATTCAACGTTAAATCCTTTAAATCCCTCTGGGGCACCCACGAAGAAACTTTGGACCAGTGGACAGATGTTTCAAATGTCGGTTTTCTCAGATTATTTCGTGGCCTTTTTAAAGGGCTAACATAACATAGCTTGTCAATTTAACTCGCAGAAAATTCCACGGGACAGAATCTTATCGCTCCGAAAACAAAAAAAAATATATAAAAAATTCATTTTCCCACGTTACGAAAGTTTGAGGTTACAATTGAGCCGAAGAAATTCCAGTTTTTCAAACAGTTATATCCAATTTTCTGAGGCGATTAAGGACAGATGTTTCAAATGTCGTTTTCTCAGATTATTTCGTGGCCTTTTTAGAGGGCTAACATAACATTGCTTCTCAATTTAACTCGCAGAAAATTCTACGGGACAGAATCTTATCTCTCCCAAAACAAAAAAACAAAAAATTCATTTTCCCACGTTACGAAAGTTTGAGGTTACACTTGAGCCGACGAAATTCCAGTTTTTCAAACAATTATATCCAATTTTCTGAGACGGTTAATGTCTTCCGAACAGATTTTTCATTAAAACGATCCGTTACAGTGCTCCTGATCCTTATATCAGCTGCAGTTGCACAGCTGTATAAGCAAGGTTCAAATTATAAAATAAACCCCAAAATAAAAACGTTTGAACTTATTCAAAGGTAAATAGCATCTCACGAAAGAACAAATAAAGCGTGGTTTTCATATAGTCGGCAACGAACTGTCGTGATCAGCGATGGTGGCCGGTGGTAATGATATGATATTGAAACGTGATACGCATCGATTCAGCGCGGTCGGTAGCCGGCCTGCCTCGATGCGCCCGCGATTCTCTCCACCCGGCTTGATCGCGTGATCGGAGCATCGTGGCAGACGCCAAAAAGGGACGAAGCGGGGAGCGAGCGCAAGTCGAAAGTTCGGAACGGAAAGGGAAAGGAAAAGCAGCCCGCTTTCGTCTCGTGCCTCGCGCCTCGCGCTTGCGAAAAAGTGACCCTTTCCCTCCCCTTTCGGCGCTTGACACACAGGTTACACGATGGAGCGACTTCAACAGTCTGCATACAATACCAGAAGCCTGGCTTCCATATATGAATAGTACCGTAAAAGCTCTATAAAGCTCTCTCTCTTTTAAGCCCCCTATTTGGAAGCCGGATTTTGTTAAGAAAGGAGGCTCCTGGTAACCCCCCTCTATTAAGCTCCCCTCCTACCCTACTCTGTTTGAAATATCTGTAAAATGATCTATATCGTGCCTTTATTAATATGTTTTAGTCAGTTTATTTGGAAATTTAGTCTTTCATTTCCAAGAAGTGCCATTACATTATATTAGAGTATAAATTGTGTTACAATTGCAATTTTGTGATACATACACCATTTTTGTCTCTATTAGCCAGCGATCTAGAATAATTTTTGTTAAGAATCAATCTGAGTTTTCATTAAATTTTATGATTTGAAATAAGCCTCCTTTTTCTGAGGACGAAAATTTAATAAGCCCTCTGGGGGCTTAATAGCGCTTTTTTCGGCATATGGGATCATGGTAAATACAAGGATTGTTGGCGAACTTCACTTAAAATTAGTTATAGTACGGAAACCTACAATCTCGGACGGAATAACGTGGAACAGAACCCCCCTTCCCCCACCCCAAAACAAAAAAATCAATGGTGAAGTCTTGCGAGGAGAAAAACGCGCCATTTTCCAACCTTGCTTTGGGAGAAGGGGTGGTCTAAGTGTTCCATTTAAAAAGTCCGAGATTCAGTCTCGGACGGAATAACATGGAACAAAAACCCCCCTATCCCCCCCCCCCCCCAAATCAACGATGAAGTCGCGCGAAGAGAAAAATGCGCCATTTTTCATCCTTGATTTGGGGGGAGGGGGAGGTCTAAATGTTCCATTTAAAAAGTCCGAGATTCAGTCTCGGACGGAATAACATGGAACAAAAACCCCCCTACCCCCCCCTCCCAAAAAAAAATCAATGATGAAGTCGCGCGAAGAGAAAAACGCGCCATTTTCCATCCTTGATTTGGGGGGAGGGGTGGTCTAAGTGTTCCATTTAAAAAGTCCGAGATTTTAGGCTCGATTCGGGAAATGATCAAGCGCTAGCTGGACCCGCGTGAGCAGCGGAAATCGAGCCTAATGGAAACCAGGCAGCCTCTGAATTGCAAAAAGCATCAACAGTTTGATCCACCGCATGTACAATACTATCGTGGTAAATTTATCTACTTTCGGAAAAGTATTGCTCATTTGTCTTCATTGGGCAAAGGGGACACACCTTGGGCTTTCTTCCATAGACTAACTGAACCACATTTTATGACGCAATGTCTTCAAGGCAAAGGTTAATTTAATTTGGGTTTTCTGCTTCTCCGGTGGGTATGTTTTCCCCTTATGTCCAAAATAGCAGAGTGCATCGTAAGGTAACAGTTGCACAAATGCATGTCACAAAGTTTGCCATCTTGCCCGAGCTAGTATGTAGTAAAAAGAATTATCAAATGTGCCAAAAGTAAAAGAATCAATATCTAACCTTCAGAGGTTGTATGATCGGCACGCTTTGGCAATAATCTCCTTCATCTATAGATATTGAATTTACAGTTCGAAACCGAGCCCATTTATTTTCTTTCATTTCATTAAAAAAACCCTGCAATTTTTCACTAAAGGGAAGTCGATCTGTCTTATTTGAGACCCGAATAGTACAAGATCACTCGGAAGTATTGACTTTCAGGACATCTGCTGACGTTTTCAGCTTGTTTCCGACAGGCGGATTGGATAATTAGACGCCCACACAGAAAACTGAAAAATAAATGGCGCATAATTGTCTGTCGTCGGAAAGCTGAATTGGGGAAGGCAGGAAACCACAGTCTTCAAATATGATCAGATGTCAAAGGGGTTTTCAAAGGCGGAAACTGTTACCGAAGATAACGTTATCTTGGGAGACAAGAAATATACCTTAATTAATGCGTAACGTTATCTTCACCACAGGAATCCCAGGAAACCCCAGAGCCATATACCCGGGGAGCCATGAAAGAGGCTTCTTGTGTCAAGTTGTACGCATTTTAAGGACGGTGAGTCCCAATACAGAGGTATTTTTGCAAAGGTTATGGCTATGGGGAAATATCAGATCTTAGTGTGGGTAACCATACCTTTTTCAGAGATAATTAAACAACAATAATTCTAAAATAGCTTTAAAATACAAAGAATGTGTGACATTTTCTTTCCAAATTTAAGCTCTATTATCTCTGAAAAATGCGGTGGTTTTGATATATTTGTTATGGTACTAATTGGGGAATTTGCTTACACGTCAAGACATCTTAGCCTTGGGGATCATTTTTTCCCTCATGACCTGTATGTATGATCAAGTTGTGCTATTGCGAGGCGAAGTTAGACGCATGTCACTATTGGGCTGAAAGACTCATTGGATCCCCCCCCAAAAAAATGATCTAGTTTTGCTAAAATTACCCTACTAGTTTTCTGAAACTATAAATAAGTTGTGCTTCGCAAAGGGCAGCTAGGACGCAAATAAAATAAAAGTAAATTGGAATTTGCAGTGGCACCTCCACAGAGTGGCTCTTCGACCACTGATGGATTGCAACTTGAAAAAACTGGACCAATGGTCTTAAGTTCTTCCCTCATCTTGGAAAACTGTTGAAAAGTGAATATGTTTTGCCGGTTCTCACTTTGAGAAAATCACTTGGCATCTTGATGTTCTAGGAGAATATTTGCAAAAAAAGGTACTTAGGGCTAAGATGGCGACGAGATTTCACGATCATGGAATTCACAATAGAGCTGCGTGATACCAAGGTCCAATGAAATTAGAGGTTGTTAAGAGCTGCGTGGTATTTGCATGGAGTAACTGCTTCATGATATAGTACACTGTAGACAGCCCGAGGATCGTGAGAAATATTTTAAACTTACCAAAACATTCTTTCACCAAAAGCTTTGTGTTTTTTTATTGGGTTAAACGGTTCTATAGGGTAATGGGAAACGGAAATGTCCTCATTCTTGGTGTAAAAAGAAAATGAACTCAGTCCGTTCCTTTTTAACGTTTGTGTTTTGTCGTGTCAATGAGAAGACAGAAAGTCAGTTGGTTTGTCTATTTAAACATTCGTAAATTGAAGCAAACTGTTGGGCCCTCGGCATTGGTGCATGGCACGGTTCGAATTAAGATCACGTCACGTCACGTCACGTCACGTCGTTATAAAACAGACTCGTTAGGCCTCGGAAAAATGGATGCAACTTTGAATCCAGCTTTGATCTACGATATTGTCGATATTGAACAAGGTGGCCAAACGAATTCTCCCCCCGGGGGGGGGGGGGACTCTGTCGTTTGGCCTATTCGGCGTTTTGAACAGGGTGTCATTCTGGACCAGAAGCCTTGAACAGGGTGTGAACGTTGGCGGTACGCGGTCTGCAGCATTTTTAAAAAAATCTTATCCCATGATGTCTTTATTAAAAATCGCTCTCTCTGAAATTATTTCTTTCTGGTCACGAAAAAAGGTCTTTTGTCTTAAACAGGGTACTAAAATGAACGGATTTGTCCTAAACAGGGTTAGGGTTTAAAGGCCTCGGCAGCACACCCCTACCCAAACTTCCCTTGAGTGCCCCCCCCCCCCCCCGGGGGGGAATTCTCCATCTTGATTCAACATCGTTCGGCGTTGTTAAATTAAACTTGTTGAACACGTCTGGCCACCCTGCTGAATGATGTTCATTGTTGCTGAAGTATTTAAAATGGTGTGCGTGTATGTGTTCAACATCATTGCACGTGCCGGCCTCACATATTCAACATTGCTTTTCGCATCTAAGAACAAAAGAAAAGTTGAGTGATGTTAGATTAAAAGTTTGATGACCGTCAAATTTCGTTCAACGCCATTCAACATCATTCAGTATCGTCCAACATTACTCAACAGGGTGACGAAACATGTGAAACATGTTGAATTCAATATTTTTTAAAAGGTGTTGAATGAAAATGTTACGCCATCGTTTTGTCTGGAGGCTTAGGAGTTAACAGCATGGCACAGCTAGGCGTGTAAGGTCTCACAAAAATTATCGATCCCCCCTCCCTCCTCGGTTTATTACCGAGGTGACCCGTAAGTTGATTTAGACCTCAGCTCCACACGAAACTTGGGAGATGTGTTTCTGTGGTTCCCTGCAACTTAAATTGCTTGTATCTTGCAACGCTATGCGGTGACCATGTTCAAAATTCTTAAACAGGGTAGAAAAATCAAATGTTTTTGTCTTGAATCGGAGCAGGTTTTGCGAGACTCATCACCAAGTTCCCGTCCCAATCATCGAGTTTTTCCTCCGCAACCAAAGCGCTTAAATATCCCTGCTTTCCTACGGTACTGTTTATTACGTTGCATAAAGTGGTTCTACCTATGGAGTCCGAGGGTAAAATGCCAAATTGAGACCCTTTATATGAAAGCTACTGAGTAACAATTTTCTTCTGTATAGTTTATTAGTTGTTCGAGGTGCTGCGTTGCTGCTGAAGCCAAATAGTGAACAGGCCAAGGAAGAGAATACTAGAATAATACTCTTATCATGTCGTATGTGCTTGTACCATGTTGGAATGTGCACATGCGAAACAGAGCATCCATCTCTAAGTTTAGCGAAAGGCTCTTACCTGAAGGACTGACATTAAAAAGAATGTAGGAAAGTACTCCATGTCAAACCACCATAATTATTAACAATATTTAAACAGAGATGCCCAGTTCAGCAGACGCTGATTTAAATGGGGATCTGTTACCTCCAGGTATTTATATGTACCGGGGCAAGGATCACCAAACTTGTTGTTATTAGCAACCAAAGCGCACCCTGGACGTCCTTGACAATCACTGCGCACTTTGCCAAGCGACCCTGAAGCTCCGCAGTTTGTGGTTCGTATCCAGCCCTCCACAGATATGGGCGCTAGTCAAACGACCGTAGCTTGCTGTTAGGAAATTGACCCTCCTTAGGTAGGGGCAATGGACGATGTGCAAGAAGCCCTCACAAACTCGCACCAGTCTCCCGTACAGTCCTGATCCACGAACACAGTGGTAAGACACCTGTGGAGTACGAAATGAAATGACATTTGCGCTACAGTAAAAAAAATTGTGCATGCGGAGCTCGGGTGAGAAACTAGTACGGAACTACAAACAATTGCTCCAAGTCGCTCGTTCTGATTATGAAGGAGGCATTCGCGGAACAGGCGCGTGAATCAAAATGGCGGCTGGTTTTGGAGAGAATTCATCTGCATTGCTTCGAGCGCAAGACACGCAAATTTTCCCTGCACATGTTTTGCAATCATCTAAACATCCTTTTTGTCCGCAACAAAAAAACGAGCGACTTAGAGCAAGTCTAGGGACTACAAGGAAGAGAAATCGGAGTTCCCGAAGGGAATCACACCCAGGACTCTCCACCCACGAATCGCTTTACAGATCTACGAGGACGCTCGCGGCGAGCTGGGTCAAATTTACTACCGTCGGGAAGTTAGTCGCCGTGATGGGACGGGAATCAGGGAAATGGACTAGAGAACTCGTTGTCAAACTTACATCTAGGTATTTCTCGGTGCCAACACAAGGATCTCCAAACTCTGAGTTTGTGGCGTGCAGGACGCAGCTTTGCTGCCCTTGACATGTGTTCTTAGCTATGGTCACTGAATTTGCAGCACCGCAATTGGTGTTGCTGTCCAGGCCAAGAACAGAACAAACTCCTCTCTGACGGCGGCCATAGAGATAAAACTTGACGTCGATCTCTCTTTGGTAACCGCAGTTGATCGACAGAATTTTACCCTCACAAATCCGACGAAAATATCCCACTGTAGATGTGAAAAAAGGGTTAATTTTTCTGATAAGGATGGGTCGATATTGGCACTATACACTCGCTATTATCGATCTGTTGATCAAGCATCAATCTGATGCATACCTGAAAAATATCGGCAGCAGTATTGTTTGTTTCTATACCGCTCGTTACTTTTACATGACTACCTGGTAGAACAAGTTGGGTGTATATCCCATGCTGTTTGCAAAAAAAGGTTTTTGTAAAACGTAAGAACAAATAAAAAGATAAATTTTACCTGTACTACCAAATAACCCGGGAAAGAGACACAAAACCAACAACTGCAACATTTTCACAGCCTCGTGGCTTGACTTTGCAATGAAGTCAAATCTGCTACACGAAAAAGAGAACTATTAGCTTCTGAAAACAATTTTCTGCTTCCCAAGCGGGATTTGGAGGCACTCTGGGTAGACATACATGGCGTTTGCAGGCTTTTTATGAGAATCCTCTGTTTAAAACAACCACAACCACATTAATAGTAATATTCAAAGAGGTTTAACCCGTTAACATGGAAACTAGACAAACACGCCTGAAATATCGAGAAACACTTTGAAACAAGTAGCCCTACTATGAAGTTCTGCTGAAGAGCAAATTTCACTGAATGGTCACCAAGTAGAAGGAATCACAATTAAGGCTTTCATTCAAAGGCTCAGAAGTTAGAGCCGCCTTCTGCAGCATGACAAACAGTACAAAAATTAAGTGTTGCTCGATACCTTTGATAGACGTGATAGAATAATAACACTTTGAGATTTCATCCGCAGACCCAAAGTTAGAACCATTGTGTATGGCATAATATATATAGTACCACTGGATAATGTTGTTCAGTAGCTTTCATTTGGTTGGTTACACGTTAGGATTTTTTCCACATTCCCAGAAATTAGCTGTGCTTCTGCTGTAGAACTATCTTGACAGAATAATAAACAGGGTCACATGAAATTACTCCTCAATAGCTTTCATTTGAATGGTCACACTTTAGGATTTCATCCACTCAGTCAAAAGTTAGAACCACCTTGTACAACATAATAAACACTGAGCACCACAAGAAAGTATTGCTCAATAGCTTTCATTTGAATAGTCACACTTGAAGATTTAACTCACAGACTCTGGCGCTGAAAACAAGCGAAGAAGTTGAAATATCTGAATCTTGCTCTATTTTGTGACTTGTCGTAAAGTTAACACAGGATCAAGCGTTAATTTTTACAACTCTTCCATGAGTTAATCCCTAAACTTGACACAGATATTTATTTGCTTTCCCGTGGGACTGGCTTACAAGGCGTACAAAAATCGCAATTTTCCCTGAGAGAAACTTCGATGTCTTTTAATTAACTTTGTGTGTCACTTGCTAGTTTTGTGAGCAGTTAATTCTCGCGATTTTCCCGATTTAGAAAGAATCGTGAAAGTTAAGGCCATGCTTTCACACAATTAGGAAGCATGTGAATGCTTTTAAAATTTCGTTGAAAGCCGTGCAAGAAAGAAGACCGTCGAAAAAGAGTGAGAATAAGTTGTGCCGACAGCACGAGGTGTAAAATTATTCCCTGACACAATAGACTAAACGGTCTAATTAAATAAATGTTCTTCATGGGCCTTGCATAAATGCTGTTTCCACGAAAACCGGTATCATCGAGAGATTATAAATGGACTTGTAAAATTACTTAGCCGTTGAATAAACTGAAGAGACAACTGAGTGAAGGCAAATTTCCAAGAGAATGAATTACCTTACCTAGATTGACTCTTTTTTCCCTCAGTTGATTTGCAGAGACGCAGAGATGTTCACTGCTAAGTGCGCCCTCTGTCCCTAAGCTAATCTCTTTTATAGATAATGTTTTAACCAAATAGTTACATCAAGGTAGCTGGGCGTGGTTAATGCAAGTATGCTGTGTGGCACGTTTTTTTAAATCAACTTCATCAAAGTATATCTGAAAAGCAATGTAATAATTACGGCCAAGCACAATGTTTTTAATTTGCACGCAAGGTTTTGTTTGCTTTTCAGAAAGAAGTTTGCCATTTATAACTGTAGAAAGTGTGTCAGTAAACTCAAAGCTCACGTTTTTAGCCAATCAGAACTCAGAAATGGCGGAAAACCCGCGCAGGGCGCTTATGACTAAAAACTAATACAATAATCACAGCCAATATAATAACTACGCGTGCACACGCGCAGACACGTATATCCGAAAAACAATTAAATAACTACGGCCAAGCGCAACGTTTTTATCTGCAAGAAAGGCTCTGCTAACTTTTTAGCAAGTTGTTTACAGTTTATAAATCACAACAAACGTTTTTAGCCAATCGGAACTCAGAAAGGGCGGGGAAACGTGCGCAGGCTCGTGATCCAAGACACGTGTACTTCTCGTTTTGCTCTGATTGGTGAAACCATATTGCATGCTCAAGGTTGTAGTAAACTACATAACCTGGGTTTATGTGTGTCTAAACGCCAATAAATGTTCTGCATGCAGAACATTGGCATTGAAATGTTGGACATGTCGATAAGTTTACAGTTGCATCACGGGCAAAAACAGGAGCAGATGTTGCAGTACATTTGTTTATATTAGCTTATTTTGCCGAAAAGCAGTTGAAGTATGCTGGAAACGTGTACTTGGTAATGGCAGCGTTGAAATTAAGATAACACAGTGGGTATGATGAATGCTGCTTCCGCACACGAAATGGATCAACTACAGTACATCTAAACTACCGAAATATCTTAATCGTTGTATCGCAAATAAAGCGGTCGCATAAAAAAAAAAAAAAACGAGTAAAGGCGAGTAAACAATATCAATATATTAAGTCAGTTCATTATGCAACTTCTTTCTTGTATGCAGTCATCTCGTTCATCGGTTTTTGGATACAGATGCACATAAATATCCTCAGCGAAGTATAGACCATCGTACAGTTCTTGGTAATTGTACAGCTTTGACTCGCACAGGTAAATCATCGAAAGCAGAGAAAAGAGCGCATCATATATTCCGCAAAGCCAGAAGGCTGGGCCAATATCGATCGATACTAAATACTCGATATTTGAGTTTCCCGAAAAATATCGATTCTCGCCCTGAAGGTATCGGTGATTCGATGCCTTTCGATACTCCTCACGTAACTCTCGATAACTCCTTGGAAGAAAGCGTGTGCGTGAATAATCCACGTTGTGTTCTCGGAAATTTTTGTCTCCATGAAGCGGATTCCCTTTATAATACTTAACTAACATAGACTTTAACTGTTTTCACCTGTTAGTTCATGCGCCGTACATTCGCAATCAAGCTTTACACTGCATCCCAGCATGCACTTTCCGCGTTTTCGCCGCTTGCCTGGATTCTACCTTACATGATGACGTCAAATCGCGACTCTAGAGTATGACATCATAATATCGATATCGAAGAAAGCCAAATATCGGTAAATATCACACTAGTATCGGATCGATTCGAAAAACTCCTTAGCGGCAAATTCCTACAAAACAACTCAGTGTATTTGAGCGCTATATATCTTGCGTTGATGCGAGGATAAAGATGGTGCTTCTTGTTTACATACCCTGTAAGCAAGCGAGATGTGCGTCATGACAAGCTTTGCGGTGCGAAAAAATGTTATGCAAATTAGCTGGCTGCACCGTGCAGCCAGCTAATTTACATAAGTAATTCAAAGCCAAGGTTTGACACCTCTCCGTCTCTTGAGGTTTTAGCTGAACACACTAGGATATCAGGCAATCGCCAACAAAAAAAATGGGTCATTAGAGCCCATGATCTTGGTGATCCACCTTCGATAAAAAGATAGCAAAGACGGAAATTTTCTTCCATGTCTCATCCCGCCTTCCCCGGATTCGGCCCGAAGAGACTGATACTCAGGTTCTCTCTACTTTTCAGTAGCTTCAGAAAACGAATGACATGACAGCATGCCGAAGAGTAGCCGTTATAAACCCTAGTTTGATCAGTGCTGGCAAACTGTGTATCTATGTTGCTGTTGATCAGTGTCACATAAACGTTAGTTATCTGTCTCTAGAATTGGTAAAAATATAATAGAAAGGTTTGCTCTTGTACATGAACAAACCTATTCACTGTAAAGCTGTTGTTCAGAATTATTTTCCAATCCCCATTTAGTAAAGAAAGAGTTTGTTGCTAGATCGCACCGGAAATCTAATTCACCGGAAGTTATAAGTTTCGCACGCGAGTTGATTGATGTTGTTGACATTTTGACAGTTGTGAAATAAAAGTCCCTGGTTTTGGGGAGAAGCGGCTTTGTCGCCGAAATGAAAATTGTGGTTGTGTTGTCATTTTTTCTCGGGATTTCGTGAATGGGAATGTGGGACTTTTTTGGACTTTTGGACTAGGAACCTAAGGAGAAACAGCTATCATCTCACTTTGGTGATGAGTGTCCGTGTCAAATATATAGCTATATATTTTTGATCCAACATTTGAACTTAGCTGATAAACATGAGTAATCCCTTAAATTGCTTTTTTTAAACATTTTTTTAGCAAACGCTTACGCCGTTTTAAGTGGAGAGCGCAGATATTTCCCAAGGCGAAATATTCACTATTTAAAAAATATTTAATCCAATTAGATGATTCATCATTACCCCTGTCAGAATTAATCCTTATATTCTTTCCTCTTTTATAATAATGGCCAAAACGGCAAAAAATCTATGCCTTATTTCCAACTTGTAGGCAAAATCATGATACCTCAGTTCAGACAAAAGAGGTTTTAAAAAATCTATGTCCGAATATGAAATGAAAACGGCTTCGTCAAACACTGTATTATACTGTGAAGGCAATTTTGTTGTAATGATTATTTGACCTCACAAACATTGTTTTTCGCGCAATCAGTTGCTTTTGGTTCAGAAATGGATAGTCGCTTACCGAGAATCAGGGAGTAAGGAGCCATAAAAAACAAACAAACAAACCAGGAACAAAAAACAAACAAACAAACAAACAAACAAAACGAAACAAAAACCCTAAAAAAAAACCTATCAAATAAAAGAAGAAAAAACCAAAAAAAACAACAACAACAACAACGACAGAAACAAAACAAAATAAAACAGAAAAGGAAACAAAAAGCACACCTAGAGACATTATTCCCCGTCAAAAAGAAGTTTAATGATCTTCTTTCCAAAAAGTTACACTTTAATCTTAGGAAGCTGCAATTTCTGCTGCACTAATTGAACAAGTTCTTGTTCCTACTGAAGTGTATCCAGGCAACAGCTCCGGCGGCGAATGTCAGAAGAACTTGTTTCAGTAACATTTGTAGCGAACCTGTTGATTTTTAAGCAACATCGGGACAAATTAATACCATGTGAGAGGGGAGGGGGAATATTTTACCGTGAATGATGATGACAATATAACGAACGATATTCTTCAGCTCAGTAATAGTAAAATGTATGGAAAAGAACCCCTATATAATGAACTTCCGTTATAACGAACACGTTTTGGCAGTCCATGGCACTTTGTTATATTGAGGCTCTACTGCATTTGTTTAGCGACTTTCATTTCCTTTTTTTTTGAACACATGTACTATTTAAGGCGATAAGAAAAAGGAGAATTATTTCGGCTTAATCGGATGACCAAAATTTCAGAACTTAAATCTGATTAAAGACATCATAGGGAACCACTCGCCATCAGTGGGTATAACTGCTTTTTCTTTTTATTTACTGTAGCTTGCTAAGAGGATCTTACCTCCAGATATTTCTGTGTACCAAAGCAAGGATCGCCATACTTAGTGTGAAGTGCTTGCAAAACGCAAAAATATCGCCCTTGGCAATCCCTTCGCACTTTGTCAAGCACCCTTGCAGCTCCGCAGTCTGCGTTTCGTACTTGTGTCGGTCCTCCACAGGTAGGGCCACCAAACAAACGACCGTAGTTCGCAGAAATGATATCGATTCTTTTGCCGTGACAGTGGATTACCTGGGAGTGGCCATGACAGATCTCCAACAACTTGCCATAGCATCCTGTTCTGGGTACACAATTGTAAGTCACCTGTACGGGTGAAAAAAAATGAAACAACGCCTCAGCTAAAACTGAAGAAGAACTTTTCAAAAATGTTTGTGTGAAAGAGATCTGTCACGTTTAATAAAACAACAGCAACAATAATTACAATGACAATGACAATGATGATGACAATGACAATGATGAGGACAATGACAATGATGATGACAATGACAATGATGATGACAATGATGATGACAATGACAATGATGATGACAATGACAATGATGATGACAATGACAATGATGATGACAATGACAATGACAATGATGATGACAATGACAATGATGATGACAATGATGATGACGATAACAATACTTCGTATCCACTACTTGTCCATAGCGCTAAATAAAACAACAGCAACAATAATTACAATGACAATGACAATGATGAGGACAATGACAATGATGATGACAATGACAATGATGATGACAATGATGATGACAATGACAATGATGATGACAATGATGATGACAATGACAATGATGATGACAATGATGATGACAATGACAATGACAATGACAATGAAAATGATGATGACAATGACAATGATGATGACAATGACAATGACAATGATGATGACAATGACAATGATGATGACAATGACAATGACAATGACAATGACAATGATGATGACAATGACAATGATGAGGACAATGACAATGACAATGACAATGATGATGACAATGATGATGACAATGATGATGACAATGACAATGATGATGACAATGACAATGACAATGATGATGACAATGACAATGATGATGACAATGACAATGACAATGACAATGATGATGACAATGATGATGACGATAACAATACTTCGTATCCACTACTTGTCCATAGCGCTTTACAATAATTCACAATACAATTTGTAATAATAAAAGTCTATGGTGTAATCTAAAATAGAAACATAACGTAATAAAAATTAACAGTAAATGATGGATTTTTTGGGGGATAGATTAGAGCATAAGCGGCGGTTTCATGAGTACGCTCCAAGCGCTCAGGTCAGGATAAATGCTCAACTCACCTCCAGGTATTTCCTGGTGCCAATACACGGGTCCCCAAAAGCCGTGTTTACTGCGTGCAGAGTGCAGCTTGTTTGGCCTTGGCACTTATTCCTAACTACCATCATTGAGCTGCCCGCGTGGCACCACGTGTTATGGTCGGGACCGCCACACACACCTCTCCGAGTTCGTCCATAACTCGCGCTACGAATATCGATCTCTTTGGAGCCGCAGTAGATTGTTATCTGAGAGTTGTCACAAACACGTCGAAAATGGCCCTCTGATGATGCAAAGAAGTTGGTTCAGGTGTGGTTAAATTGTTTAATTATATGAAGATTATTCGTGGGAAAGTAGACTGAATTTATAATTGAATTAAAAAGAGAAAAAATATAACATGTTACCTGCATTACCAAATAACCCTGGAATAAGAAACAAAACCAACAAATGCAACATCTTCCCTCGTGGCTTGAATCTTCAGAAAAGTGAAATCTAAAACAAAAAGGCAATTAGTGCAGAAAACCATCGTGCAAATAACAAGACCCACTTGTAAAGATATTTAAAAAGAAATGGACATGTACAAGATAGTCTATTTCCGATACAGAAGCACTTGGCTTTATTGAATCGAAAGGGTTAATTTTTAAAAATTCACTTCTGTGTGCTCTTTGTGCCACTCCTACACTAGTTTCTAAGGTGCATGTGTCTCGGGAATATTTCATTCTGGTTTAGTTATAACGAAACGGGGGAATTAAATTTAATCGATATAAATTCCCAAAGAGAACAAATACTTCCTTAACCCTCGAAGCCCTAGCAACACGTATGCAAATTCTCCTTACTTGTTCGGAACATTTTGTTGAGTACTAATGGGGAGAACTCGTTTGAAATATAGAAAGAATTCATCTTTGGTGATCATTCCCTTAATTCTTGTGCCCTGTATATGTTACTGAATGCACTGATGTGATGAGGAGAAATTTGATGCTGATCACAATTGGGACTCCGCAAAGGGTTAAAGAAGACAATTCAGGGTACTCTCGAAGCAAACCAAAACATTTCCCAAAAGAACGCAATATTACCAAACAAACAAACACTTTCCCAATTCAATGCAATTCTGACTAATCCGGGTAAACCACAATTCCTGTTCCTGTCAGTCGTTCTGCTTATATCGGGAGCATTAAACGGAACGTAAGAATATTCCGTTCCATCTTCCTAAAACCAAATGTGTCCCCAAAGTTGTCACGACTGCCGTCTATTCTGAGTTTTTCTATTCCGAAATGGTCGCTAAAAGATAACATACAAGAACGAGCCCCATATTATTACTGAGAATATTGATGTAGGAACCACATCATGTTCTCTTGGCAGGAATCCACTGATATATGCTGCGTTTTATTGTTCTATCATTGATGTTTGCTGTCTCACGGTCCGCATTTAGGTTTGGGGGGGGGGGGGGGGGTCGTACTTGAGCGAATTTTTTTTTTGGTCGGTCCGATTTTGACCCAAAAAATTGGCACTGACCAATTTTTTTTGGCTTGTGTTCCGGTCTCACATGAACCTACATGACAAGGCTAAAGTCTCGCGTAAACATTGATAAAACGCCTATGTAAACAATGATAGCTGTGCATCAATTTCCTTGAATAAACACGCAGTTGCCATTTTTAATGGATTTTTGTTTTCTTTGGGCGATTTTGGAAAAATCTGCCTGCCCCACTCAAACACTTCGGCATCTTTGAACTTTTTGGTCCTCTGGCAAATTTTTCCAACATTTGCTCGAAGGAGTCGCATTAGGAAAAACTCCAATGTTGACCCAATTTTTGGTAAAACAAACAGAATTCGCTCTAGTACGACCCATGCCTTAGTTATCATGACCGAAGTTCGCTTGAAAAAAATCAATACACAGAGTTTTGGAGAGTTTCGAGATTGTGTTAAATTTTTGATCATTTTTAAAATTTAAAAATTTAAAAATTGCTTTTCAAAAAGGAAATGAGATTTATTAAAGACAAAATCTCATCGAACCAAAATTAAAACATAGGCACGCATAGCGTGCGTGAGCTATTTTGTAGCTGTCAAGAAGAGGTACAGAAATGTTGTTGAATAAACGTGCGTGTACCAAGGTACACTATTGGGATGTTTTTTATTTTAGTAGCGTTGAGCATTCGAAAAGTATTGGTTTTTAGACATAGTTTGCCTTATAAGTGGAGCTGTGTCCGACATTGTGCAACCTCGTTCCCAGGGCTTTTTACAGAATGAGGGTGATCAAAGATCAATGTTTGAGTTTATGTTAGTGGTTTCCAATTCGTATACGTCATTGATCAATAGATGGTATGCTAATGCGTACAAGTGTGGCTTCAACTTACGACAAAACAAGAAGAAAGTGAGATAAAATCTGTAAAATATCTGACAACAGTGTGAATATGGGACAAACAAAATAATTCAAAACAGTCCTTTCTGAAGCTCATTCTCAGATGTTTCGCGGAAGCTCAATGGATTGAAATTTAATTTTGTGGCTTTCAATTATAAAGATTATTTTTCCATGGACAAATATTTTAGATCTAGTAGGAAGCGTAACTTGTCACAAAATTTAATTTAGTAATGTTTGAACCAGAAGAGAATAGCCGATCTTGAAAGTCACGTACGTCTTCTTCTTGCGTGACATCATGCTTGACGAACTTGGCAACTCCCGTATCCAGACAAATATATGTATAAGCTCTGTTTTATTTTCCACATTATTTCACACAGACTTACATTTTGGAACACACGAGTAATAAGCGTGCCTTGTTAGAAAAGATCATGCCATTGTGTGACTCTTGCGTGTCTAGTCACGCAGCAAACTGTCAAAAAAGCCAGAAACGTCGCACGTGCTGACATACCATGTGGCACTAATTTTTTCCGGATTCAAATTTTTGGGATTTTCGTGGTTTTTTCACGATCCGCTGCAAAAGTTCCCGCGAAAAAAATAATTCCTGCAAAAACTTACTCCACTGTCGAAATTTGTATACAAACATCGCCTTTTACATGTGATGTAATATTATGTTGGTGCCCATTTATTTAAGCCGTCTCATTCGTTCAAAAATGAAACGAAATTAGAAGCAAAACATTCAGAAATAAAACGATGAAATTGCTGTCGGTACATTACAAGTATTAAGAGGCAATGTCCACTAAGACCGAGCGAAATCGAAAAAAAGTGGCACATGATGAAAAATTAAAATTCTCCGTTTTTTGCCCAGAGATACCGTATGGTAGCTCTAGAAACGTGGTGGCATTTTTTGTGGAGAAAATATTTTTAAACGTCCAAAAAATCAAAAAACCGTTACCGCACTATGTGTCTCTACAAACACCCCGAATAAACGCGAATCATACCTTCTCGTAAACATCGCTCTGTTTAATTCGCGTCATGGAAAAATCCTGTTTTGAGCTTAGAAATTTGCTGTTGAAGAGTTTACAAGTAATTTAAGTCAAATTATACTTTTGTGGATTATAAATGAAGGTCATGGCAGGTTGCTGAAAACCACTAAAATTCTCTTGCTTTGAATTTTCAATTTGGCACAGTTTTTCAAGAGAAAGTTTCCCTCCCCGGTAAAACACCGAATCACTTGAAATTCAGAATTCTTGAAAGAGGAAATACCGTTCTTAAACCAGGTTTAAAAATTAGTTTCGGGCTTTTTATAACCCCCAAGTACAAACGCTCTCAAAATCCCGATAATTACAACATTAACACGTTAACAATTGGCAGACACCTCCGACCAAATTACCGAAAATTTGGACATTTCTTCTCTTTTGGTTGGCATTCGGTTGTAATCCACAGCGGAAAGGTAATGTATAGCTCACCTGAATATGGTATTGTCTAAATATCAGGTTCTGTTTCTTTCATAATGACCATCTTGACGTCCGGGGTAGAAACATCACTCAGAGAAGCATCGCGTATTGGCAATCAACCCAAATGACTTATTTCGATCACGCCTCCTTTTGTTAAAATCAAGAACCTTCAGAAATAAAATGATTTTGCCTTATCAGAACTTCAAAACAGTTTTCTCCTGTAAGACATCTTTTCTGTATTCGTTGCAATAGTTCCAAACGATAAGCTCACAAGCCTGTTTAGTTTGAGTCACGCAGCAAAATGTCACGCACTTGGTTTTACCTGATGTCAGGTTTGACCCTGGAAAAAGTGATTTGGAGGGGGGAATGCACAGGAAACAACAACAACAACAACAACAACAAGTAAGCAAAAAAACAAACAAACAAAAACAAAGAAATGAGAACTTTGAAAACCTGTGGACCCAAGGGCCGATTATTTATTTATCATTATCATTAGACACAGTGAAGCCTTGCCAAAACCTTGCCTGTTACCAGGGCTTTGAAAAAGAAATTATTATTAGGCCTCTTCAAAAATTGGTCAAGACAGGAGTAAGAAAGTTTACTCAGGTACAAACCAGGGTGCCAGAACCGTCCTTTTCGTTTTTTATAAGCTTATGAAACCATTTTATGGGAAACCTAGCGGATTACACTTTAATACATGAAACTCAAAATAAAGTTGAGTTTGAAACTCAACTTTAGGTGAAACTCATCATGCACAAGGAGTCCTAATGTTCAGGGCTCTTTGTCGCTTTCCGCCTGATCTTCTGAGCAGTGAAGGCGACGGAGGTAACAAACCATCCTTGTGACGAATGGCTAACGCTCGAAACGTCAGCTCAATTTACCTTATCAACTGAGTTGTTAAATACAGAGTTTTGTGTTTCGCTCCCCCACCTATGCAGCACCACAGTTTCTCTAGAAACTAACCCCCTTGCTTGTCAGGTGACAGTTGGTTGAGCGATATTCTCCGCCTTTTCACGGTTTAGGAGAACGAGCTCGGTTTCGCCTAGAGCACTGCTATGGACGGTAGACCATCTGATGACAGAGCCTTAGATTTCAGCGCAGATAGTAGTATTGTAGGTCCCACGCCATATGCTCTTCATACAAGGACGGATTCCTTCTTTGGAAAACTTTATATTCGAGAGTGTGCTCACACCACCGATCTTCCAAGTTGCCACTAAAGGGCTTGTAATGGACAGGCACAGGGTTACACTTAAGGATGTTTCTCCACCAGGATCTTGATATCGTGTCCGGAGTTTAGGCCGATATATGTATCCGACTAATAGTCTCCGCCGGCCTTGCAGTCGCAGGCTCCCTTCCCCCCATGGGGAGGGAAGGGAGCCAGGAGTTTGAACACCACGCCGAACTTTGCTGCGCAAACTATGGTGGCCCTGCAGGCCCTGCAGTGATAGCAGCCAGCGTTGTCTTGCCGGAAGCTGACTGTCTGCAGGGCTGGTATGGGGGTGTTAATCTGCTTAATGACGTCTGCCATCACAGCGACGAATGCACGAAAGTGGGCATGAGAAAAAAGTGTACTTATCAAGCCCACTGGAACGAACAAGCCGATGTGTTGCAAGACAGCTTTGGACTCCGACTTGCCAATTCCACGGTCTGCTTTTCCCACTTTCCCGTTCGAGGCATACTTAGACAGCTCTGGTAGAACTCAACATGACCAACGTCGATTGGTCCCTCTGCGTTAGCCAATTCCCACAGAAGAGCGATGGGCTGGACAAATGGTCCATGTTTAAAATACTATTTACAATACTAATGTGCGTGCTAAAAGAAAATCAACGAAGCTTAACTTCTGAGTGGATATCGCTGATTCCAACACTGCATGTGTGACCCGAAAAGTCTTTTTTGTGGCTGGAACAGCAACTGTTCGTTTATATCGCTTGTAAGAGGCGCATGTCACGAACATTGACATTGCGTTACGCTTGTTTATTCTCATTTTCTGTTCCAGTTAATTTTTCACTAGCCTTTCATAATTGTAAACGTAACTTGATCGCACGTAGCCAGAACGGAGATATTTGTCGTTCAGTGGAGATATCTTTTTATGGTTTTACACAAAGGAGTCAGGAATTATGACGTAAGTTTCGTCTTAGTTTCTTTTTACTATTCATTATTGTTTGGTGTTCCTTTTCCTTCGATTTTTAACCGTTTCTTCGCGTAACGCACATTTCTGTAATTTTTAGTTCTCACCGTATGCTTTGATGATCGTAATCGTGTAATAAATCAGTGAAGTTACAACGTTGGAGCGTGTGGTTGATCATTGCGAACCCCGAGGACTTGAATCGGAACCGCGACAGTGAGAAGTTTTAATTTAACATTGGAGATTGGAGTTTTGGAACTGAACATTGTGTTTTTCTGTTATGCAATACCTCGTGGCGCACCGCCCCCAAGAACCAAATTCGTGAACGTTTGTCCAGTATCTTCGACATGGCGAAAAATTTAAAGTCACCAGGATCATCGCAACAGGAAGATGAATTGAAATACCTGAAGGAGCCACTTTTAAGCGGACGTTTAGATTCGGTCTCGCAAACATCTGGCAGGCGTTCACGTTCGCGCGCGACGCCCTCGTCTCGCTTCTTGTCTTCGTCGAGCGTCGCGCAGAGAAAAGCTTTGGCGGAAGCCGCGGCAGCGAAACAAGAAGCGGAATTTGACCGACTATTGGCCGAAAAAGAGCGTGAGCGACTGGAGATCGAAGCAGAGGAGGAGAGAAAACGCCAATCCCAAAGAGCTAAATTCGAATGCGACAAGGCCGTCCTAACAGCGAACAAGAAGCTTGCAATCGCCGAAGCAAAGTTAAAGGCAATCGAGCAGTCTTTAGAAGAAGAACAAGAAGAGAAAGTCACGTTGGTTTCTATTCCAGGCCTCAATGACCACTTCGATAGTAAATATCAGACGCAAGCCTGGATAGATGCCAAGAGACATTTAAAACAGTGGATTGCGTGACAGAGAGCCCAGACCAACTTCGCGAACGTATCGAAAAAGGAAACGACAAAGTCGCTCACAGCACGCCTCGAAACGAACAAGCGAAGGATCCCTCACCGGTAACGAAGAAGAGCATTCACCCGGCTTAAACACCACCAGTCACGGAAAATTTACCGTAGGAAATGGTCTCGCAGGGAACACGCCCCCTTATGGCACCCGTGTGACAAATCCCTTTACACCGACTCCTGGAGGAACTGACAACGGTCAACCAAAAATTGGCTGCAAACTTGGCACGACAAAATCTTCCGAAGTGCCACCCGGAGACGTTCGCTGGCGACGTGACGCTTTTCCACCCCTGGAGGAGTGCCTTCAAGGCTATGATCAAAGGAACAGACGTGACCCCTGAACAGGAGATCAATTACTGGAGAAGCTACACGAAAGGAGATGCCCAGAAAGTCGCGAACAACTACAGACAGAGGCAATATAGGGACCCGGTCGTTGCTTTACAAGACGTATGGACTGAGCTGGAGAGACGCTTCGGAAACACCGCCGCCATCACCAACGTTCTCACCAACGACGAAAAACGGCCAAATTCGGAGAAGGAGACAGCGACAGACTGCAGGCATTCGCGGACATGTGTGCTGACGTAAATAGTCAACTCGACTTCCTTCCTGGGCTCGGGTACCTGAACTACCCTACCGCGATCGTCCCCATCGTCCAGAACCTGCCAAGCTCCATCCGTTCGAAATGGGAGAAGCGTGTGGTACACCATGCGGAGAAATACGATGACGCGTATCCGGGCTTCAAAGATTTCGCCGCTATGATCCAAGAGCAGGCCCCCTTGAAGAATCATCCCAATGTTTTGGCGAGTACGCAACTGAGCGGCCTCAAACAGAAAACTCGCGATCCCAGACCACGCCCTCCCGACGCGCACGAACCGAGTATGGACTCAGACAGAAGAGTGCTAAAGTCAACTATGGAAGATAGAAACATTCCAAAAAAGGGTACTGGAGAGGAGAAGTACTGCCCGTTCTACCAACGGAAAGGACACATTTTATCCTAATGTAAAGCCTTCGAAAGTGAAACCCTCGAAGCCAAGAATGAGTGCATCCTAAGAGCAGGACTTTACTTCCGCTGTCTGTCGCGAGGACACAGGTCGAGCGATTGTACCGCAGTCGTGAAATGTACTAAGTGTGGAGATGATCGCCGCCCCACAATCCTTCACAAAGATAAGACCGAAGCTACAAGAAGGGAGCATGGCGAGGAGCTTCAGACAGCCTGCACCTCAGTTTGTCAAGATCCCAGCAGTGGTGGAGTTTCTTGTAGCAAAATCGTTCTCGTAGACATTTTCAGTGAAAATCAAGCACAAGAGCCATGCCGCGTTTATGCAATTTTAGACGACCAGAGCAACGCCTCGATGATTAGTCCAAACCTAGCAGACAAGTTAGGCGCTACCGAACCAAACCTTAAGTACTTTCTCTCGACGTGCAGTGGTGGGAAAGAAGAGAAGTCAGCGAGGTGAGTTTCCGGTGTTGTGTTGCGCTCCATGGCTGGCAAAACGTCGAGGCTTCCCCAGCTCGTCGAGCGTGTCAACATTCCCCAAGACAAGAGAGAGATCGTGACACCAGAGATGGCCAGACAGTTTCCCCATTTTAAAGAGATTGCCGAGGAGATACCGCCCTACGATCCTAAAGCAAAGGTCGAAATCCTTATCGGCAGAGACGCGCCCGAGTTGCTGAAGATCAGAGAGAGCAAAAATGGTCCTAAAGGTGCTCTGTTAGCCCAGAAACTTGACTTAGGCTGGACAGTATCTGGTCAAATGTGTTTAGATCAAGTGGGTGGACTTATTCACATCTCTGCACATCGCACAGGATTCCAATATTCAGACAAACCTCCCAGTTTTCCCTCGAGCAGCCAGACAGCGAATCGTTCTTCTGTGAATCATGAAGTCCTGCCCTGCCCAAACCATTTCAAGATCAAAGAGCAATTCGCAGAGAGAGGAGAAATTGAAGCCGATCTTTTTCGGACGACACTGGACGATAACACAGCGAGCCTGTTACAGGAGGACAGGCGCTTCCTGGAGATTATGGGGAAAAAAAGATCCGTTTCGTTCCTCGAACATAGCAATGCCTAACAACCGGTCCTTAGCTGTCAACCGTCTCAACAGCATGCTGCGCACCTTCAAGAAGAAATCCAGGATAAAAGAAGACTATCTTCAGTTTATGGGCAATGTTTATGGCCACGCAGTTCCAGTCCCTCAGGAAGAGTTGTCAGCGCCAAGTAGCCACCCAGAAACGAATGGACCGAATGAACGCGGCCTACCAGACCAGGAGCAGACAACAAAAACCAGAAACGAAGGTCCCATATGGTACTTGCCTCACTTTGGGGTGTACCACCCCAGGAAATCGGATCAGATCCGGGTTGTTTTCGACTTGTCAGCCGAGTTCCAAGGAGTGTCACTTAACAAAGAGCTTCTTCCGGGTCCAGATCTCATGAATAGCCTTGTTGGAGTACTGATCCGTTTCCGTCAGGAGAACGTCGCCGCAATGTGTGACACAGAACAAATTCTTCACTCGTTTCACGTGGCTCCAGAGCATCAGAACTTTCTTCGATTCCTCTGGTACAAAGACAACGATCCATCGAAGGAGAATATCGAGAACAAGATGACCGTACACCTATTTGGCAATGGACCAAGTCCCGCCATTGCCACCTTCAGGTTAAGAACAACAGCAGACGACGGCGAGGAGAAGTACGGTAAAGCAACAAGAGACTTCATACACAGAAACTTCTATGTAGACGACGGGCTGACTTCGTGCCCCACAGAAAGCGAAACCATTTGTCTAGTCAGGAACGCCCAAGCCATGTTGGCCACCGCGAACTTGAGATTACATAAAGTGGTCTCCAACTCAGTCACCGTCATGGAGGCACTGCCAGCAGAAGACCGCGCTAAGAGCGTCAAGGACCTTGACCTGCGCCGCGACGTACTGCCAACACAGCGCTCGCTTGGAGTCCGTTGGGACATCGAGAAGGATCATCTCACCTTCCGCGTCTTATTGCCAGAAAAACCCTTCACACGTAGAGGAGTCCTTTCCATAGTAAACTCTGTGTACGACCCACTAGGCCTTGCATCTCCAGTCGTCCTGGAAGGCAAGCTGATTCTCTAACAGCTCGTCCTCATGGGAAAGAAAGCAAACAACAATGATCCTCTTGTGTTGACGATCCACTTCCGGAGAACATGAATCAGTGGTGGAGTCGCTGGAGAGATGCACTTCCCAACTTAGAAAAAGTGGTTTTTCCTCGTTGCTACCATCCAAAAGGATTTGGCACCGCCGAACGCAGGGAGATACACGCATTTTCCGACGTAAGCAAGGATGCCATTGGTACCGCCGTATACCTGCGCGAGATCAAAAGTGAAGGAGACATTAGCGTTTCCGTTTTGTTTGGACGATCCAAGATCGCGCCGACCCACTCCACAAACATTCCCAGGCTAGAGTTGTGCAGCGCGGTACTAGCCACCAAGGCGGTGAGGATGTTACGCAAGGAACTTGACATCAAAGTTGGCGAAGAAATATATTACTCCGACTCAAAGGTGGTACTGGGCTACATACAGAACGAAAGTAGAAGATTCTACGTGTATGTAGCAAACCGCGTCCAAATGATCCGTAACACCACGGACCCAAGTCAGTGGAGATACATCGACACCGCAAGTAATCCTGCCGATCTTGCGACTCGCTGCCTGTCCCCAGACAAGCTGCTGGAGTCACGGTGGACCTCGGGACCAGAATTTTTATGGAGCCCACGGCCTCACCCTCAAACCGTACTTCAGGAGATACTTCTCAATGAAAGCGACCCAGAAGTGAAACGAGAAGTCGTCGCATGCATCACGAGGTCACAAACACTCCAAGAACTCGGCACCTCGAGATTTAACCGCTTCTCCAGCTGGTCCGTTAAGCGCGCGGTAGCCAGCCTCATCCGAGTAGTAAAGAGTTTCAAGGAGAGAAATCAAGAGCATTCGAGGAAGCCAATCAACCATCTACCTCCTCCATCAGCAGCCGAGCTTGAGCGAGCCAGTGAAATTATGGGCTTAGAGGGTCACCGCTGTATAACATGTTGCCGGAGGTTAAGAACACCAAATACGAGCTTAGAAGAAAGTCGGCCGTGAAACCTAAAATAAACAAGAAGCGCTTCATGAGCTCTTTTATTAACCGCCTTATTTTTAAATACAAGATAGCTGTTTTATTTCATTAGAATAATAGTTAGTTCATGTAATGTAGCTTGCTTTTTACCCTCAATCTTTGTAACATAGGATATATGTGTTTATCTTATGAAATAAAGACTTATTATTATTATTATTATTATTATTATTATTATTATTATTATTATTATTATTATTATTATTATTGTAGTCAAAGCAGTACAGAAAGAAGCTTTTACCGAGGAGTTTAAGGCGTTATCCTCATCTGGACAGAAGAAAACAGTGCCAAAAAGTTCAAACCTGCTGGGACTAGATCCCCTCTTAGATCCAAATGTGCTACTTCGTGTTGGTGGTCGCCTTAGAAATTCCACGCTCGAGTATCAAGAGAAACACCCAGTGCTCCTTCCGAAAGGACATCATGTATCAAAGTTGATCATCCGCCACTTTCAGGAAAAAGTCCATCACCAAGGTCGCCAAATCACAAGCCGTCCGTGAAGCTGGCTACTGGGTCGTCGGAGCTCATCGTATGATATCAAGCCTCAGAGAATCCTGCGTGACCTGCAAGAAGTTAAGAGGGGCAATCTTGACGCAACACATGGCGAACCTACCATCTGATCGATTGGAGACCAGCCCACCCTTCTCGAACGTCGGCTTCGATGTCTTTGATCCCTGGGAGATCGCAACGAGACGACTTAGAGGTGGCGAAGCGAACGCCAAGCGCTGGGGTCTCGTTTATACCTGTCTAAGCAGCCGTGCCATCCACATCGAGCTTTTAGAAACGATGGATACCAGCTCGTTCATTTGCGCTCTGCGCCGATTCCTCGCCATTCGCGGCCCGGTGGAGAAACTCAGATGCGACCAGGGTACCAACTTTGTGGGAGGAAAATCTCAATTAGACGACGCACTCTCGGAGATGGACCAAACTCGGATCCAAAGGTTTACAGCAGAGCAAGGGGTCGAATGGATATTCAATCCTCCACACGCATCGCACTTCGGAGGCGCGTGGGAGCGGCAAATTGGTACGATTCGACGCGTATTGGACGCCATGCTCCTGGAGATCGGACACGCCCAGCTCACTCATGAGTTACTGGTGACCCTCATGGCAGAAGTTACAGGGATTGTCAACAGCCACCCCATCGCAACAGTACCTTCCGACATTGATGAACCGCAACCCCTAACTCCCGCCATGCTGCTCACGATGAAGACACGCCCTCTTGCGCCTACCCCTGGCCACTTCGTCCGACAGGATCTCTACGCGCGCAACTGGTGGAGAAAGGCCCAGTACCTGGCCGATCAGTTTTGGGTCCTTTGGAGGAAGGAATATCTACAAAACCTGCAGAACAGAACCAAGTGGGAGAAACGCGAACGCAACCTCGCCGTCGGAGACATCGTGCTTGTAAAGGAGGACAACGCGCACCGGAACGACTGGTTACTAGGGAAGATAATAGAAGTCACACCAAGTTCGGACGGCAAGGTACGGAGAGCTAAAGTCACGTCGTGGAAAGAAGGAAGTATAAAGCCCTATGACCGTCCAATCTGCAGTTTTGTCCTTCTGCTTAAACATGAAGAGGAAGCTTGAAAGTTTCGGAGAGTCCAGGACCGCCCAGACCGTTACACAAGGACTTGCCATGCATTTTCATTTACTCTGATTAGGAACTTTGATTCTACGAGATTTTAATAATTTGAACATTGTTAGAGCAAGGATTTCAATCCTTGGGCGAGGAGTGTCACGAACATTGACATTGCGTTACGCTTGTTTATTCTCATTTTCTGTTCCAGTTAATTTTTCACTAGCCTTTCATAATTGTAAACGTAACTTGATCGCACGTAGCCAGAACGGAGATATTTGTCGTTCAGTGGAGATATCTTTTTATGGTTTTACACAAAGGAGTCAGGAATTATAACGTAAGTTTCGTCTTAGTTTCCTTTCACTATTCATTCTTGTTTGGTGTTCCTTTTCCTTCGATTTTTAACCGTTTCTTCGCGTAACGCACATTTCTGTAATTTTTAGTTCTTACCGCATGCTTTGATGATCGTAATCGTGTAATAAATCAGTGAAGTTACAACGTTGGAGCGTGTGGTTGATCACTGCGAACCCCGAGGACTTGAATCGGAACCGTGACAGCGCAAACGCCTGCAATTAGTTTCTGAAAAAAAAAATTAGTGACCTCTATTCGCAGCCAAGGGAGATAATGGTTTCATTGGCTATTGTACTCGGTGACAGGGCTCCTGACTGCGAGAACTCCAAAGAACCCTATCCTTCTACAATGGCGAAATATAGAGTGTGTGAAATATCGCGTTCTCCTTTTATTTTCTTTTTTTTTTTCTGAGTTTTTTTCTGAGTTCCCCTCTCCACACATCATTTTATTTTCATTTATTTACTCTGAGAGTATTCTACGTGACTGCGTGATGCAGTTAAATGTGTGTGTTCATTGGCACAATGTGACTGCGCGATGCAGTCGTTGGTGTCAGCCCACAATTGACCATCACCACTAGAGTTCTCGTAGCTCAGTGGTTAGAGCATCCGACTAGTGTACGGAAGGTCGTGGGTCCAAATCCCATCTGGAACTCAGAATTTTTTTCAGAGTTCCCCTCTCCACACATCATTCTATTTTCATTTTTTTAACGAAAATTATCAGTTTTTGAACATTTACTCAAAGCCGATCCGTACTTAAGACGTTTTGTCTAGTTTCCAATAATGTCGCACCTGAAATTCTCACACGCCTGATTTCCAACAAGTGTTTTATTTCTGCAAATGGCAGGTTCTCGAGGCACCCTCTTCGACGCAACACTGGTGGCTTGCAGATAACATTGAAATCCTTCACCGTGAAATTAATTAGGCTGTGGGAAAAATATCCTAAAATGCACTCACGCTAGGGAATATTCGCGTCTTGAAAAGTCGACCTCTGCAGTAAGAAATAAGAAAAATATATCAATGTTTGCTATTTTAGACTATCAGAAGCTAATACTTTCTGCTCAGTAGTGAACACGGGACAATTTTTTCCTCTCGCCGCAGCGTCACAAAATGTACATCTACGTAATCACACAGAATTGTGTGGTGAATAGTCCCATCATATGTAGTATCAGTCCATTTTACTAGTCAAAAGACATTTCAGGCATAACGTCGGCGGTGTAACATGACACCAAACAGAAGGATGGACTGTGACTGAGTAAACAAACAGTTGGGACAGTTGTGAGCCAAGTGCTACGCATTGAAAACTCACCGGGGGGGGGGTCCTCACGATTATAAAGAAAAGTGAACTAAAAAATTCCAGAGATCTTGTAAAAAACAAATGGATGCCTTCTTTGTTATCCTTCGATATGCTTTAGTTTAAATCACGGAGAAAAAAATGAGCCATCTCTGCGGTTTGTTTTTACGTTGAGGTAGTCCGGCATCTGGGATGAAAACGGTCACTCCGGTCGAGTTGCTGAAACAAACGCCATAACTATTTATATCGCCTTCTGTCTTGTACAATTTCTTTCATAGCTTAAGTTACTTCAGACGTCCTAATCTGTCGATTTTTTTTTTCCATTTCTGCAATCCCATCACCAAAACCTATTCTGTAACTTGACCAGAACCCGTTGCGTGACAGACAAATTTTAGTTAAATCAGACCATAATAATTAACACAGACAACAGTGCGGTTTCTGAGATGAAGGTGGAGATCACTGCAAAGTTATTTAGTTTCTTCAGGGAATTAACGCTGAGAGATCATTTGCCATTCGTTAAGGGATGTGAATGTGATGGTGGAGTCGTTATTCATTAGTTGAAAGTCAACCTGGAGATACCAGGAGATAGCGGTCGATTCCACGCGTCAAGATGGCCCTTGGACAATACACCTAAAACTTGACAAAACCTGGCATTCAGACAAAATCTTATTCAAGGTGAGCTAGACATGACATTTATCCTGTACGTTTCATCCAAATAGCAAGGGGAACAAGAAAAAAATTCCAAGTTTTCTGCTATTCGGTCGGAGGAACGAGCCTGTTGTTTGTACTGGTTGACCGGTTAATGTTGTGATTATCGGGATTTTGAGAACGTTTGTATTTGGCGCTGATAAAAAACCCGAAACTAATTTTTAGACCTGATTTTAGAATGGCATTTCGTTTTTCAAGAATTCTGAATTTCAAGTGATTTGGTGTTTTACCGGGATGGAAACTTTCTCTTGAAAAACTGTGCCAAATTATGAATTTTGAGCAAGCGAATTTTAGTGATTTTCAGCAGCTCGCCATGACCTTGAAAATTAATTCACAGATCTAAAACTGGACTCAATTACTTCATACTCACTTCAAAAGCAAACTTCCGCGCTTAAAATGGGGGTTTTCTGGGATGCGAACCAAACAGAGCGACATTTACGAGAAGGTACGATACACGTTTATTTCGCGTGTTTACAGGACACGTGTGGCCTAAACGTGTTACATTTTTTTTTCGGGCTTAAAAAACAAATTCAAGAAAAAAATGCCACCACGTTTCTTAGATTACCATAGGGTGTCCGTGGAAAATGTATGAGGGAATTTTATTTTTCATCATGTGCCACCACTCGCTCGATGTTAGTGGACATTCCCTCTTAAGCTGTTAAAAGCTTTAAAGAAAAGGATCGTCGGAAGGTACTCCATTGATTAACTGATTTAGCGTGTTATACATCTGCATGTTGTTCACCTGCATTCGATTGTTTATACTCAAAAAACGAGAATGTTAGAATTCCAACAAGAAAAGCCCCAGGGGCATTACCCCGCCGTTCCCCCCTCCCCTCGGGGTGTAAAAGATATTATGGTCACTCAAGATACACGTTCTAGCCTGTGTAGCAAAAGACGCGACGACAGCCTGTGTAGCAAAAGACGCGACGAGTATGTTTGGCCGAGCAAAAACCGGAGGTCTGGGGCAAGTGACCACCAAAAAAATGGAAAATAAAAAAAACGAGTATTACTAGACCCCGTCCCGACGGCGGGGTAAATAGAAGGCGGCTTCCAGAAAATAGCAAAAATTAATTCCAAGGAAGAATAAACAGTTTCCCCAATCGCAAAAATTAGTCCCGCAAAACACACAAAAAAATCGCCATTCGCAAAATTAAACTCCCGCAAAAATATTGGTGCCACACGGTAGTGGTCTCAGCTTCGCTGAAGCCACGCAAAAATCAGTGGTTGTGTTCAGTGAATAAATTTTGTTTTCATGAGCGTTTTGATGTGAAAATAAGATGCAAAATTGGGTGAAAATAAAATTAAGGGCTGTTTTTTTTATGTAGAGAGGTGGCAATCGTTGGAATTTTAAATGAGCGAATTCGAGAATAATGGCGTGGTTGGCCTGTGTGGTAAACAACGTGAATTTTATCACATGGAGTACACGTGATCAAGTCAAGGCCAAATTTTGCTTTCATAGCTCCGGGGGTGGGGGTAGGGGGGGGAGATTTTATCGCACGGCCGGGCAGTCATGTGATAATGTTTGGTGTGGGTCGTTTCATGTGTAAAGAACGTGTTATGTTGATTGAGCGTGAGATCAGGTTACTGTTTAGTGTAAACAAGTGGTGTTTTGTCACGTACAAAGAAGTGATGATACAAAGGTCAATGGCGAGTCACGAGACTTTCATGAGACTGTCAAAAGTTCGTTTTCGGCGCTTTTTATTGGCTTTCGTGCAGCTAGAGTTGTGTAACAAAGGGAGAAACTTAAAAGGAAGCGGGTAATGAGTAAATTTATGCGTTTTTTTTTTAATCTGGAAAATGATAACCGATTTTTTTTGTCTGTAAAACTGTGAAACGAATCTTGCGTGGAGCTATTGCGTTTTTGTCTTCGTATTGGCGGTGATAATTGTTTTGATTTGATTTGATTGTCGTGCTGATCTTTCCGCTCAAACTTTGTACAAACCAATCCCGCTACCGCCACGCAGCCTAACCAGAGACCCATTTCTCTGGGAAGTCGCCTCTAACTTTGCGCTTAGCTAGTCGCACGTAAGAGCAACGTTTATGCCACCGATACAATCTTTTTCCTTGCCGACCTTGTGCATTTGACGGACCTAGTGATCGAGTGGCATGGGCATTAATTTTAAAACCTACTAAAAGGTGCGAACAATAATTCGTTTTAGTTCGAAATTCACGATTCTGCCCTTTTTATACCTTCAAACTACTTGCCATCTATTTACCATCATTAACCGGCCGTCGCCATGATGGCGACCGCCGGTTTATAAAATGGACACGGTTTATGGTGAAAGCAAGTTGGCTTAACATACGAAGAAAGTGCTGTAAAGCTTGTGGTACGGGTACTCAAGAGCGGTACTGTCTTATACAAGACGCATGCGCATGTTAGTCTTCTGAATGTTACCTTCCTATGTTTTTGTCTTTTAATTTACAGTATTTAAGATATGAACGGCGAAGGGTTGTTTAAGTTTGGGGTTTTTTGTACAGTACAGCCCAAAAATAATGCACGCGCAAGAACTTCTTTTTGCGTCCGCAAGCCGAGAACTTCTTGCGGCTACTTGCAGGATGCCTGCACTTGAATACTGCAAGCCGCAAGAACGTCTTTGCGTTTAGAAGTTAAAACCGCAAGAACTTCTTTGTGGTAAGATATCTGGACCGCAAGTAAGCGCAAGAACGTCTTTGCCCTAACATCTTAAAAACCCGGAACCCGGAGAAGGTAAAAATGAGACCACTTTATAGCGCAAGGCACGTTCGAAATTGGCTGCCTTTGTAACTTGCAATCAGTTGTTTATTTGGTCCCTTGTAAGTTTTTTTCTTCGGTTTTGAATTTTTTATCCGATAAAGAGTTCACTAGGTTCTGAATTTGACACTGGTCGCCTTCTGTTATTTTTTAACGGCTAGGGAGAAACGAGATTCAAACGAAGCACGCGTGTTATTGTTTATGTGTCCCGGAGTCCCAGACATGCGGTACGCTTAGCGGCGCGAAAGGTTTCGCTCGATTTATGTCACTTAAATGAGGAACAATGGCAAAGCACAGTCCATCAGTCACATTATTAAAGAACCGACATTCACCTGTTCAGTGTTGCTGTACTTCCACCAACATATTAAACTCGGACAAATACTTTTAATTAGTTGCGCTCACACGTGTGAGAAATGAACATGGTCACTCAGATGAGAAGAAATAATACCCGAAGTCTTAATTGGAAAAACACATTATGTTTGTAAAAATAGTTCCACTCATTACGCTGAAGTCGATATCACATTTTAAATCTTCGAAGTAAACCAAAAAAGTCTGAAGGAAACTAAAACTCCGCGATCTGAAAGAAATTCGGCACGTCAATTCTAACCTGAGTAAACACAAATCTGCCGTATGCAAATTTGGTATGATTTGCTTGAATGACATTTTGTAACGCAATGCATGAGCAGTTCTCTAAGTCGTCAAGACAGCAAGCCCCGGGCAGCAAGCTGTGTCGAAAGGCGAATGTGTAGTTGAAATCATATGTCTATGCTATTTCTTCGAGTATCCCTTTTTTGCTGGGAAATTAAACTGGTAAAGATGCAGGGATTCTTGATGACTTCACCCACGCGATGGCATGACCTCCTGCATGTGTAAGTCTGGTCTTGTCTTGCCTGTCATGACTGTCAAAGAAGAGTTCGCGCAGTTTGCCGCAATTATAGCTTTTGGACCTTTTTGTTTCTATTTCTTGGATGGAATGAAAAACTGAATTGAGTCAGTTCTGAGTTGAACCCGTATCACTGTATCTGAGACACGTTTAAAAACATTGTTCATGTTTTGTCATGTGCCGGAGATCATGTTTACCGGGTGTTTATCTTGCAGTCGGAAAGCTGGCGGATATTCCATTTCGTGATGTGAATTTTCTTCGATACTTCGGTTGTTCGAACATTTGCTTCCTTGATTTTTTGATTAGCCTTGTGAACTTTCGCTTGACTTGGCGAATTGTCGCGCCAACACTCCAACACGACGAAAAATCGCTCGAAAGCTCGGTGATATTTCAAAGAGAATAGAGCGCGAGATTCGCTCTCATTACTTTTGCAATACCTCACACTAACACGAGCACTACAAGTTTCTTCGGCTGGACCCTCACTACTTCTTGCGCCTTCTTGCGGCTTGCGGTAACATTAGTAACTTCTTGCGGCTAGATTTTCAACTTCTTGCGTTTCGAATGTTCTTGCGGGTAAACTGCAAAAACCTAGCACTTTCACTTCTTGCGCGGGCTTGCGTGTTCTTGCGGCGCAAGAACTTCTTGCGCCACTTCTTGCGCGTGCATTATTTTTGATAGGATTGAATGCGAAAATAGGATTGAATGCGAAATTGACTGTGTTGTCTGATCTAGTTAGTGGCTATGGTGAAATTTTTTTTAGCGCAGGAGTTTTTTTTATTGGGATTGACATTTTGAGGGGTGTAAAAATGTGGGAGTCAGAAGGATTTGTGAATGTCAGGACCATATCACGCTTCTGTGAATGTGATTTGCTTTGAAAGTTGCGTTTTGCGTGAGAGGCAGTTTCCCTTGGCGTTTTATGGGGGGGGGGGGTGGTTTGCGAAGTGGATTGTAAGGTTTCTGATTGGCTAACTTGTATTTCGCAGCGGACAAAAAGGACAGTTGCGTTTTGCCGGCGTGGGCTAGGAAGAGAAGGAATTGGTACTAGTATGATGATGCAATATTAGTTGATTGCACATCAGTACATGATAGTTCTTGTGAACGGAGAGAAATGAGTGTTTATTTGAGGCGAGAAGTTGATACGAAGGAATCGTCATTAATAAGGAGTTTTTTATTAATAAAGCAGGTGTTACGAGTCTTTTTGCATTGAAAGAACGAAAATATCTGAATATTATCGACGGATTTGTGTGGTTTGCGTGTGGTGTTCGCTAAAGGCTACGAGCAGTCTCACTTTCCGTTCAGAGGTAGATAGTGAAGGAAAAGAAAAACAGGCGAGTGAGCGCGAAATCGATTGCGGCTCGACAGGCGCGTTAGCTTTCAAAGACGTGGGCGACTTTCGTCCCCGCTCGCTTGTTTACCTGGTTAGCGGGTTAGCAAACTGGATTTAAACATCACGTCATGAGATATCTTGACGTGCCCCATACTCTGACGATCTGCTCGAGCTCGTGTTTTTTGATTCTACTTCTACGTTCACTGTTTGTATTTAAGGTCTAGGCACAACAGTAAATACTTCGTCGTCCCTGTGTGAGCATTCTCAGTTGTGGACGAATTCATATCGACATTCAACGTTTGAGTGATTTTGCGTTTTTCAGCACAAATAAAGCGATAAGAAAGATACGCTGAGTCATCAGAGTTTAAACATTACGTCATCCAGTACCGCTATAGTCAAAATATTGTGTCACACAATCACACTTTTCCTCACGCCGGTTCGTAAAAAAGGAGGATCGCGCTAACATTTGTGAAACCTAGGGGTGGGGAGGGTCAGAATGGCCGGTTAAAATGCCCAATCGGCTTTCTTGTTTACTATGAGACATCCCTGCACAGAAGTCACGTTATTTCTCACACTCTAAAGTTGAACCATATAACTCCAAACGTACGTTATGCGCATGCGTACAAAGGATTTGTTCCAATTCTTATCTACCAAAACAAACAAAGCTGACAAATATTTCCTAGACCAAACATCATAAATATCAGATAACCCACGAATTATTTACTAGAACTCGCTTCCACTCACGTTTAAACCAGGTTTGTGCTGACGATTCGTTTTCTAAGGAAGTCTACCACAAGGAAGCCAGCCATTTCTCTTTGATATATAAATATCCTACGTCAAACAAATGAAATCCGGACACTTTCGTCGTGTCGCTTTAGTAGCGGAATTTTCCGTGCGTTCTCATCTGCATTTTTGTTCCGGCCCCGACAACTAGCCTTTCGGTAAAATTCGACATTCATCGGGAATGCCGACCACGGTCCACCCAAAAACCAACCAACCAAAGAACCAACCTTCCCACAAACTTGAGGCTGCATGCCGACTATGAGGCTATTTTGTAGACAAAATAGCTCAAAAAACTTTGTTCAGGTGTAATAGCAAAACCCCGAGAAAGTTTGACGTATAAGAAGAATTTTCTACCTTGTTTAATCAAAAGTTGTTCTTGTTGACTTTCTTCTGTTAGTGTTTGAGAGAAGTTGATTGTCAGTTATTTCGCTGCGAGAGTCTCCGGTTCACCAAATCGTGCCGATTGATTGATTAACCGGAAAGGATTTTGAGCTATTTTAAGTCTATAATAAACTCGTCTTTTGAACATGTTTCGGGTTTGATTTGATTGACCCTGCAGGCTAGGCTGATTACAAAGTCAGCAAACGCGTTCTCTCTACCGTTTTCCATAGATTTCTTACATCACTGGTTGGAGGAAGTTTTTAGTACGGTTTTATAATATTTTGCCAACAGAATTCGGTATAAACAGCTTTGCCGTAGCCTTGTGATATAATTAACCACCCCTACAACATTTTTAAAGTTTAAAAACTTCTTTAGTTTTGTTCTGTTTACGTTTAGCATATTTATATCTGTGCACTGAGAGCTGCAAAATATGCTACAGTTTTCTATCAAAGCCTTGATTTATCAAAAAACACTGATCAACAACTTTCAGAAGTATGGCATAGAGTTTATATGCATCAGTTTGAAATAAAATAAAAAAAGTTCTGTGCCTTAGGGTCGATTTTTAATAGTACTTAAATAATTATCCATTTTAGATCCGTGGAAATTGTCAGTCATCTTTAATAAAATTTATGTATGTAAGCCGGCAAATGATAAGGTACTGCAGTACAGATTTTTTTCATACAAAGACAAAAGTATACATTTCTGACAAAATCGTTAATTTACAGTTGCTTTTAACGCAAAAAGTCCTTATTATTATGAATACAAGATGGTGCAGCGCTCCGAAGAAATACGAAAATTAACGATTTAAAAGCTTTTCGATTTTGCTTAATTTTTTATTTTTAAAATTGCGGTTATTCTGTGATGCAATACTCTTCAGTCAATACCAGTCAAGAACATTAAATTTTCATATCCTTTGCCTCCCTCTTCTGAAAAGCTTTTTTATTCCATCAGCTGAAACGTAAAACTTTTATTCGGGGTGCGAAGAAAAATTCGGCTGTGACGGAGTGACAGTGACTCTTGAAGTCTAAACGTATGTTCACATGTAGACTCAAATAATTATCATTGAAGCTATCTTTGATAGTTCTTTACAATATTGCAGACTGAATCATGCAAAGTAGCATAATTTAGGGTCAAGATACAGTAACATTTTACGATTTCATCAGGTCCTTTCCAATTACGATTCGCTTGCAATTCACTTTTGGCTTTAAGTTTTACCCCTATTTTACCAATTTTATAGAGAAGAATTTAAACTGAAAAGAAAATTCTCATACTACGGTTACAGTCACTCGATGAATCAGCCAGTCACGATGGAATGAGGTAAACGTTGTTAACTGTTGACTGTAGCCGTGAGACTGTTTCGCGCCGATAAAAGGGACAGAAATATAAACATTCTTAAACTTAATTTCTAAATACTTGTTTCGATCAAATTGTTCCACTTAAATAAAAAACAAAACAAAAAAACAGCTGTCCATGAGTAATGATATTGAAAATGTAACTAGTTAGTAACTATTTGTTTATAAATAGAATGCCAAAATATCGACTACAAACGCCATATTTGTAGCACTTGTAATTGCGTAGCAAACCATCAAATGAAAGTGAATTGCTGTAATTAAAAATTGTCTTGATTCTTGGTTTTTCCTGTTATCAATGTTGCTTTGCCACCAAAACACCCTGATGAATCCTCAGTCGTTCCAAACAACATTGAGGGGAGGGGGGAGGGAAAGCATTTCTGTGATCTTGTCGGTGTTTCGATACAGGGAAACTAAGAAATACGCTCGCTAATTCCGTTTGTCTCAACTAGTTTTGTCTGGGATTGTGGATATGGCAGCCAAATTTTCTTTGAATAATTAAGTAATTGGATAATCACGCATGTGTCTATCAACAGTCACAAAGACTTCTTATCTCTCTCTCTTTGCTTCCAAGGCCAGGTTGCTTGAAAGGCAATTTAATAACGCTGATCCATGATCGTTGAAAACGTTTTCAAAAGCTAATTTTAAGCTAAAGGTAAAGAAAACTAATTCAAAATTGAAGGGCAAAAACATTTTGGAAACGATTTTATTAATTATTAATCAAACTGAAATGAAAATTCACGCTAATCCTGGGTTAGTGTAATTATGCTTTGAACAACGGGGCCCAGAAAATAAAAAAAGTGAGGCCAGATGTTTTGGAATTCTGGCATGGCTTAAAGAATCTGGTTGCGATGGGGAAACGTTAAATAAGTAATGTAGATTTCCACTGTGACATGCGTTATTACTGTGAATGGCTGATACATGAAGACAACGTATTAATCAAATTGTAATTCGGTTTTCAGATGAAGTTTCCTATTTTTAACTTTGCACTCTTCATTTGAAAGGCAGATTATTCAAGCCCATGATGTAAATCAATTTGTACATTGATCCTATCAGTGTCTGCCTCAATATTGACTTATACATGTCATTTTGTGTAGAATGCTAGAAAAAGGATGGTGCCTTTTTTCTAGCTCTTTCTTGGGACAGTTGTTAATGAGCTCCGTCTCCCCAATCACAAAACACATACAAAGTTATGAGAGATCCTGCCCTTTGACAGGATGTCTTTCACAAGGTAGGGCACAGAAAGCATGCTTGGCATAAGGAGACAGGCTCACCATTACATCATAATGTTAAAACCTCCCAGTAAATTTGCGTCCCGTACAACCAACCAAGGTATGTTCTGTCCGTTATCTGCTCAAATAAAGTTACAAATTAAATACTTGGGTATTTCGAAGAAAACGGGATTTTTTTCTTTCAAATACTGCATATGGTACATGTATCCAGTACACTCTTTACTTTTTTCAGACAATATTTAGCTTGCACTAAAATAATATCACAAAGGCCAAAAATGGGAAAAACTGTAAAGAAACACATTACTCAGGCATGAGTTTGATACACACTGCAAACTAATGAACAATAACAAACCAAGCAGTTAATTAACCTGTGGAACATTCATTTTCCCCTTTTTTGTGGGGGAGGGAGGATTGGTGGTTGTAGGCTAAAGTGTAACTAGCAAATGCTGTTACCCATTGTCCAAAGGTACGGGAGGAATGCTCTTCCCTCTCAATGGATCGACTTGGCATAAAATGTCTGACCTCACCAAATGGGATGGTCACTGGGAATACATTCCCTTGGTAGTTTAGAGTTTCCTTTCTAACCTTGAATGTTTCTGTTTATTAGTGTCCTTGTTCCAATTACAAAGTGCCTTTGTGCCAATAAGCACCTCTAATGCCCTCTATAGTCCAAACGCCCCGGCCCTGTCCTAAAAGTCCTTCAAAATGCAAGTTTTGTGATTGATAATAGTGATAGTAAAGCATCAACATAGAAAAACGTATTTGTGAATAGAAAAATCTATCCTGACTTCTGCGTTACCTATACCCATGCTGAACCCGCATTGTTTGATTAATAAATTCCTGTTATTGTTCAGAAACAGAAATAAGCATCTTGTCTCCAATAAACACTCTCCCTAGTTGAGCTCCCAAAGAGGAGCAGATGGAGTTCTCTCATAACCCGTTATAACACACGAAGCTGATACCACAGTGACAAGATAAGACACCTCCACGTCCACGCGTTTGGCAAATCTTGGAAATCTACTTTTCAACGTTCCAAGGGTATTTTCAATAGTCATCCTAGCACTGCTCAAGCGGTGATTAAACTTGCTTTCCTTCATTGGTGTTGTATTGTTTTCTGGGTGTGGCTTCATTAACCACGACATCAAAGGATATGCTGGATCCCCAATTAAAACAGGTTTTATGCTTTGCCCAAAAATTTCTTTGCTACGGTTCTCTGGGAAAAGTTCATTGTTGTTTCCCTTTTCCAAAGATTGTAGAATTTGAAAGTACTCGTGCATCTTACCCTGCCAGGCCAGCCAATCACAATGTCTCTAAACAAGTAAGTGTGATCAACCACAGCCTGCATAAGAATGCTGTGGTAGCTCTTCCTGTTGATAGAGTCAGTAGGACTCTCGCTTGGTGCCAGAATGGGGATATGGGTGCTATCTATGGCACTGGAATGCATCGGTAAACCCCATTATTCCTCATACTCTTCCATAACTTTTTCCAGACTCTCCCCACTTGGAAAACAAATTACTGCGGACATCCAAATTTTAACAGCTTCGTACACCTCCTTGATAACATTACAAACAAATGAAACTGAAACCCCAAATAGATTGGCAACGGTGCTGTACTACGCTGTGGAGACTAGGAAGTACAATGTTATAGCCAATCGATGCTCTGGTGAAACAGCCCGTCGCATTTGTGTATGCTGGCGACACATGTCCCCTTGAGTCTCGAGAAGAATACATGAGAACGTTCCTTTTGTCACTCAGAAATTTGAGTACCACTGCTCTTGAGTAAAACATGCCTCTGCCATGTCGAACCAGGCCAATGAATGAGGACGCATCCAAAGCTTCCTCGTTCTTGGAGGAATAATACTGCTTAGAATCGCTTGCAAAAGTACAAATTGTCGTTTTTGCATCTTACAGAGGACTCGAAACTTTGACAGACTCGTTTCATGGGAAATATCTGCCACTCTTCTCTGTTTTTCTAAACTTAAAAAAAGAATAAAAGTGCCAGACGCAAACGTACTGGATAGTCCGCCATGTTGAAATGGCCTACACTTGCCTGTGCAGGAACTAAAAGCCGCCGATTTACAGGCCAAAGGGCTCACAAATAAGAGTGCCCTTTCTTGTCATTAGGAGTGCCGCTCAAAAAAGGAGCATGCAGTGAATTTGAAGCAAATGTGCTGTGTAAATACCGAGTGCAGTGCCTTAAAACATGGGCCTGTGTACCATAATTTAGGAGCGCCGTGCCCAAAATGGATGCTTTGTAAATGCGGCTCAAGTCCCCCAGCCAAGATGACTACTTCAGATTCAGAGGAAGACTTCCCATCCTCTAAGCAGCCACCTACACCAAACGTTAACAAACCGAAGAGGGTTTCAGGACGCTGAGGAACAAGATTGCTTCCCTTGAAACCAGACGTGTCAAAACTCTGAAATCTCTGTCTGTTCTAAAAGAACACGTCAGCAAATGCTCCTGTCCGATCGGTCGTCAATTCTGGCCCAAGCCACATATTAGACCAGACCCGGAGTTCACAGCTGCCATGAACAAGATCTGCCAAACCGCAGAACAGGACCTCCTTTAAGCTGCTTACCAGACAACAGGAGAAAAATGCCAGCGCAGATTTGGACACCATATCCAGTCTCAAAGCCCAGCTCGCTGCCCTGTTTCCTGACCAAAACAAACGTGAGCAAGCAGAAAGGAGACTCCAGTCCGCCACCAGCAGATCAGTCAACAGGAACACAGCCAGACAGAAATCTGCCAGCCGCAGGCAGAAGCTGAATGATAGACTTTGTAACCTGAAAGCGAAACTTGATGAGCTTACAACTCTAATGAATGTATTTTCAAAACGAGAAAATAGAACAAGAGTTCCAATTTATCTAGGTGTCTTTTCTACTGACTCTGCACGTGCCACCCGCGTGCGACTCATTAGCAAAAGCATAAAGCGACAACTAAAACGCAAAGCCCATAAGATTCAGTACAAACCAAATAATGATAGATTATCAAATATCGTTCTTACTGACAATAGAGCTTTGCTCTCCAAAGGCCTCAAATATATTCCCACCCCTCCTAAACCAGCCTCAAATAAGAGTTTAATAAGAGACTTAAGTCAATTTAATCGCACTGTGCGCTTAAAATATATTTTTGCTAATTCAAAGAGCAAACCTTACCCCTTCCACGTCAAATCTAGTTGGCAGCCACCACCGCGACCCTCAGGGGTACTAGAAAGCTATTTGGAACGCACTAAACATGGGATTGCTTCAGTTGTCTTTTCCGATACTAAAGACAACCTTACAGCAAAGCAGAGACAAACGCTCAATACGCTTCGTGCAAACAAACGAGTTAACCTTAAACAAGCCAACAAGGGGACTACCACTGTTGTCATGGACACTCTTGACAAAATCAAAGAGGGTAACGAACAAGTTTCTAATGAGAAATTTTGTATCCCTCTCTCTGAACCTATAGTATCCTCACCGACAACCAAAGTCAAAGCTATTGTCAACACACTTCTCAAAGACAAACACATTGACGCTATGACACACAAGTGGTTAAACCAAAGCCAAAATCCGCCTAGAATACCGGAATTCTACACGCTGACCAAAATACGCAGGCCTGTACCAGTCGGCAGACCTATCGTTTCCGGTAGTGGCGGTCCAACAGAACGTATATCAAGTTTTGTTGACTCGCTTTTACAATCTATTGTTAAGAAACAAGACTCGTACATCAAAGACACTACGCACTTTATCAACTTCATTGAAAACACGAAAATTCCAGACAAAGCAATTCTTGCTACACTTGATGTCTGTACTATGAAGAACACTAGTACTATGAATATATTAGTACTATGAAAAACAGTTCCAATACATTATCAGTGCCAATACTATGAAAAACATTATCAGTTGAAGAACGTTATCAGTTTAAACCACCCATCCCCTCTTCAACTCTTGGGGAACTCATGAGACTGATCCTTAAAGAAAACTCCTTCCAATTCAGTGGCAAACACTATTTGCAGACACACGGAATAGCAATGGGTAACAAAGTGGCAGTAGCCTTCACAGTCATTTTTATGGCTCACGTCAAAAAACAGCTACTCACAGCAAGCCTTTTCAAACCTACTCTCTGGAAACGTTTTGTAGATGACATTTTCTCAGTGTGGACTATTAGCGAACACAAAATCAACGATTTCGTTAATTTCGCAAAAAATTTCCACCCAACCATCAAATTTACATGCGAAATGTCATCTGAGCGCATTGTTTTCCTCGACACTGAAATTTGTAAAGGACCTCGTTTCGCCACCAGCAAAACACTAGGTGTCCCAACACATTTTAAGCCCACAGAAACTTTCCAATATACACATTTCTCCTCATGTCTCCCTTTCAGCGTTAAGAAGGGTTTTATCAAAGAAGAAACATTGCGTCTGTTGAGAACTAACTCAGTCAAAAAAAACTTTCAGTCAATGAAACAAGATTTTCAATCCCGTTTACTCGATCGAGGCTATCCTCTAGAGTTCATTGAATCTATTATGACTAACATTAATTTCTCATCAAGGAAAGCTGCTTTACAAACTAAACCTTCCTTTTGCATTTTGTTACCACATACAATTCGGCTACACCAAATCTTAAAAAGATTCTCACGAAACACTGGTACTTCATTTCAGACAATCCTAAACATGCCACGATATTTCCTAACACTCCTATCGTCGCTTACAAGAAGGAAAAATCGCTCAAAGACTTTCTTACAAAAGCTAAAATTCGTTCTATCGAGTAAAAACAACAATAAGAGAGTTATATACGGTAAGGAGGGTAACAATATTACAATCATTTACTTACTTACGCAACTCTCCTTTTGGGTGAAATCATTGGCAAATGGGCTTCGGTTGACGACAGGTAAAAAGAACAAACGTGGAGACTGTGGCTCAACAGAGGAGGAAACTAGTGCCACTAAACGACTAAATAAAGAATCAGTTGGTCACAAAGACGATAGCAATAACATGACGGACGAAGAAAAGAGCACAGCTTCTGACACAGAACCAACGTTACATGAAATTCGAGATATGCTGGCTGACCTTCAGAAGTCGGTTTCAAATATCCCGAAGGAGAATCAAAGTTTCAGAGATGACATAACACAACTTAAGGCGTAGTTCAATAAAAAAAGAGAGACCGAAGACCGAACTGGCACAAACTAAAGAGCAACTTCTGAAGCAAGTAATAATAACAATAATATTTATTACTTAATATTGCGCAAATTAACATACATACATGATCAAATGCGCATTACAAATATAACGAAAAGGAAATTATATGTTTCTGTCACTAAAATTAATTAAAAAGAGAGTAAAATTTATGTACACCTAAATAGAGTTTAAAATTATATGCAAGTCTAAAATAGTGAGTCTTTAACTGTCTCTTAAAAATATTATAATTAAACTGCATTCTAATGTCCGCCGGTAAAATGTTCCAGATTTTGGGTGCTGCTGTTTCAAAAGCCCTGTCTCCTAGTGTCTTCTTTGATCGTGCACTGTAGTCCTCTAGTAACATACCCCTGTCCGATCTAAGATTATATCTGGATGTCCTCTTAACTGTGACTAGTCCCCTAAGGTACTCAGGCGCATTGCCATAGATACACTTCTGAGCAAGCATTGCTATCTTAAAAATAACCCTAAACCATACTGGGAGCCAATGTAGCTTAACAAGTGTAGGAGTAATGTGATCATACTTTGCAACATTGCTAACAAAGCGAGCTGCTGCATTTTATAAACGTTGTAGTTTACTTAGCTGGACGGCTGGAACACCAACCAAGAGGCTATTACAGTAATCTATCCGTGACATTATAACTGCTTGAACTATGGATTTCCTGTCATCGTAACTCATATACTTTCTAATACGTCCAATATTATGCAGATGATAGATAACAGATTGGCACATTTACAGTTACAGTTACAGCCCGTACTTTTGTATGGCCGATTACAATTTCAGATACATTAACCTTATCTAGCTGAGTGCGCGTGCCTATAATCATAAATTCCGTCTTATCGTCGTTCAGTTTTTTGCTTATCTTTTTCTTATCTATTATCTTATCTTATCTTATCTTTTACTTATCTATTTAAGCAAGTGAAAGAGACGGAGAATTTGCAAACCATGTTTGATGACCTGGAGCAATACACTAGGAAAAACTGCCTAGAAAGAGGTTGTGTTAAAATTGGTAGGCGTGTCAAATGTTAATGCTAATTCCAGTGACATTGAGATTCCCACAAACTCAAACTACATGGTAACAAACCAAGCCCGATTATCGTGAAATTTATAAGCCATAAGGTTAAACCGAGTTTATATAGGGGAAGAATTAAAGTGAAAAAAGTTAACATGACGAACGTATTTCCCAGTTACTCTACTGCAGTGAGAGCCGAAGAGCCTTGTATCTTCTTCAACAAAAGGTTAACGGGTTACAGGCGACCATTTGTATCAAGAGCAAGTCAAAAGAAAAAGGACGGGCTGTTGACGAGTGTCTGGACAACTGATCAAAAAATCTATGTAACAACATCACCGAGTGGAGTTCCTGTCCGAATCTTCTGTGATTATTATTCAGATGAGCTATAAAGCGAACATTCCAGGAACAATGAATTTCAACTGAAAGAGAAAATGTAGCTTCACTTTAATCCCTATAAATGAGCTTGCTGATTAATTCCGAGAGGACGGGGAAAGGTATAGGGATTAAAAAGGTAAGTACCCTATTTGGACTGTAAGTGTTGGCGTGTTCGTTCTTGAATTTTGTTGCGTGTGTGTTAAAGTCCATTTTGCATTGGAACCTTCTGTCTTGATAAGTGATGTCTAACAAACAGTTATGTAAAATCATTTCCCTAAATTTTCGAGGTATTAGAATTTCGGTGAAGAGGAGAAGTGTTTTCATATTTTAAGGATCAAGAGGCTATATTTTATTTTCTACAGGAATACTCTGAACCTTGTGATGAGTCATTCAGGAAAACTGATTAAGGAGGTGAAATCCTTTTTCCTCATGGCACTCGCCATAGTAAAGGAGTCTGCGTATTATCAGATCCATCTATTACAGAAAACAAAGTTAAGAATTCCCAAAGCGAGAACTCAGGAAGAATTTTTTAAATTAACTTGATCTATAATAGTACGGAACTATCACTCTGTAATATCTACACACCTCAGGATCATGTTGATCAGCAGCAGTTTCCTGAAGAGCACAGTAACTACCTGATTAACAAATCTGAATTAACAACACTTATTTTAGGAGGTGACAGAGTTACGAAAATTGTCTAGTTTTACTGAGAACCTTCCAGAACATTCCGTAGAACTTTCTAGAGCATTATAAAATGCTTACTCATTTAAAGGGAATCTCGGCTGAGAAACAGTTTTAGCCAAAATGATAAGTTGAACTGTCAGTGAAACCGGTTTACTGGCTTAAACGCAATAATTCCCCCCTCTCATTGAAGCGCAGGATGTTTTGTTTCTCCGTTTTCAGCTTTCAAATTTTGCGGGCGCCATTTTTTCCTATCGCAAAGTTTGCCGGGAGATTATGACGTCACTGCGTTGTTGGCTTTTCAACATGGCGACCAAGATGTTCTGGTAAACTAGTATTGCCTAAGTGCCATTTTCAAACGTCATACAACTGGATTATTTTTGTTATACATTGAATTTTAAATTAGCTTTACTCCATCTTGAAGATTTCCAAAAAGGAAATAAGGCTATCATGCCGCATTGTTGTGCAGCTGGATGTAGTAACGAGGCAAAGAACAAGAATGATCCTTCGATCTCGTTTCATCGAGTACCACTTGAAAGTGTAGCAAGCAAAAAGTGGTTGGCTGCTATTGGGCGACCATTGTCCAATTTGGTGGAGACACGCATAAAGTTTTGTGTCAATTTATCAACAATATCCTGGGATTTGAAGATCCTGCTAATCGCATAGAGTTCCAAAGGGTCCATCATATTCGTAAAGTTAAACCAGAAAATCCGAGACCAATCATTGCGCGCTTTCTGCGCTTTTCAGACAGGCAAAGAGTGCTGAGAGCAGGTTTTCAGTTAAATAAAGATACAGGCTTTAAGATCTTGGAAGATTTTCCTCAGGAGATCATTAATAGACGTCGTTCGCAGATGTCAAGACTTATGGAAGCGAAGAAGGCTGGAAAGAAGGTATCTTTTAGTAGGAGTGAACCGGACAAGTTATACATAAATGGTGTTTAAGGGAAAAAGAGTTGGTGCTGACCAGTGGAGAAGGACTGGTGTCCTAACATTTGATGGTAATTTAAGAACAAAAGGCCCCAAGGTAACATACAGGCGCATTTAAAAACAGCTGGAAGAGAAATACAAGTCCAGAATAGGTTATGGAACTGTCGTTCAACTTTGCGTAGCCCAGAATAAACACAGGATTTCAGCTGCACGGTACAGAGGAGAAGCCAAAATAACATCACGTCGAGCAAGGAACGGATTTAATCTGAAACTGAATCCTAATGCACACTACTGCAACTCCATGTACAAGGCACTTGATTTCACTCAGCTAACAGATGGAACAGACAAAATGATTTTGAACCGTGAGGATCAGGCTGGCTTCTGGTTAGACACCACTTATACTCATAAGCAACAGAAGGCTACTTGTCTGTCTGAAACTCCAGAGCTGACTACACGAACAGATTACGTGAACAAATATTCTTCTGTTTTGCAAACTACATCGTACATGTTCATGGGAACCAAGAACACTGCAGAGAAGTGTATTGGAGTGGTAAAAGCTCATCCTCTCTATGAGAAAACTCCAACACAGCTTTTCTGTGACTTCAAGATGCTGAGAGAGATGGAAGACCTCGACCCTTGGATGAAGGAGAAGCCTGTACACTGTGTGCGAGTAGACGGAGCTGGTGATGAGGGACCATTACACAAGGACGTGCAGTTCCGTTGGAGAATGCTGCATATTTCAGAAAGAACAGAGTGTACTGTTGTCGCCACAAGGCATAGCGGTGGTTCATACCTAAACAGAGTGGAATTGCAGAATGGTTGTTTGGCCGTTGCACAGTCAAATCTGTTCATTCCTTCCACATTATGTGGGTCCAATTTCAATGAAAGTGGACTAGATGAAACCAAACTAGAAGAGAACCTGCTAGCAGCAACGGATGTGCTGATTGACAGAGTTAGTGGAGCACCCTGTGGTGAAAGTGAAATAACCTTAGTTAAAGGCGCAAGAGATGAAGTGTCTCAGGCGTGTAATGACAGCCGGGCTGATCTTGTTACATTTTTGAATGGAAAAGTCTTCAGAAAAGCAGCAGTTGCTTGACACTAAGCCCGAGGTTTACAAGAGTTTCCAAGAAATATGGACTGTGAGAAATAACCACATGATCAAGAATTTGCCTGCGCAGTATGTTTTCATGTTGTCTCCATGCTTCAAGGAAGACTGCATTCATCCGGTATGTAAACGTGGCCCTGAGAAGCAGCAGAAGCTTTGGTGTCCGGGTGGTCCCCCATTATCTCTCTTTCCACTCCCTATACCTGACCCCAAACATCCATGGGGAGGCGAGTGTGATCAGTGTACTAACACGTGCGCTGGCCACTTCTTCCCCCCACAAGAATGTATGGACCACATAGCTATGTACGGAACTGCGAGAACTCCCTCCATGGGGAGGAAAGGGAGCCAAGAGTTTGAACACCACGCCCAGCTCTGCTCCTAGTACTCCTGCGCAAACTATGGTGGCCCTGCAGGCCCTGCAGTGGTAGCAGCCAGCGCTGTCTTGCCGGAAGCTGACTGTCTTCAGGGCTGGTATGGTAGTGTTAATCTGCTTAATGACGTCGCCATCACAGCGAGGGATGCACGAAAGTGGGTATGAGAAAAAAGTGTACTTACCAGAGCCCACTGGAGGGAAGACACTGATGTGCTGCAAAATAGCTTTGGACTCCGACTTGCCATTTCCACGGTCTGCTTTTCTCACTTTCCCGTTCGAGGCATACTTAGACAGCCCTGGTAGAACTCAACATGACCAACGTCGATTAGTTCCCTCTGCGCTATTCCCAGACAAGAGCGATGGGCTGGGCAAATGGTCCATGTTAAGAATACTAATTAAAAATACTTTTGCACGTGCTAAAAGAAAATCAACGAAGCTCAACTTCTGCGTGGATATCGCTGATTCCAATACTGCAAGTGTGACCCGAAAAGTCTCTTTTTGCAACTGGAATAGCAACTGCTTTTTCATATCGCTTGTAAGAGGCGCAAATGCCTGCAACTAGTTTCTGAAAAGCATGAGTGACCTCTATTTGCAGCCAAGGGGGATAATGGTTTGATTGGCTATTGTACTCGGTGACCGGGGTCCTGACTGCGAGAACTCCAAAGAACCTAATTTACAATGGCGCGATATAGAGGAAGCGCTCTACAACTGCTGCGTGTTAAATCTGGCGTTTTCCTTTTTTTTTCTTTTTTTTTTACCAAAATTATCAGTTTTTGAACATTTACTCAAAGCCGATCCGCACTTAAGATATTTTGTCTAGTTTCCAATAATGCCGCACCTGAAATACTCACACGCCTGATTTCCAACAAGAAAATTATTTCCGCAAATGACAGCTTCTCGAGGCGCCTTCCTCGACGCAACACTGGTGGCTTGCAAATAATATTGAAATCCTTCACCGTGAAATTAATAAGACTTGAAAAGTCGAACTCTTGAAAAGTCGAACTCTGCATAAGATATAAAAAAAATATATCGATGTTTGCTATCTTAGACTATCGGAAGCTAATACTTTCTGCTTCTAGTGAACACGTGACAATTTTTTCCTCTCACCAGAACATCACAAAATGTACATCTATGTAATCTGCAACTTGTTTTGCACAGGTCAGAATTGTGTGGTGAATAGTCCCGTCATATGTGGTATCACTCTATTTTACTAGTCGAAAGATATTTCAGGCATAACTTCGGCAGTGTAACATGACACCAAACAGGAGGACGGAATGTGAGTAAACAAACAGTAGTAGCCAAGTGCTACGCATTGAAAACTTACGATTATAGAGAAAAGTGAACTTAAAATTTTCAGGAAACTTGTAAAAAAACAAATGGATGCCTTCTTTGTTAGCCTTCGATATGCTTTAGTTTAAATCATGGAGAAAAAATCAGCTATCTCTGCGGTTTGTTTTTACATTCAGGTAGTCCGGCATCTGGGATGAAAACGGGAAACAGTCGTTCCGGTCGAGTTGCTGAAACAAACGCCATCACTAGTTACATCGCCTTCTATCTTGTATAATTCCTTTCATAGCTTAAGGGGCTGTTTACATGGAGGGAGGAAGATCCTAGCACTAGGAAGATCCTAGAAGGCGGATCATCCTAGCGCCATATGTTTTCTGTATTCAGTTTACATTGAAGCAAAATGTTGTACTTGGCCCTAGTGCTAGGATCTTTCTAGCACTAGGATCTTCCGAGCTGAGAGATAGGAAGATCCTAGCACCATTAAACTGCCTTCGCTCGGAAGATCCTAGTACTAGGGACAGAAACACAATTATGGCGGCAGCCGGGCGTTCAGCTGCTAAAGACCGACAGTTTTATTTGATTTCCAGCAACCACCCCGACCGAAATTTTTGCTTGTAAACCAAACGAAAATTTGTTTCGCCTTCTAGGATCTTCCTCCCTCCATGTAAACAGCCCTTAAGTTATTTCAGACGTCCTAATTTTTCCATTTTTTCCCATTTTTGCAATCCCAACACCAAAACCTATCCTGTGACTTGACCAGGACCCGTTGCATGACTGACAAATTTTGTTAAATCAGACCATAATAACAGTGTGGTTTCTGAGATGAATGTGAAGATCCCTGCAAAGTTATTTAGTTTCTTCAGGGAGTTAACACTGGGAGATTTTAAAAATTCATTTGCCATTCGTTAAGGGGTGTGAATGTGTTGGCGGAGTAGTTATTCATTAGTTGAAAGTCAAACTGGAGATACCAGGAGATAACGGTCGATTCCACGCGTCAAGATGGCCCTTGGAAAGTACACCTAAAACTTGACAAAACCTGGCATTTAGACAAAATATTGTTCAACGTAAGCTAGATATGACCTTTATCCTGTACTTTTCATCCAAATACCAAAGGAAACAAGGAAAAAATTCCAAGTTTTCGGCCATTCGGTCGGAGGCACGAGCCTATTGTTTGTACTGGTTGACAGGTTAATGCTGTGATTATCGGGATTTTGAGAGCATTTGTACTCCGCGCTGATAAAAAGCCCGAAACTAATTTTTAAACCTGATTTTAGAATGGTATTTCGTCTTTCAAGAATTCTGAGTTTCAAGTGATTTGGTGTTTTACTGGGGAGGAAAACTTTCTCTTGAAAAACTGTGCCAAATTGAGAATTCAAAGCAAGCGAATTTTTGTGATTTTCAGCAGCTCGCCATGACCTTGAAAATTAATTCACAGATCTCAAACAGCACTCAATTACTTCCTACACACTTTAAAAGCAAACTTCCACGCTTAAAATGGGGGTTTTTTGGGGTGCAAATCAAACAGAGCGAAGTTTACGAGAAGGTATGATACACGTTTATTTAGCGTGTTTACAGGACACGTGTGGCGTAAACATGTTAAATTTTTATTTTCGGTCTTAAAAAAAATTTCAAGAAAAAAATGCCACCACGTTTCTTAGATTGCCATAGGGTATCCGTGGAAAATTTATGAGGGAATTTTATTTTTCATCATGTGCCGCCACTCGCTCAATCGTAGTGGACATCCCCTCTTAATAACTGCCAGCAAAAACAAACAAACAAAAAAAAAACAGACAAAACAAAAAGGGGGGCTCCGCTTTTAGGCTTGGCTAAACCTATATATTAGGAAATGGATCGAACGAGCCAATCTACGTTACATTGTTAAATGTTCCTTTAGTTGTGTTCCATTTCAGTGTCTTTTGCTCTTGATTGTTTCTTTAGGAACGCAGATTGAAGAAACACCAGAGATTGTGCAGAAAGTAGATGTTTTTTGTATTTGCCAACGAGAAGAATTTGGTTCTATGATTGCTTGCGACAATCCACAGTGCCCAGTTGAATGGTTCCACTTTTCTTGCGTTGGAATTACCAGAGAGCCAACAGGACACTGGTATTGTGATGACTGCCAACTAATAGCTAATAACTAGCCAGGGGTATTAAATAACTCCGCATTTAGTCTGCAAGTGGACATCTTCTGCACGACTGTATGTTTGTTGAAGTTATTTGAACTACTTTTTGTACTGTGATGACTGCTACAACTAGAGTTGCAAAAGGATTGAGACACTCGCTAAACATAGGCACGCAATGCGCGCAGAGCCAATGACGTTTTTTTTTTTTTTTTTCACAATATGGTGAAATTTATCCTGACAACCTATGGGACTTTACACCTCCGGTAAGTCCCACCCTAACCCCTCAGCCCTCCCCCCTCCTACCACCACCAAAAAGATCTTGTGGTTATCCACTATAAAACCTGGTAATGATTCAGCAGCGTGACTACGCGGAGTAAAAAAAACGAAGAAAGCTCTTTGTTTCACGGTTCTTCAAAGAACACAGACAAAAACAAGTAAACTTAAACTTAAACTCACCGTCGAAAAATATTGCATACATAATTTTGGCAAAGATCAGTGGAAAGTTAACAATTTTACTTCAGAAATAAATGCAAGTTGCAGTTGAACCTTTTAATTTCTTACTTCTACCGGCGAATATCCAATACTTTTCAGTGCTCATAAACGGTCAACTTTCTAAAGGGTGCCGTTTTGATGCTCTGCGTGATTTGCGTGACACGCGACTCGCTTTACTTTGTTTAATTTGTAAGGTTTTAGACGTTTCAGTCAACCACTTGTATTGTCAAAACAGGAGTCTGCCATCAAACGGCGTTTCTTGTATCCACAGTATTTTCCTTCGAAATCGGTTTGAACTAGCGTTTATAAACACGACTGAAATAGTTTTGCAACTATATTTACTTCCCCTGTTAATTGAAGTTGCTTGCTTTGTAATCAAGTCGGCTATAATAATTTTCGTCTTTTTGCTTCACAAATCGACCAAAGTATGTTTACATTTGTAACTTTCCCACGGTACAAAGTTATTTTTAGCTCACGTGTTTACTTTGAGTCTCAACCTACAGCCGAATAAATTTCGTTTGCTTTGCCTTCGAACAGTACGAAAATGTTCAAATTCAGCTCGCTTTCCAGTAGATCCAACAGGTCTCTATTAGAATGCTTTGTCACATATCTGTTGTTGTTAATCTTTCGGTACTGTTTCGGTCGGTTCAAGATGTTTTAAGTGTTGCGTTACATTCCTTATAAGGCTGAAATTACAGCTGTCAACTATGCAAATTTGCTCAACATACGCTTTACACTTTGAGCTATGAATAACCCCGAAATAACGTTTAGTATCTTGTTAAGATTTTACTACATCCATCCTCTAATTCCTTGATCACCACTGTGACTTGGATTTTAATACTAGTTTCATTCAAGTTTTTCAGTTTTAAGAATAGCTAGCAACAAGCCGCGCAATTTCCGATTTAGTTTTAAATGGGTTCATGTTTTACAACACGCACTCAAAAATGACACTGCAAATTTTAGATTCGCTGTTACCGAGAGATAATCCCGAAAAATTTTATGCTGTTTTACTCTACTCTTTTCACTATCGTTATAAACTTGGGCTTTAAATATTGTTTCTTTCACTGTTAATTAGTGATCGATGTAACGTTAATTTCCACGTTCTGTTCATACAACATCTCAAATTGGCAAGTCCGTCTTGTATTTGCTGCTGTGGAAATTTGTACTTCAGCTAAGTAAACACAGGACTACAATGCGAATAAAATCCTACCAGACCTCACGTACACAAAACAGGCATTCGAAGTAGATCCACACTTGCGAATGCAAAACACTTCAAAGCCCGGGGGTCTTACTCCCATAACATTAGCTGTATGGGTTTGTGCCGCTGATAAGGTAAGAGTTTCAGTGTCCTGGTCCACACCCCCACCCATCGTCTCACAGAATATTCCCCCAGCCTCAGAAATCGTAAGACAGACACGACACTCCGTCTATCGTTGATTTTTAGGCTCTGACAGTAGCCATATGACGTCACTAACGTGACGTCATTGGCTAAAAACAGCTTCTTTCTTTAAAAAAAGAGAGTTTACAGCATTAGACAAGAAGCCTCTAATCTCAAACAGCACCCCCTTGACCCCTTTCCAGTGTTGTTAACCTACGTTTTCATGTTGATCCGTGCACTCACTAAACATTGGCATGGGGGAGGGGGGAGAAAACAATGTACCAGTGTGGAAATGACACTAATTATCGTAAAACGCGGCACTGTCTCAACTCTTTTTTGCAACTAGTTGTATTTGATTAGCCAGGAGTATTAAACTGCATGTGCATCCTGTTGCAAGCAAGTGGACCTATTCTGTGTTTGTTGAAGTTCCATTTGCAGGTTAGTAATGATATTTAGAATAAACTGTTTTTCGTACAGTGCGATGACTGCCAGCTGATTTGCCAGGGATAACTATGCATGTTTTTGCAAGCAAGTGGGCCTATTCTGTACAATAGTAGTTGTTGAAGTTCCATGACAGCTGAAGTATATTTAAACTGTTTTTGTTAGTTGTTCGCTTATTTCTATTAAATGTTTTTCCACAATTTTGACTTGCAAGCAGGTGGATTGTACTCGAAATGTGTGAATGTTGAAGCTCCAAATAAAGGTTGAAGCATTTGTATTAATCTGTGTCTACTACCTTTTTCACTTGTCTCTTTTTCTGCTAAAGTACTGTCTAATAATATTTATTTTTGCCCAAAAAGAGCAGGGCATTTGAGCGGGGTCATTAACTCCGATTAGAGCAAACAAATGGCCTGCGGGTGCGGGGCATTTGACAACTTTTGCAGTGAGCTTCAGGCAAATGCCCCGCTATGTCCCGGCCGGGGGGGGGGGGGGGGGGAGGGTGCGGGGGTTAACATTGACTGGTGCATTAGGATACTACCACGTGAGAATCAGTTTGTTGTAATAGCGTTCTGTCCAAAAATTCAAAAGATATACCCTAATGTAGTACTGTAGAAAGCCAAAGCAAAGGCAATTTTTTGGATTGTGAACGAACAAAGCCATCAGACATTGCCAATGGAGCCAAAGAAATGGAACAGGTAATTTGACGTATAAACAAACGAATGGCGAACTGTGTATAAATTCAGTTCAAAATGTTTGTAGAGAAAATAAGTTGAATGAATTTCAATTCAAATTTTCACACAGAATCATCATAACCAAGAAGGAACTATTTCACCCTGGGATTAAACAAGACAGTGATTCAGCTTATACTGTGGAGAAGATGCGATCAATCACACATTTATCCACTGCCGTTTTACATAATCTTTCAAGGAAAATGTATTCAATTGGTCGAAGTCTACGAATGACTCCACCTTACTCCCCTCGATAAAAGAATCATTATTTGGAATATCTTTGCATTCGTCCACCAGTAAAGCGCTGATTGAAAAACTAAATTACACACTGTCATTTATGTGATGTTCCATTTATCCATGCAAACTCCACAATAAATCAATTACTCTCTCTGATTTTGACTACCAAATATAAATGAAATACTATTTATATAGCAAGTGTAAGTGCATTCAACAACTTTGCTTTTCCATTGTTGTTTTATTTCAACGTGCATTCTTTTTTTCCTTTCAATTTTAGAATAAGTAATCAAAGATCAATGCGCATTTTTTCAGCTGAACTTTTGTTATCAATAACAGTTATTGTACATGAGATAGCGTGAGCAATCTAGCACTTGCATGTTATGGGTAATGCCAGTGTATGTGTATGTGTATGTGACAATAAAAAATAAGGGGAAAAGTACTACTCAAAAATTTCACATGTTAAATCATTGGAAACCCTGGCAATTTTTGCTTAACTTACAGTTCACCCTAAGGGTTGTTTGAGAATAAAAAACTTAATTCTGTGTGATCATGAGACTTTCTATTTAAAACTTTCTAAGAGAAAACATCTTCACAATTAACAGGGAATGTGGTAAGGGAGTACTTTCTCAATAAATGCCTCGTGTTGCTATAGGTCAGCAGCACAAAACTGACAGGTAAAACAAGATCTGGGGTCTTGCCACATGGCCCAGTTAACCCTTAATTTAAGCCCCAAGAGTGACAAGCATCTCATTTCTCCTTACATGATCACTAGTTGACCAAATGTACAGGTCATGAGAGTAAAGGAAATGATCACCAGGCATGAAATGTGTTGATGTTTAATCAAATTCTCTCAACTAGTGACATATATAAGAAATATACTGAGAACAGTGAGGAGAATATACGTGTGGATATTGGGGCTTAAAGGGTTAAAATAACTGAGCATTGGTTTCGGTTGAAATAAAGTACCCGTAACATTGAGGTGACCACAAGCCAGATGCCATTGTAAAAACACCAGTCTCTTATCTGTATGGGTAATTAAGAAGAAAAAAATGGTTCAACATGTCTAATTAATTCACTAGTGTATAGTTACCTGTCTTTCAGTTAGCTAGCTGAGATGTGTACTCCTCTGCAGCCTTTTTGTTTATTTTAGCATTTTTTTGCTCATCTTGAGAGATGTGTAGGATGTTTCCAGGACAATTTTGGGTATCCCTGCAGAATACAACTGTCAAAAGAGATTTTCAAGCACAAGGAATCAATATTATTGCACAATTCCTGCTTCTAATATTCTAAAGTGAACAGATAATGGTATTGCGAATATTGATGATAATGCATGGCCTTTTTTAAAGTACTAGAGATACCACCTGCATTATTCTGTGAAGCGCCCACAAATTCTCAAGGAATGAATATGTTGCAGTTGAAAATGATTTTTGGTGAAAATGTTTTTAAACTTAAGTTTGATTTGTATTTTCCTTTGGCTAAAGTTTACAGTAATTGAACTGAAACAAAGGGAAATATCAGGGGGGATTAAGCAACCTCCCATACAATCTCTTAAATGAAATCCAAATGATATTCTCACAGCTTGCAAACCAATGAGCAAGGTTATAGTCAGTGGATAAGCCTTGTGCGGGTGCGCAGATGTTGAATAATCCAAGAGAACTTGGATGAAACTCAAGAGGAAAATGATGGCGACCAAAAGTAGGATTCAGGTTTGTGCATTTGTTTAAGTAAGTCCCTAATCACTAACTGATTTACACAGTTATACCTCGTTTGTGTCGCTTTCTGTGCTGTTTGCTTCTTTAGAAAACAAAGTTTACTCTCACAGTTTTTTAGTCACAAGGCAGAATAGCAGAGCTTTGACTGAAGGATTCAGCACTGATCGCCACACTGTGTAGAACTTATGTGAAATTGGGTTGCTGAGAACTGGGATCGTTTTCCATATACTGAAATGTGAAATGATGAATTATTAAAATAAATTCAACCTCATATATAGAAACAACACCTACACACAAAAGGCAAATTTTATTATAAATAATATGATGGAGTCAGCACTGAACGCCTGACTGTGTAGAATTTTTTTGAAACTCGGTTGCTGAAATCTGGGATCGTTTAATTTCCACGTACTGAACTCTGAAATGATTATTAATGTTTTGACACCTTCCTCTACCAGACAAACAAGAAATTTGGAAAGTGTTCAGAAACAGTTGATCACCTGGTCGCATCAGAAGTAGCATAAACACTGGGGTATAAGCCGCACTCGCAGATATGCCGCAATCCGAGTTTAGAGGCTCAAGATTTGGAAAAAAAATTTTGTCAAAAATTCATAGCCGAGTCATTGAACGTATTGGCTAAAGTGAAGTCCTTCTCACTACAGATCGATGATTCAATTTGTAGTCTGAATAAGACTCAAACAAGCATTTTAATCCTTATATAACATTAGTATCAAAAAGGTATGTAAACTTTAGTTAATATAACACAAGAACGCTTTCCCCGATGAACTTTTCCCCAGCATTTTTCCAATTAAAGCTATTCAAGTCCGAAAATTTGTGAGTAAGTTTGTTTGGCCATTCACTTGCGTATCTTGGCTTAGTAGCCAGGCATTTGATGAAAAGAGAGAAAACTGGTGACAAGTGTTGTCGCACAATTTCTTCAGCTGTTCGTGTTTCCCATGTTTACAAGGACATTTGGAAGCCATCCATTGGTGACAAACTCGCCTGTGAAAGGGAGTTCCATCAAAGTTGTCAACAACGGAGAAACAGTGGGCCACTTACCACGCAAGTTCTCGAAGATAGCGTGGTACCATTTTGACTTTATTTTGGTGTTTTGGGAATGATTCATGGAAAATTACAGATTTTTTCCAGATGTTCTTGCAGATAAGCCGCACCCCCGATCTTGAGCGAAGTTTTAGGGTAAAAATGTGCAGCTTAAACGCCAGTCTTTACAGTATTTCATATTACCAACACCATGTTTCTCAGTTCCAGGCCTGCTTTCTATACCTCCCTGCTCCCCCACAGAGAATACAAATTAAAGTAGTTTGCAAATGTTTTGACCTAACATCATTCTAAACTACAATCGTGGTCACTCAGACCTTGGGACACTTGTTAACATTTCTATGAGGAATGTGAAATGTTTTTGTACACTGTAATAAGAAGTCTTTGATAACTGTTATTACCTGTTTGTGCCTCCTCCCCACCTCTCCAAACAATGTTGAAGATCAGTCATTACTTTCAACACACAACTTCAACATTGTAAGGGGATGGGAGGGAGGAGGCAAGAACATTTTGTACATGACACTAAAGGAGATGTGAACTGTAGAAAGTGTTCCAAGACTATTGAGCAACATTGTAAAACATATACATGTCTGCCAGTCAATTTTGATGGCCATGATAACATACCCTGTACAGTGACGACATCACACAATACCTACACATAGATGCACCACAGTGTCACAACCACTGACAGCCAAATTGATTCCTTCCCTTGCCTCTCTCTCTCTCTCTGTCTCTGTCCATACACCCCTACAACTAGTCAGATAACAGCACAATTAGCAGAGAACACACATTTCAGCAGTGCCCCGCAGAAAATGACTTTAAAAGAGAGCACATCTAATATAAATTTTGCATGTAAAATGAAGAAATTGCTATATATGCCGTGGCATTAAGTGTCATACACTTTCTAAACGATGTGATTTCAAAGGTTTTCATAAGGGTTGCATAAAATCTGCTGGATCAAATCACAAGGAAATTTTTCCTCATCTTTTTTGTTTAGTAGGCAGTCTTGATTTAGTTCTTCCTTCACTTGATAGTTTATTAGTGGTTTTTATTTGTAAGAAATCATCCAGCATCATCTGCAAACCGGAGTGTTGTCTTTCAACTCAAATGTCTGACAACTGGGATATAAATTTTTGTTCATGTCAGTACTGTGGGCATCTTCCTATTTTCATTAGGGTACTCTATGTAGAAAACTTTCCTTAAGGTATTCCACATAGGTAATCTATGTAGTAGTAAATGGTTCCAGTCTGTCAAAGTAATCCATGAACTGGAAGTGAGAGAAATGGACTGACCTTGCAGCAATGGTATATAACTTTTTGCTGGAATTGTGCTTGGCTACCAAACCCTATCAAACTCACTCATTCCATTTACGTTTGATTCAGAGTCCAACTGAGTTTGATTGCCGAACATTTTGATTTAACTTACAAAGGAAAATAAGGCCATAAGTTTAGTGGTTTGGTAAATGGCAGTACATTTGCTCTAAATACTGCTAGATTAAGTAAGGAAGCAACAATTATAGAGGCAGAAAGGAGATCAACGATCCCTCTTTTTTGGTGACAGTGGACAAAACACGGACCCCCAGTCCATGGACTAATCTGATGGACTACCCCTAAAAAATATGATAATAATATATATATAATATATAATATGGAATGAGTGCTACTGAAAAAAACTGCTATTTATATCCTTACATTGCACGCACCTTCTTTATTTTCGTGTGCACAGTCTGTAGCAACCATTTTGGATAATTATACTCAATGAATGCAGAAAGCATACATCCCCCCTTCCGCATCTGATCTGTACATTTCCCCCCGACCTGGGCAATCAATAAAATCGATAAAAATCGATAAACAGATTTGTTGTGGGACATCAATATTTATCGATTTTGAATCAGTTTTATTGATTTTATCGAAAATTATTGATTTTATCGGTAGCATTTGTTGTGTCTTAAATAATAACGACAACCTCTATACCAGCTCTAATGTCGGCTTAAACAAAAGATTTCCGTCACTTCCACTCAACACGTTTCCTTGGCGGTTGCTTAGATAGATAAATAGCCAAGACCTCACTTTCGCAGATACTTGGGTCGACACAGCACAGTTATCCTGCCAGCTTAATAAACCACATTTAGCAAAATACAAATACAGTTTTATTCATGAGCAAAGCCACCACAATCATTTTACTGCAATCAAACGTCTTTTAAAAACAAAATTAATGTCAGAAATTAAAGACATGTACGATCAACATCCATCCATCCATAAAATCAATAACATCGATAACAGTAATTACCAGAAGAGTTGTGAGTATCGATTTGCATCGATTGATCAATACAATCGATAACGTTGACATGATTGATATGTACAGTTATCGATTGATCGAACGGTTTTTTGATATCGATTTTTATCGATTGCCCATGTCAGTATTTTCCCCTGCAGTGTTTAAGGCCATTTTGGACATATTAAGCTATTAACAAAAGTAAGTCTGAATGGAGTGTCCATGTGGGGGAATTTAGGCCTTTGAAACAATATATTGGGGGGAATGACTTAGAAAGAAAATGAAATGCGAGACTGTAATAGGCTTTAAAATCCAATGTTGTATATTTTGTGCAAATATTTACTTGAAATGGATCTAGCTCTGTATGTTGCAAAGCAATTAATCTGCATACTGCATATTTGCAACTGGAACAATATGAGATATACAAGGCAGGCTATCCCGAGCCCTGTACAGTGCAAACAATAACCTAGTCATATACTTAATGGAACAATGGTGGCCAGTGTACAAGTCACTTAAGCGTATCCCTGAGCCTTCATCACTGGAAACAATACACCTAATTGAGTCACATACTACAGTCGACTCGCAATAACTCGAACCTTTAAGGGAAACCAAAAAAGGTTTGAGTTCTCGGGAGTTCAAGTGATCAGGGGATGAGTTTCCTGCTGACACCACTGATCACAGTGTATTCCCACAGGAACAACTCGCACTTTTTGTATGCCAAAGAACCAGGAAACTAAAGAAATTCACATAAAGGACAAATGGGCACTTTAAAACTACATTGCTGCTCAATTTTTCGAAAATTGATTCTAAGTAAATTCAGTGTTCTGGAGTTTTGTCCATTATAAAGAAAATGGCCTGAAGGGAATAGGAATTCAGTTCGAGTTAGCGGGAGGTTTGAAATATAATTAGGGTTTGAGTAATTGAGGGTAAAATTACATTAAATGTATGGAGCAAATCCAGGGGAAATCAATTTTGGTTCGAGTTAGAGCAAGCTTGAAGTTACTGGCAGTCAACTGTAACTGGAACAATGGAGACCGATGTACAAGTCAGACTATCCTTAAGCAGTGTTCATTGTAAACAAATATACACCAAATTTAGTCATATACTAACTGGAACAATGGAGACCGGTGTACAAGTCAGACTTTCCTTAGGCTTTGTTCACCGTAAACAATACACTGCATTTAGTCATATACTAACTGGAACAATGGTGACCAGCGTACAAGTCAGACTATCCTTAGGCCTTGTTCACCGTAAACAATACACCAAATTTAGTCATATCCTAACTGGATTAGTGGTAGTCATATACTACCATATAACTAATTGCAACAATATCTCATTGACTTTGGTGAGAGGAGGACTCAATTGCAATTTAAATAATGACTTACTTCCACTTCAAAAGACTGCCACTTAAGTGGTAATTTGTTCTATATCTAGGAATGAATTTGGCAAGTGTTTTTCTTTAGCTTAATCATAGTGACTCTGAAGCAAATAGGAATTAATTGGGTGATCAAGTTAACCCTTTAAACTCCAACAGTGATAAGCATCCAATTGCTCCTCATCACATCCGTACATTATAATACATACAAGTCAAGAGGATGAAGGAAATGGTCACCAAAGATTAATATTGTCTCAATGTTTAAAATTTTCTCCCAACTAGTACTCAACAACATGTATGGAGACAAGCAAGGTGAATCTGTATAATGATTTTGGGGCTTAATGGTTTAAGGCTAATAAATAAAATAATAATTCCCATATGTATATATGTGCACCTCTAAAACAGAGTGGCAAATCAAGTCAGATGTTGTAAGAAAGTCTTTCGGTTTTTTATTGAGTATAATTACTGAAAATGGCAGCCAGAGGCCATGCAGACAAAAAGTAAAGAAGGCGTGTGCAATGTAAGTATATAAATAACAGTTCTTTCAATAGTACTCATTTGAAATAGTATAATAGTATAATTTGGGTAGTCCATCAGGGTTAAGTCCATGGAGTGGTCAGTGTTTTGGCTACCACCCTCTTTAAAATATAACGTTTGCATTAGGTTGAACACTAATTTTCGAGTGTAAGGGTTAAAAGGTTATTGTTTATTGTTTTGTTTGTTTGGTTATTTGTTTATGAAGCTGTTCCAGACATGCATATCTACAATTACTGGCACAACATTTGGGACAATAAGCATCTTTTGTATTAGAAAATCAAAAATACATCCTACCCCATCTCTGCCAAATAATTTGGAGTGTCAGGAGTCCAGCACATCTTAGATATCTTGTCGAGTTGATGTACTTCAACACTAGATGTTTCAATTACACTGTCATAACAAAAGAAATTCATAATTACACATAATTTACTTTCCTGTTTTATCCAGAAAAGGCTTCCCATCTGCTTTCGCCTTTGAAGTGACATATTTTGATCCGTATAATTGGAAAAACCCTCTTGAAAATTGTTGCATACAATAATCCATGCGATCACCCTTTTCTAAAAAGCATGTTATTTTGAGAAGTAACAAATTCTTTCTAGGGTTTCCTGAAACGTCCAAATATAAGGATTGCAATAGCCTAGCCAAGTTCCCAAATACCAGTACTTTTTAAAACTTGAAAAACGACATTTTAAACAGGGGACAATAAGCCAAGTTAAAATAAATGACAATGAATTTGTTACCTTTGACGAAAAAATCTTATCTGAATGTGAGTTATTCTACAAGAACCTTTATACATCTAAACATAAGACAAGCAATGATCATGATACAACAGTTTTTTTCGAGCATGGAAACGACAACATCCTTCATGACTACGAACAGAAGGCATGTGAAGGGGTGTTAACAGAAAAAGAATGTCTAGAGGCTCTAAAAGACACGGAATCAGATAAGACCCCTGGTACTGACAGCCTACCAGCCGAATTTTATAAGGATTTTTGGAAAGACATATCTACTATCCTAATTAAAAGTCTAAACTTTGCCTATGAAAAGGACCAACTCTCAATAACCCAGAGGAGAGGAATCATCAAACTCATCCCTAAGAAAGGTGCAGAACCCTATTTGATTAAAAACTGGAGACCTTTGACCCTCCTCAATTGCGACTTCAAAATAGCGCTGCTAAATCAATTGCCAACCGCTTGAAAGTTTTCCTCCCTAATCTTATCAATAACGACCAGACGGGCTTCATAAAAGGTAGATTCATTGGAGAAAACATTCAACTCATTGACAGCATCATTTGTTACGCCAAAGAAAAAAACATACCCGGATTACACTTGTTTTTGGACTTTGAAAAAGCATTTGATACAATAGAGTGGCCTTTTATTAGGAAAACTCTTCAATACTTTGGTTTATGAGCTAGCATCATAAAGTGGATAAATCTTTTTAACCGACGAAGTCGAGTTAGAGCAGTCGTGACTAGAGGGTCGACTGGTTTGGTCGGTCAAAATACGTCGTGTAAGATTCACAAGGTGTATTTCGCTATGGCCCACGGGATGGGATGACGTGAGAACAAGAGCGGACGAGTCGCCATTTTAAATTGGCAGGTCAAGAAAGGTGACGGAGGCTTGGTGGAAGATTTGCTTCGACTGTGTTGTGGTATAATTTTGTGCTGACCTCTGAACATATAGAGAAGAAGTTGTACACAGACATCGATTAGTACACACACGCACGCACGATAGGGCAAGGGCCACATAAAAAGTATCGTAGGTGTAGAAGCACACGTCTGCCAAGCAGTGTTGGCTTTGGCTGGACTGAAATATCTGTGCAATACTAGTGAAAGAAAGCAAGGAGGACTGATAATAACAGGAGGTGATGTCCAGTGGCACTGTTGATGCTGGTGGGACCAAAGTGTTGCTGAGACATCGTAAGCATAGAATCGTTCTCAGTAAATGTTATGAGAGGAAAATTCTGGTGTATGTTGTTGTGGTTATGTTTACCTGTTTAATACTTGGAAAGTATCCAGCTGCCAACGTTAAGAAAGGTTATTCGCAGGTGGGAAATGAATTACTACACGAGGCTGGATCTTCTTGGATAGTATAAGCGGCCCAGAATTATATACCAGTTACTCTTTTTAATTTTTCTGCTTTACTTTTGATTTTGAACCGATTTGTTCGATTTTAGAGTGCAAGACACTGACTTGCTGACTGCGGAAGAGGAAACCAGATTTAATGATTACGTCATAAGACACGCTTTAACGTGTTTGCGATAAAGCGACGACTTCGCTTTTTACTAATTTCTCCAGATCGATAATCATGTTTGTATACTGCCATATTCACAACAGTCTATAAATGCTTCGCTTACGACTCTTGATAACGGCATGTTCAGTTGTGGACAAAATTTATCTTTAAATTTTAATTTTAATTCAACAAAATATTCAAAGCGATAAGACAGATGAGCTGAGTCATCCGATTTTAAACATTACATCATTCGGTAACGCAAAAGACAAAATACTGTCACAATTTTCGTCACGCCGGTTAGCACGTTGAGATTCTGACGATGTGTTTGTCTTTATCGATAATCATGTTTTTATAGTGCCCTATTCACAACAGTATATAAATACATTGCTCACAACTCTTGGTAAAAGCATGTTCAGTTGTGGACAAATGTATATCAACATTTAATTTTTTAGTTTAATTCAACAAAATTAAATATTCAAAGCGATAAGACAGATGAGCTGAGTCATCAGATTTTAAACATAACGTCATTCGGTAACGCAAAGGGCAAAATACTGTCACAGTTTTCATTACGCCAGTTAGCACGTTGAACCATGTAATAACATTTGTCGAGGGTGGAGTGGGTCAAAACGACTGGTAAATGCCTATAATGCGCTTTCTTGTAACCTGTACGATAGAGCATAGCAATGATTTATTTCGTATTTGCATTCACAATTTGGCTTAAGGAGCCCTTGACATGATTAAAGGAAGCTGTGCACAAACCATGGTCCCCAGGTATGGGGAAAAGTTCAATTCTTTTGGGCTGTTACGGTGCCCATACTGATCAATCGTGAAGATGTGGTTAGTTTTATATTGGGAAATTTGTCGCCCATTTTTTGAAATGCGTCTGTTTTGAGAATTTTTGTTCCGGGTTTTGAGGAAGACCGACCAAAAGACAGCGAAAATGATCTTGAGTGAAGAATGCATGAGGTCTGTGGAGCTATGTTTGGTGAGGAGAGGGTGAATAATTCATTTGACCTCCTTTCCAGGGTATTGGTCGCCTTTTCAGTTGGTCAAATTTAAGCGTTCGTTACAGTTACACACTTTTACTGCAACTTGCTGTTACAGATTCTTGAATGTTATTGAAGCTGCAGTCACGCACGGCTCGCTTGCTTTCTTTTCGAGACGAACCAACGCTTCGTCGGTTCTGCACGCATTGCGGGCCTATGTTTTATTACTGGCCAGAAAGTTGCGTTTTAAACAACGGGTGGGCAATGAATTTTTTTGATTTATACAAAGTGGTGTTAGACAAGGCTGCCCTCTTTTGCCTTACCTTTTTGTTTTAGCAGCAGAAATGTTAGCCAAGGCAATCCATAAAAATGACAATGTCAGTGGTTTTCTCGTAAACAATAAAGAAATTAAGTTGAGTCAATATGTAGACGATACGACATTAATACTAGACGGGTCGAGGGAATCCTTAACAGCTTCCCTCAAAACATTGGACAATTTTTATTAAATTTCCGGTCTGAAGCTCAATGACAAAAAAACAGAAGCTCTTTGGATAGGAGCAAACTGCGGTAATGAAGAAATATCACTCCCTGGAAGAAACTTTCAGTGGCCAAAACTCAAGGTTAAAGCTTTAGGAGTTTGGCTCTCAGTTGAGCCGGAAGCAGCCGCAACCTTAAACTATAACGAAAAACTAGATAAAATTCGGAACATTTTAGAAGTACCGCAGACTCACTCTGATTGGTAAAATAGCGCTTCTAAAAAGCCTGGTCACCTCTCAACTTGTTTATGTGCTGTCTCCCTTACGCACAAACACCAAAGCCATCAAAGAAGTAAATAAACTATTCTTCTCTTTCCTCTGGAATGATAAAGGAGACAGAATCAAACGAGACATAATGATGTATGATTATTCAAACGGCAGCCTTAAAATGTTAGATATAGGATATTTTAGCAAGTTTCTAAAGGCTACATGGATCAAAAAATATCTCAATAAGGAGAACGGGGGAAAATGGAAACTTTTTTCGATCTTGAGTTAGAGAAATCTGGAGGTGCAATAGTCCTCACAAGCAATGTAGACACGAAAGACACCATCAAGACTTTAAAGATTAATAATCAGTTTATAAGTGAGGTTCTGACAATGTGTGGTTACAGAAAATATCCATACCCCCACCACAGAGGGAATTGGAAATTCCGGAGGGGTGGGGGGGGGGGGGGGGTCAAAAGCCCAGGAAAATCCAGAGGAGAGGGGGGTTGAACTGATAAATTACTTTCCAGAGGGTCAACTTCGATTCATTCCGATGTGAGCTGCAGATAAAGTTCTTTATTGTGGAATTAAATTAGTTTAACTGTTAAGTAAACACTTTCGTTAAACGTAAACAGGTATTCTTTCTCCCAAAGGCGCTTTGGAAGCGATGTTGGGGCGGAAAGGAAATAAACATCGTCGCTGTGTAGAAGTAGCCTCCATTACTCATTACCAGTCTTCGAGAGGACAGCAACCCGTAACAGGAGTGGTTACATTTACTTATCGAGACGACGATCCTTTGACGAAATGTCTGCGTCGTCTAAACAACCTAAGTTTTATGCTTACCTTCACGATTGACATTAATTATAAGCGTTGTTTACGAACAATTAGACCGTCCTTTTTAACTATGTGGCAACTGGCAACCGAAGCGCAATCTCATTGACTCGTAGAAGTCATATTTTGCTAAGCTCAGCAACGAGAATATTTATTGCAAAGTACAAGTGTTGCCAAATATGTTTACGGGCTTTCTACCTACTCTTGCACCTTCAAGTAACGGGCTCTTAACTGAGGGCTGGTATGCAGTGTAACGACCTTAGAGAACTCAATATTCGTTATTCTTTCTATTTTGATCATTTCCCCTTTATTTTGTTTGTGCATTTTCTTTGTTAATGATCGCGTCATGCTGAAGTAACGTTTATCAGCAACACTGCGACTTTTCAAGCAAATTCTTCAATTAAAACAAACATTTTACATACTTTTGTCAAGGTAATTTTACAGATACCTAGTATATCTGTTTGATGTAGAGAACAGTTGGTATTCAGGTAAGATAATATGTTATGAGTAAGTTATGACTATGCATGTATGTTATTATTTTAAACACTAATAAAATGCGTCCTATGCTAATCGGAACAGCTTAGCTTCATTTAAATTTGGATCAGTTGCTTCATTTTTAACACTCTCCCTTCTTGAACGAAATTTTCCAGAGGGGTTGGGGGGTTGCTTGACAATCTGTGGAAAATCTGGAGGGATGGGGGGGTTACAGCTTACTTCAAAAAACGGAAAATCCGGGGAGGAGGGGGGTCCTAAGTGAAATTCCCCCTGTGGCAGGGGTATGGATATTTTCTGGAAGCACACAATTTGGGCAGAAGTTAATTTTGAAGATGAAATAACTTCTGAAAGTCAATTTCTTGCTCAAAGCCTGTGGCATAATTCATTTATTAGAATTAACAACCACCCCATTTGTTATCAAGAATGGTTCCAGAAAGGTGTTTTACAAGTGAAACATTTGAAAGATGGCTCAAACTATTTCCTATCCTTAACTGACCTAAAAAATAAATACAGCCTAAATGTTTGTCCTTTAGGGTACCACGGACTTTTGTCTGCACTTAAATGTCTCTGGAATACAGTTAAAAATGAATGTAGTTTAAACAATGCTAAATATGAAAGCTTTTTAGCACAATTGTTGAAATCCAACACAGCAAGTCCAATCGTGTACACCAAACTCATGTCGAAAAAAAGTGTATCTCCTACCCAAAATCAACAGAAGTGGATAAAGGACTGCAATCTAAACAGTCATGAATGTATTAAGTGGCGTGAGACATACCTACTAGCCTCCAAATGTAAGAGTAGAAGACTCGTTGAATTTCAATTTAAGCTTCTATACACAGACAATTGTCAACTAACGAATTCCTAAACAAAATTGGAATTAACGATAACCGAAAGTGCTCCTTTTGCGACCAAGAACCAGAGACACTTGTACACCTCCTCTGGTCTTGCCCTAAAGTGGCCTCTTTTTGGAACTGTTTAAACACACGGTTAACTCTATCCCATATCCTTCCGGAAAATTACACAATGAATATCTCTGTTGCATTAGGACTGATGCCGGACACTTCCAAAAGTCATCAACAGTTAAATTTCTGTTATCTTATGGCTAGACATTTTATATGGATTTGTAAAAGAAAGGAAACTTCACCTCAAGTAGCAGGTTTTCTACGATACCTTAAGTTGACGTTTGACATAGAGGTGAAAAGGGCGCACTATATTCCAAAAAAATGGGATCTCCTGAGCACCTTATTCTAAAAATCAATTATGTAAGTAGCATATGTATATTTTATTAACCTCCCCTGACGTGAATTCATTGGTTGCCTTGGCGTGGGAGCCTTTTAATAACTGAGACATTGCATTGAGATTTCCATTTGTTGTGTGTGTGGCAATCAAATAGTGTGACAACTAATCAAGTGTAGTATGACAAGCAGGGTAATTAGTCAGCAGTAACTAGTGTGTGTATTTTCAGTGTAATAATTATGCAATATTAAAAAAAGCATGTATACCCCAAATGTAAGTTTACGGATTATTTGTGTTGCATTTTAAAATTACGGATTATTTTCAGTCATTATCACATCAACTACCTTTACATAAAATGGTATTAAAAGGTCTTAAAAGTTATAAAAAGAGTGACACATTTTTTATCTCCAGTGAGATCTCATGATCAAAATTCCGAGCCAAAGGATAAAAATTAATTCCGCTGAACGCAAGGCAAGCCCTGAAGCGTGACAGCAAGATAGGGATTAAAAAAGCTGACAAAAGAACTACAACGGTAGCTCTTAACACTGAGGATAAAATTAATGAAGGCTGGTCAAACCCAGCTAGATAACTACAGACGTCTTGTGAGTCCTATGGTGGAGGAAACAAACCTAAGAGTTCAACAGCTTATTAGTGAACTCTACCTTGGAAACCTTATAGATGAAATGACCAAAACATTGCTTTGTCAAACACCATAGCTGCCCCATAATTCCAATATTGTACACCCTATCAAGCATACACAAACGAACCCACACGGCCAGTCGGGAAACCTATTGTATCAGGCTGTGATGCCAGGTCCAATTGCAACAGAGAAACTATCATCATTTGTTTATAAACTCCATCAGCCTATAGCACAACAACAGAAGTCATGTCTGAAAGATACGACTCACTTCATCAATTTCTTAGAGGAAACAAAGGTTTGAGAAAACACAATCCTTGTTTCAATGGACATTATTTACTTACATACAAAGTGTGCAATGCATACAAAGCATTTCACCGAAAAGAACATCCTATCAACAAATGTTTACTGCAAAGAGCACTCCAAGTTATCTTAGTGGAGAACTCCACCTAATGGAGAAAACTACCTACAAGTACATGGAACTGCCATGAGCATGAACTGAAAATGGCAGTTGCTTTTGCAAATATTTGCATGGTTAAGGTAGAAACAGAGATGTTAAATGAAAGCGCTTTAAAACAGCTCGTCTGGAAACGATTCACTGATGACACCTTCTCCCTCTGGGACACAACCAGAGAAGAGATAACACAATTCAGTTTAACAAACACCATCAAACATGTTTGCGGCTGAAGTATCTGAAACCGAAACATAGTTGTTGGACACTACTGAATACAAAGGCGAAAGATTTAAAACCGAGTCGGTGGTAGATGCAGACAGCCACTAAACATTTCACTACACCCATTTTTCAACCTGCTATCCATCTGGAGTAAAAAGAGGCTTCATCACAAAAGAGGCTCTAAGACTACTCAGAACTTAACATAAACATTATTTGAAGTGAGCATCACGAACTTCAAAACACATCTTCTTGAGAGAGGATACCTAGAGAACTTCATTCACACAACCCTCTCTGAAGTTACTTTTAAAAACAGAGATCAAGCTGTCTGATAAAAATAAAAACAAAACAAGAAAATCTTCACTGAGCCCTTTGTACTGCAATATTACCCGGGAATACTGAACATAAAACCAAGACTCATGAACAGCTGGCATTTTATAAAACAGCAACCATTGCTTCATGAGCTTTGCTCATGAGAGCAAAACTCTAGAAAGGGTAAGACACATGCGTAGGAGTCGCACAGGCCCGTAATTCTTTTTAACACTAAAAAATGCCTCAAGTTTAAATAACACTAATCAACACTGCAGTTACAACCAGTGGGTTAAATTTCAAAGCCATTTTAAAAGGCTAAAACAAGCGCACAAAAGTCGCGCAGGCCCGTCACTGTTTTTAACAACACAGAGTCAGTAACCGGCCTATGGAAATGCAACCCTTGACATACCTGACATACTGTACCCAAGTCTATTCATGTGATAATTAGGGGTTGCTGTATAGAGATTGTTTTAAAATTTTACTTTAGGAATATATCTGTTTACAAAATTGGGATAGAGATTATTTTCAAAATTTACCTAGGATTATGGATTATTCAGACCCCCCCCCCCCCCCTAACAGGGGCTCGCATGTATCCTCACTTAGAGAGCAAACCCTCTTTACCCAGCAGTGCTTTCAATAAGCACCGACAGCCGACGAAAAGCGTCGGCTATTTCGCTCAGAAAAGTCGGCTACTTTTTGCCCTAAATTAAAGTAATTAAAGGAAGATTATTTCAAACCCCTAGTTGATACAGTCGGTTACTCTATTCAAACCAGCTGCCTACTTCAAATTTTATTGAAACCCCTGACCCAAATAGCACGTAAGATATAAACACAGTGAATTTCACAGAATGTTAATGATCTGCAGTCACAACTAAAGCTTTGACCACCTGTGGTTTGTCAAACTTTAAAAAGAGAAATCACACTCTGTACAATTAAATTTATTTTGAATCAAATTTGGAACAATTGAGCACCATGTATTTCTAGTGTGAAACTGTCCTTTCCATCGATCTCTTTAGTTTCATGGTGTTGTTGTTAGACAAAACGTGTTGACCAGTTCTTTCTGTGAGAATACATGTGATATAACGTGGTGTCAGCAGGGCTCCTATCCCTAGATAACTGGAACTTTCAACATTTGGAACCTTTTCTGATTTCCCTTGAAGGCTGGAGTTATTGGGTGTCAGCTGCATGTAACGAACTGACAGAAATAATTGGATTCTACCTTGGCAACAAGCTCTCTATGAACCTGTGAAAAACAGTGTAACTTTTCACAGTCAACTGTAGACTACGCAGCTACTAAATTGGAAGTTACTAAAGAAGAATGGTTCCTTTAGTTGTTGCATGCCCTATGGAGACGAGCTAGCGCTAATGTAAGCTTAAATGAGTGGTTGATCGATCCCAGAAGTGTTTTCTCGAATGACTCGAAAACGTATTATAGAAATATTATTCGAGATTCTTGCCCTCTAGTTGCATGTTCTCCAAGTAATCTAATGAAATAAAGTAAATAAAAATGAATTCCGAGAATACATACCTTGCTAATTGGAGTAAAACGATAAAGAGCTCATTAACGTCCTCCGCGTGGGCGCCGCCATTATGGATTGCGTTACTACGTAACATGATCCTGAGAGGAGTAAAGAAAAAGATGAAGAATATTTCTGCGAGTTCACAACACTGACAAGGTCCAGAAATTGCCCCTATCTTTGGTTGCAGCTTCGTATCAATAGTTAAAATAAAATAAAATAGATGAGAGGAACCTCTTTGAATGTAAGCTTACCCCGTTTCTTTGACGAGTAAATAACTTAGATCTTAAATTTAAGCTTATCTCCCGCCAAAAATACAGTATTTAGCCTTTTCACGGTCACCACGCCTAATAACCTTTTTAACTTTAATATGTCAGTCCAGAGAAAAAATAGGCGTATTTTCATAGCGAAATATATCTGCCGCTCAAAATGATTTCATACTAAAGATAATGTCGTTGTATTTAGTTGTGAGTATAAAAACGCAATGAACAAAACTGATAAGACTTAATTGAAAAGAATAAACACTTTCTAAAGTCAACTAAAACTGGAGAATATGCACGTCGGCCGCTGACAAAAAAAGGTCGAAGAAACCCTTAATTTTATTAAGAAAAGAAACCGGAATATTCAAGGATGGCTAACAGGTCTAGTGTTTGGTTTACTGCACGGCGTAAAGCTGTACTATTATAAGCTTAGAAAATTATAGGTAGAGTGCGATAAAAGATCTGTTTTCACTTTCACTCAAGGCGGCACGTTTCCCAGTTTCTTTGAACCGTGTCGTAGGCTTATTTAATGAACCATATAAGCTTAAGGTTACTTTAACGGTAAGAAATGTTTCCAGAAAGTGATAAAAGTTTTCCTTATTATTGTTGAAGACAAGTGCAGCATATGGAGAAATGTCCGTGACGCAAAATGCATGCTAAAAACTAACCTTCATTCCATATGAGAGTACTCTAATACAACTTCAAGTGGGTAGATTCTGCAGTCTAAGCAAAGGGGAACGGAAAAACGTCGATTCAGTGGGAGCTCTGAAACGAACCAAGTGATTTTCCTTTGGAATCGCTTGTATAACAACAGTTAGTGGAGGGAATAAAGGTGTAGCGTTATCCATGTGACACGAGCATGTGACACTGGGCGGGTTGACAGGTGCATGTCTTAAGAGCCAGTCTACCTTAGATCCTCATATCCATTTTTGTTCGAGAAATAGATTTCGCTCGCAATTCCTCCCTCAACTTCCCTTGGCAAGTAAGATACAAATATGGAATTAGATCGATGAAATTCTTCTTCTTAATAAAATCATGGCACAATCTTCCGAACCCATTAATGGCCTCGAAAATCAGCGGCCAGATGGTGAATTTTGACAAAGTTGCAGCTATTTGTTCTGGACAAAACAGGTCGTTCGAAACATTCAAATTGGCTAGTTATAAACATTGACCCTTTACCTTAATAACAGCGTAGATTGTATTCATAATCTCTTATTAGTGTAAGAAAACTAAAGATACAAAGTTTATCAACTTTTGACACCTATCGCAACCTGCGATTTTACCCAAATTCAGGCGAATAAATCACAAAAGTGGTTCGTACTCACAGGATTTCCTGCATATCAGTGGAAAGTCCTATCTGCCAGCTACTTAATTCTGTTAAAAGATTTGGCCGCCATCCAGTTTTCGTCCGCAAGGGACAGCTGAAAGTTGTGCTGCTCAGCTAACATCGCCATATTTCCATCTTAAATGCTGCGATCTAATGTCGCTAACAAAACACGAAATAAATGACGCATCACCGCATAATTGTTCCAGCAATGAATCTCAAAGTTGCCAACCAATGTCAACCGAATGGAATCCATGGAAGAGTTTAATTAGAGTAGTCATGAAGCAAGATATATCAGTGAAGAAGTTCCACTTAAGAAAGAGGACAAAAATAGGGTACAATACCATGGTAAAAAGTGTAATAGAGGGCCATAAATATGGCTGTTTGTACCACGTCATAATATCAACTATAAACGACTCTCTGAGATTCCCGAACTGTTCTATCATTCATTTTAAGAAAAGATATAAGGTTTTTTATGTTTTGATCTGTTTATTTAGGTTTTAAGAGGCGACCTTGCAGTATTTCGTAGCCGTGGTAAAGTTAACGCGTCAAAGTGTCACCGCACCACCATGGTGCCTGAAAGGCTAAAAATAAATCTCGCGTTACCATCCTGTATATATCGTTTGAAAATTGCCTATTAGCCGCAATATTTTTATCAAAAAATGATTTTGAGACTGGTAACTGATACTTGGCCGAGGTCATATTTAATTACAAACAAAATTACGGAAATGTGTACCCGTCTTAGCCATCTCAGTGTGGTTTCATCAGACACACAATAAGTTTCACTTTAAGGTGTTTCGATACAGTTTTTTGGGGACCATACCTAACTTTTTGAATCGGCTCTTAGGCAGTCTTCTCCTCGTCAGATCAACGTGAAATTTGCAATACTTGTTGGTTTTGGATTGAACTTTAACATGGCTTACATTTTGTAAAAATCGATATTTCCATGACAACGATAAACAAAAATCCTCGAAAAGAGTAAAATTAAAATTTTGCACGATCCAGATTTCTCTTTGAAAAGCAAATACCAACATCGTAAACTGCGGTGTATGGCAAACAAAATATTCTAGAACAAAAAAAAGTCTGTATGTTTGTTTCGAAGTAAATCGCAAAAACATTTTCAACCTTAGTTTTTGCCTAGTAATAGTAAATGCACCGAAAAATAATCAATGCTTTGATGAAATGGCTAGAAAATACTGTTAAAATGTGTCTTTTACTTACTATTTTACGCCTAGAAAGTTTTGTTGAAACTGGTGTTCGCAATCTCGAGAACGACTTGTTTTTCTAAGATCATTCGCGTAATAATTTTGTGATAATTTTTGAATTTGAGCGCTTTTGCGAAAGTCATGAGAACGGCTCGATAGATTTTTTTAAAACATTAAACACGCGTGCTTGACGATGTGACCAATTTTACTTTTGAGTCTTATTAACATTGATTCACTGGAACACTTTTAGATTTAACGTTAAAGAGGATGTATGAACCGACGGAAAGGCTTGCGTTACATATAAACAGTTGGCAAGTAAATGCTAATATATTCAAAGTAATGCACAATGCATTCCTCCGTGATTTTTACTTTTCGTTGTAATCTACACTGCAACAAAGAACAAAGAAACCAGATAAAAATCACGAAGCAATGAATTACGCATTACTTTGAATATATTAGCATTTACTTGCCAACTGTGAATTTGTAACGCAACCTTCTCCGCCGGGTCATACATCCTCTTTTTAACGTTAAATTTAAAAGTGTTCCAGTGAATCAATGTTAATAAGACTCAAAAGTAAAATTGGTCACATCGTCAAGCACGCGTGTTTAATGTTTTAAAAAAATCTATCGAGCCGTTCTCATGACTTTCGCAAAAGCGCTCAAATTCAAAAATTACCACAAAATTATTACACGAATGATCTTAGAAAAACAAGTCGTTCTCGAGATCGCGAACACCAGTTTCAACAAAACTTTCTAGGCGTAAAATAGTAAGTAAAAGACACATTTTAACAGTATTTTCAAGCCATTTCATCAAAGCATTGATTATTTTTCGGTGCATTTACTATTACTAGGCAAAAACTAAGGTTGAAAATGTTTTTGCGATTTAGTTCAAAACAAACATACAGAATTTTTTTGTTCTTGTATATTTTGTTTGCCATACACCACAGTTTAAGATGCTGGTATTTTCTTTCCAAAGTGAAATCTGGATCGCGCAAAATTTTAATTTTACTGCTTTCGAGGATTTTTGTTTATCGTTGTCATGGAAATATCGATTTTTACAAAATGTAAACCACGCTAAAGTTCAATCCAAAACCAACAAGTATTGCCAATTTCATGTTGATCAGACAAGATGAAGACTGTCTAAGAGCCGATTTTAAAAGTGAGGTATGGTCCCCAAAAAACTGTATCGAAACACCTTAAACTAAAGCGTTTATACGCTTTTGTTAGTCACTCTGGTACCAATTCAAAAAAGACAGTGTTTACCACGGAATTCCTCAGTATCAATTAGGACATAGGACCTAGGACACTTTATTTAACGTGGTAATATACTTAGCCATACGGCTAGTTGACAGATATTCCACGACTAATGTTAAGTTAAAAATTAAGATCAAAATAAATTAAAATATAAAATTGATATTACTGACTAAATACTGTTGATGATGATATTATTAGATATGATATAAATTAAAATAGTAAAGGGTTAACGACAAGGTCCTCTTATTAAAGCAAGCTAAATAAATTAAGACTTCCACTCAAGCTAAATAAATTAAGTCTTGTCTTTTACCACTAATTAAAGTATTAAGGTCCTTCTTCTTTTTGGAAACATTAGCGATGCCAATATGTGAAGGTTCCGTCAACAAAAAATTTCAAGGCGCGTAGAAATCGCCGGGCCGTTCTCCTGTTAGAGCAAGGTTCAAGAGATGCTGCGTTTTACCACGAGTTAACATATTCGCCCCTTAGCTTGTTCCTCTCGGAAACCATTTTTTTTGCTGGTATGTAAAAGTTTTTTTTTTTTAATTTGTCAATAGCCATTGTTCAAGCGTATTGGGTCTGAATGTTAAGCCCTCCCCGTTAAGGGGCCTTCACACTTGAAACCTGAATGTTGGCCAACTCTTGACGCATGGCAAACTCAAATTGATGTGTGTGAACGACACAGCAACATGTTGGCAAACTGCTGGGAATAAATAGAACTTGTCTCTATTCTCACCAACTTTTTCCCAACACGAGTTGGCCAACATTAGTTTGAAGTGTGAAGGCCGCTTTAGAGCGTACAAAAAGCTCACTAACCTACCAGTGGTAAATGGGTGTTAACAACTGATGTTAAAGAAAAAGTTTTTCTTTCAAAAGGACACTTGTTTTATTGACGAACCTCCGTTAGTAACGAATTCATAACATTCTACAATGCTTGGGCGCTAAGTTCATTCGACGCGGAAATTTCTTGCCGTAGGTTAACAAAGATATTCTACTAACCCTGCAATCGGGCCTTGTTTCTCTGGAAAACATTGTTCGTGGTATATGGAGTTCTATTTTTATTATTGTTGTTTATCAATACCAATCGTAAAAGCGTATTGACTCTTAAAGCTTACCGAAAACTAAAAACTCCGATGGTGAAGGGGTGTCAAAAACTAAACCTTATTCACCATGGCCTTAACTGCCCTGGTAGATGTCACAAAAAGAATATTTCCTTGAAAACGAAAGTTTTTTATACAGGAAACTTCGTTAGATCCACAACGTGTTGCAATGCTTCGACACTACAATCTACATTGGGTGCTCAGCTGCTTCGACACAGAAGAGCTTGCGGCCGTCCATGTTGTACAGAAACACGCTTTCATTTGCGATGGGTTCTAAAGCTTGAAAAGACGTACTCCCTGACTTTTTAGTGCGGATAAACCCTAAGGACGCGCTCCAATATAACTACTAGATGATCTCTGGCTTGTAAAAACAAATACGTTGGATTTATAAATTTTTTACGCCGGACATTTTAAAGAATTGCAGTAAAAGAAGGTAGAAGGTTGAAAAGGATATTCTACTAGCTCTGGTACATGAAAGCCTTCCACGTGAACAGGAAACAGTTTGTGGAGATTTTCAAAGGGTCGAGTAAATATTCGGTGAAATTGCACCAAAATGCAGTCGCGACATGGCCGCTAGTAAATCAAAAAAGCTGTCTTTGCAAGGTACTGCACGTGTGACTAGATGACGTCTCCGGGAAAACAACTTTTAATAGATGCTGCGTTTTACTACCAATTAACGAATTCGAGTTTTATTTCTCTCGGAAAACATTGTTCGTGGTAAATGAACGTTTTTTTTAAAATTATTTTCCCCCGGCTATACCAACATAAAAAGCGTATTGACTCTGCCCATATAAAGTCGTCCCGTTAAAGCTTACCGAAAGCTAAAAACTCCGGTGGTGGAGGGGTGTCAAAAATGTAACCTGTTTCACCATGGGCTTCATAGAAAGACTTTTTCCTTCAAAAGGAAAGTTTTGTATACAGGAAACTTCGATAGTTACGCATCTACAACGTGATCCAATGCTCAGATACTACGATCTATACTGGGTGTTGCAGTTGCTTCGACACAAGATAGCTTGCGGCCATCCATGTTGTACACAAACACGTTTTCTTTTACGATGGCTTCTAAAGCTTGAAATGACGTCTTGCCTGACCTTTTAGTGCGGATAAAACTTAAGGACACGCTCCAAGATATCTAGGAGATGATCTCTGGCTTAAAACAACAAATACGTTGGATTTATAAATTTTTTAAGCCGGACATTTTAAAGAATGGTAGTAAGGAAAGGTAGAAGGTTGAAAAGGATATTCTACTAACTCCAGCGCATGAAACTCTTCCACGTGAACAGGAAAGAGTTCGTGGAGATTTTCAAGGGGTCAGGTAAATATTCCACATAAAATTGAACTAAAATGCGGTCGCGACATGGCCACTAGTAAATCGTAAAAGCTGTCTTTGCAAGGTACTAAACGTGTGACTAGATGACGTCTACAGGAAAACAACTTTTAACAGATGCTGCGTTTTACTACCAATTAACATATTCGGGCCTTGTTTCTCTCGGATAACATTGCTCGTGGTATATGAAGTTTTTTTTGATAACTATTTTTCTTCACCACCAATTGTAAAAGTGTATGGCATGACCCTGCAAATAAGGTAGACCCGGTAAAGCTTACCAAAAGCTAAGAACTCCGGTGGTGGAGGGGTGTCAAAAAGGTAACCTAACTCACCATGGCCTTAAAATCCTTGGTAGATGTCATAGCAAGGATATTTCCTTGAAAAGGAAAGTTTTGTATGCAGGAAACTTCGATAGTTACGCATCCACAACGTGATGCAATGCTTAGATACTACGATCTATATTGGGTGTCGCAGCTGCTTCGACACGGAATACGGTAGCTTTGCGGCCATCCGTGTCGTACAGAAACACGTTTTCATTTACGATGGCTTCTAAAGCTTGAAACGATGTTCTACCTGACCTTTTAGTGCGGATAAAACCTAAGGACACGCTCCAATATATCTACGAGATGATCTCTGGCTTATAACAACAAATACGTTGGATGTATGATTTTTTTAAGCCGGACATTTTAAAGAATGGTAGTAAGGAAAGGTAGAAGGTTGAAAAGGATATTCTACTAACTCCGGTGCATGAAACTCTTCCACGTGAACAGGAAAGAGTAACTTGTGGAGATTTTCAAAGGGTCAGGTAAATATTCCATATGAAATTGAACTAAAATGCAGTCGCCACATGGCTGCTAGTAAATCACAAAAGCTGTCTTTGCAAGGTACTGCACGTGTGACTAGAGGTTTTCTACGGGAACTCAACTTTTAACAGATGCTGCGTTTTACTACGAATTGACGTATTCGGGCCTTATTTCTATGGGAAAACATTGTTCGTGGTATATGAACTTTTTTTTTTATATTTATTGTTTCTCAATACCAACCTTAAAAGCGTATTGACTCTGCATATAAAGTCCTCCCGTTAAAGCCTGCGGAAAGCTAAAACCTCCGGTCGTGGAGGGGTGTCAAGATGGCTGTCATGTCATAGAAAGAATATTTCCTTGAAAACGAAAGTTTTTTATACAGGAAACTTCGTTAGATCCACAACGTGTTGCAATGCTTCGACACTACAATCTATATTGAGTGCTCAGCTGCTTCGACTCAGAATAGCTTGCGGCCACCCATGTTGTACAGAAAGACGTTTTCATTTACGATGGGTTCTAAAGCTTGGAAAGACGTACTCCCTGACTTTTTAGTGCGGATAAAACCTAAGGACGCGCTCCAATATATCTACGAGATGATCTCTGGCTTATAACAACAAATACGCTGGATTTATGTTTTTTTTAAGCCGCACATTTTAAAGAATTGTAGTAAGGGAAGGTAGAAGGTTGAAAAGGATATTCTACTAGCTCTGGTACATGAAAGCCTTCCACGTGAACAGGAAACAGTTTGTGGAGATTTTCAAAGGGTCGAGTAAATATTCGATGAAATTGCACCAAAATGCAGTCGCGACATGGCCGCTAGTAAACTCACAAAAGCTGTCTTTGCAAGGTACTGCACGTGTGACTAGATGACGTCTGCGGGAAAACAACTTTTAATAGATGCTGCGTTCTACTACCAATTAACCTATTCGAGTTTTATTTCTCTCGGAAAACATTGTTCGTGGTATATGAACGTTTTTTTTATAATTATTTTTCCCCGGCTATACCAACATAAAAAGCGTCTTGACTCTGCCCATATAAAGTCGTCCCGTGAAAGCTTACCGAAAGCTAAAAACTCCGGTGGTGGAGGGGTGTCAAAAATGTAACCTATTTCACCATGGCCTTCATAGAAAGGCTTTTTCCTCCAAAAGGAAAGTTTTGTATACAGGAAACTTCGATAGTTACGCATCTACAACGTGATCCAATGCTCAGATACTACGATCTATATTGGGTGTTGCAGCTGCTTCGACACAGATAGCTTGCGGCCATCCATGTTGTACACAAACACGTTTTCTCTTACGATGGCTTCTAAAGCTTGAAATGATGTCTCGCCTGACCTTTTGGTGTGGATAAAACTTAAGGACACGCTCCAATATATCTTGGAGATGATCTCTGGCTTAAAACAACAAATACGTTGGATTTATAATTTTTTTTAGTTCAATTTCATATGGAATACTTACCTGACCCTTTGAAAATCTCCATCAACTCTTCCTGAAGCTATTTTGTGTCGAAGCGGCTGCAACACCCAATGTAGATCGTAGTATCTAAGCATTGCATCACGTTGTGGATGCGTAACTACCGAGGTTTCCCGATACAAAACTTTACTTTTGAAGGAAAAAAGTCTTTCTATGACATCTACAAGGTATTTTAAGGCCATGGTGAATTAGGTTACGTTTTTGACACCCCTCCACCACCGGAGCTTTTAGCTTTCGGTAAGCTTTAACAGGACGACTTTATATGGGCAGAGTCAATACGCTTTTTATGTTGGTATAGAAAAATAATTATAAAAAAAATGTTCATATACCACGAACAATGTTTTCCCAGAGAAATAAGGCTCGAATGCGTTAATTTTATTGGTAGTAAAACGCAGCATCTGTTAAAAGTTGATTTCCCGTAGAAAACATCTAGTCACACGTGCAGTACCTTTCAAAGATAGCTTTTGTGATTTACTAACAGCCATGTTACGACTGCATTTTAGTTCAATTTCATATGGAATATTTACCTGACCCTTTGAAAATCTCCATCAACTCTTCCGCAAGCTATTTTGTGTCGAAACAGCTGCAACACCCAATGTAGATCGTAGTATCTAAGCATTGCATCACGTTGTGGATGCGTAACTACCGAGGTTTCCCGATACAAAACATTACTTTTGAAGGTAAAAAGTCTTTCTATGACATCTACAAGGTATTTTAAGGCCGTGGTGAATTAGGTTACGTTTTTGACACCCCTCCACCACCGGAGCTTTTAGCTTTCGGTAAGCTTTAACAGGACGACTTTATATGGGCAGAGTCAATACGCTTTTTATGTTGGTATAGAAAAATAATTATAAAAAAAATGTTCATATACCACGAACAATGTTTTCCCAGAGAAATAAGGCTCGAATGCGTTAATTTTATTGGTAGTAAAACGCAGCATCTGTCAAAAGTTTTTGCTGTAGACATCATCTAGTCACACGTGCAGTACCTTGCAAAGACAGCTTTTACGATTTACTGGCGGCCATGTCGCGACTGCATTTTAGTTCAATTTCATATGGAATATTTACCTGACCCCTTGAAAATCTCCATGAACTCTTTCCTGTTCACGTGGAAGAGTTTCATGCGCTGGAGTTAGTAGAATATCCTTTTCAACCTTCTACCTTTCCTTACTACCATTCTTTAAAATGTCCGGCTTAAAAAAATCATAAATCCAACGTATTTGTTGTTATAAGCCAGAGATCATCTCGTAGATATATTGGAGCGTGTCCTTAGGTTTTATCCGCACTAAAAGGTCAGGTAAGACATCGTTTCAAGCCTTAGAAGCCACCGTAAGAGAAAACGTGTTTGTGTACAACATGGATGGCCGCAAGCTATTCTGTGTCGAAGCAGCTGCGACACCCAATATAGATCGTAGTATCTAAGCATTGCATCACGTTGTGGATGCGTAACTATCGAAGTTTCCTGCATGCAAAACTTTCCTTTTTAAGGAAATATTCTTTCTCTGACATCTACCAAGGATTTTAAGGCCATGGTGAGTTAGGTTACCTTTTTGACACCCCTCCACCACCGAAGTTCTTAGCTTTCGGTAAGCTTTACCGGGTCTACCTTATTTGCAGGGTCATGCAATACGCTTTTACAATTGTTGGTGAAGAAAAAAAACTTCATATACCACGAGCAATGTTATCTGAGAGAAACAAGGCCCGAATACGTTAATTGGTAGTAAAACGCAGCATCTGTTAAAAATTGTTTTCCTGTAGACGTCATCTAGTCACACGTTTAGTACCTTGCAAAGACAGCTTTTTAGCGGCCATGTCACGACCGCATTTTAGTTCAATTTTATGTGGAATATTTACCTGACCCCTTGAAATTCTCCACGAACTCTTTCCTGTTCACGTGGAAGAGTTTCATGCGCTGGAGTTAGTAGAATATCCTTTTCAACCTTCTACCTTTCCTTACTACCATTCTTTAAAATGTCCGGCTTAAATGCAGTCGCAACATGGCTGTTAGTAAATCACAAAAGCTATCTTTGCAAGGTACTGCACGTGTGACTAGATGTTTTTTACGGGAAATCAACTTTTAACAGATGCTGCGTTTTACTACCAATTAAAGTATTCGGGCCTTATTTCTCTCGGAAAACATTGTTCGTGGTATATGAAGGGTTTTTTTTATAATCAATATATTGTTTTTCAATTAAAAGCGTATTGACTCTGCCCATGTTAAGTCGTCCCGTTAAAGCTTATCGAAAGCTAAAAACGCCGGTGGTGGAGGGGTGTCAAAAACTAAACCTTATTCACCATGGCCTTAACTGCCCTGGTAGATGTCATAGAAACAAAATTTCCTTGAAAAGGAAAGTTTTTTGTACAGGAAAATTTGATAGATCCACAACGTGTTGCAATGCTTCGATACTACAATCTATATTGAGTGCTCAGCTGCTTCGACACAGAATAGCTTGCGGCCGTCCATGTTGTTTAGAAACACGTTTTCATTTACGGTGGGTTCTAAGGCTTGAAACGACGTACTCCCTGACCTTTTAGTGCGGATAAAACCTAAGGACGCGCTCCAATATAACTACTAGATGATCTCTGGCTTATAACAACAAATACGTAAGATTTATAAATTTTTTAAGCCGGACATGTTCAAAGAATTGTAGCAAGGGAAGGTAGAAGGTTGAAAAGGATATTCTACTAGTTCTGGCGCATGAAAGCCTTCCACGTGAAACAGAAAGAGTTTGTAGAGATTTTCAAGGGGACAGGTAAATATTCCATATAAAATTGAACTAAGAAGCAGTCACGACATGGCCGCTGGGAAATCACAAAAGCTGTTTTCGCAAGGTACTGCACGTGTGACTAGATGATGTCTACGGGAAAACAACTTTTAACAGATGCTGCGTTTTACTATGAATTAACGTATTCGGGCCTTGTAGAATTGGGTTTCCCATCAAAAATTGTAAAATTACCTTAGCGGATTAAATAAAACACGCTTAGAAATTCTATAAAGGTTTGGTCGCGGAAAAAAAGAAACGGTATACCTACCACAATTTGCTTATCAGCCTTTGTAGTTGCTCTTGACGATGCCTATTCAACAAACGGCCATAGAATTCTCTAAACTGTGAAACCTAAGCTTACCATTCAATTTCAGAGGGGTTTGTAGGATCGATTGCTTGCAATCGTTGTGGCTATTAAAGTTAAGATCCCTGCTTTCCCATTTATTATGAGTTCAATTGCGGTGGTGAAATGAGATACAAAATTGTTATGAATTAACCACGGCCTAAAAAAAAGAGACTTTACTGAAATGGACAAATATTTTATTCAATAGATTGCCATAGCTTGGGGAAATGATAGAAACACCATATCTAAGTTTGATGGCATCGCTCTCAAAAATCGACTGACAGAGATTTCAAGCAAATTCCTCTTTTTTATAATTGGGCGTAATGCAACATGGAACAAAATATCCGTTTAGCTTGGACGGTTCACTGATCACAAACGTTTTATTATACCATGATTGCTTTTGCAAATTTCACCTTTACCCTAGAATCTGGAATCTAAACAAAAATTGTGAAATTATCTCCGTTGGTCAAATAAAGACATGTTTAGAAATTCGACAAAAGGCTTGCTGCCCCCCCCCCCCCTAAAAAAACCGTTTAGCTGCTGCAATTTGCTTAGCAGCCGTAATAGTTGCCCTTGATGATGCCTATTAAACAAACGGCCATAGAATTCCCTAAACTGTTAAACCTAAGCTTACAATTCCATTTCAGAGCGGTTTGTAGGGTCGATTGCTTGCAGTTGTTATGGCTATTAAAGTTAAGATCCCTGCTTTCCCATTTATGATGAGTTAAGTTGAGGTGGTGAAATAAGATAAAAAACTGTTATGAATTAACCACCGACTAAAAAAAACTAAAAACGGAGAAATCTTTTATTCGATAGATTGCAACAGCTTGGGGAAAGGATTAAAGCACTAGATCTAAGTTCGAATGCTCTCAAAAATTAACTAACATAGATTTCAAGCAATTATACCTCTCTTTTTACAATTGCGCGGAATACAACATGAAACAAAACAACTGTTCGGCTAGGATGGTACACTGATCACAAACGTTTCATTTACACCATTGCTTTTGCAAATTTCGCCTTTATCCAAGAATTCGGTTTCTCATCAAAAATTGTGAGATTACCTCAGGTTAACTAAAACGTGCTTAGAAATTCTATAAAGGTTTGCTCGCGGAAAAAACCCTCATAGCTACCGCAAACTGCCTAGTAGCCGTGATAGTTGCCCTTGACGATGCCTATTAAAAAAACGGCCATAGAATTCTCTAAACCGTGAGTAGTAATGTAAGCTTGTTGGGGGAATTGAGCCTCGTTTTGATGTTGGGGGCGTGGCCTCGTTTTGATGTAAGAGGAAATGACGTCACCGGAACCGGAAGTGACCTAAAACCGGAAGTGACGTGTTTTTTGAATGGGAAACCGCTGACCAGTGGGAAAAAAGGATCGTGGGCTCATGCAACCGGAAGTGACGTGTTTTTGAATGGGAAACCGCTGAGCAATCTGAAAAATCGATCGTGGGCTCAGGATAGGCAAAAACCGCTGAGAAAACGCGGGCTCAAAGTCCAAAGTCCAATTTTTGGAACGGGGGTAGGTATAAAAGGGTAAACCCAGGGTTAGGGAGTAATCACGATGAGTTTTTACATTACCCTTATCAGTGATCAAGCACAAGGCACGGGACAAAAATTTACGGCTCGACTTCCTCGTTCCTATTATTTGGTAGAAGATGATTGGGAAGCGGCTTTGGTTCATATCTCCCACCCGGGGTTTAATCAACAATGGGGAGATCAAACCAAACAGAATTGGACGCAAGAAGATAGTCCAAAACATTGGATGAAAACAGATGTGAGATACATACCAAAACGTGCGGATGGAACGGCTCCTATTCAAGTGATCAAACAAATCCATTTACCCCCAGGGTATTACCACAATTTGAAAGAAGCATGGATCGCCATTGCGTACGAAATGGAAAAACAACACATGGAAGTCATGATGGATATAACCAAAATGGAGGTGGACGATCAAGCGAAACGACAGCAACTCGCGGCTCTCAATCTGGCTCAACCCTACGTGAAAATCACCAATACAAGCATCGCCCCCGAATTAGATTCGTTGTATGTACTCATACCAGCCAATATGCAATTTGAAATGGAATGGAAATTAGCTGGACTGATGGGACTGGTGAAAGATGGTACACCAAGTGAACGCGTGGTCCAAGAAAAAAATTATTTGGTGAAAAATATTGTGGATTACGACGATCGCCACAAATGGGAAACAACCATTGGTCCTGTCAACAAATATCCACCGCATGGCATTGTATCCATTAGTTTTACCCACCCCGATTTCAATTATTATTTGTTCTTGGGTCCGAATCTCAGTCGACAAGTATTTCCCAGCACGCAAACGGTGAAACCACAACAAGGGCAACAACAATTGATGATTTACACGGATCTGGTGTCCCAGAGCATTGTGGGAAATCAAGAGAAAGGATTTTTACGTACCTTGGATGCCGGCAATACCGATCATCAATTTGATACCAAGCAACGGATGTATTTTCCTCTTGGCAAAACCATCTTTGACAGCATTGCCATGGATATTCAAACATCTGATGGGCAGCCGGCTCCTTTCAAACAAGGCAGAACTATCATTACCCTTGAACTGTCCAGAAAAAGTCAACGACCATGATTTATGTAGAGAATGAATAAAGATCACAACAACAAAGTGTCATGCAACATCTTTTATTGATCCTTGGTATTGACAACAAGTGAAAAAAAAATCCAAACATGGGGGGTGTCCTTTTTACGAGAAGCTGATACAGGTTTTCATGCGTCCAATGGCTAGGCTTTTGGTGCGACCCAGAAAGTAGAGGGTTTTGCGGTTCTCCTCATAGGGATCTCGGAGTTCTCCCCAGAATCCTTCCAGGCCGTGCTCGTTGTCATAACAAATGCCATACCATATAGGATTGTTTTTCCAATCGTCCTTGACATGCTGGACAAACTCCGGGTCTTCTTTCCAGTCTTCATGGAGGACTTCAAGGACGACAAGAGGAACATGGCAGCTAGGGCATAGGTGGGTCTGACCATTCTGTCGACATTTGTTGGCACAGGCGACATGACAAGGTTGACCACAGCACCTCAACGTGGTATAATTGGCGAGAGGTGTCAAACAGATCACACATGGGTTGGGTTGAGCCATCAGGCGAAAGGATCAAAGAGTGGATTGATCAAGAGTTGAAACTCGGTGGGGCTGATGATCCCTTCTTTTCGGAGTCGGCACAGTTCGTGAAAAGGAAGTTGGTAACGTAAAGGTTGGACGAGGTCAAGGGTTTGTTTTCGGATCTCTCCCAAACGTTGTAGGATTTGCACGGCTTCAGGACTGATCTTGTCAGGACTGATCTTGTCGGCTTTGTCACCCATTCACCACTGGTAGAAGTTTTTCAAGGTTAATAAACACAATTCGTTCCGACTGAGATGTTTTTGACTGTGAAGTCGAAGCAGTTCAAAATAAGAAGCTTTGAAGCGGATCTCTTCCAAGTCTTTTTCAAGTCGAGACAACAAGGCTCGTAGACGATCAATCACTTGTTGGGCTTCTGGACTGAGGACTGGATCATCCATTGAGTGTGAAAGATGGAATGGGACAGTGGTTTTTTATAGAGAAACAAAAGGGTCACGTGGGAGGGAAGGGGCCAATGAGAGAAAGACCCCATCATGCTTTGGGAGGGGAAGGGGTGGGGGGACCCCCCTCCCCCCTCCTTAGATAGACCATGGTGCATTGCGTGGATCGGGGTATATAAGTCAAGGGAGGCCCCAGGACGTCACTCTTAGCTTTGAGCCGGTCCTGAGTGACTTATGTCAGTTGAGCCAAAAAAAAATGTCTGAAACGAGAACGCCCTTGGGCTCTTTAGCCAGTGCTGTGAATGTGGGTGGACGAGACTATTTGCGGAGGAGAGCGGGACCGGAGAGAACACCCATTGAACGGTACACCATGAGCATGTACGCCAGGAGGGAGGAAGCGTGGCGACCCCTTACCAGACAGCGCGTGGCTGCGTTTCTTCGTTTGCTGATATTATGTTTCGTGGAGACGGAAAATGGGCGTCCTCTGCAGTCAGTCACTTACAGGTTGTTAAAGAAGGCGCTACGGAAAAGGATAATCCCCTGGATTCACAACCGCTTGGTTTGGACGACGCAGGAGAGGTACTGGCCCATCACACTGGCACAATTCAGAGAAGTGAACGCCTTCTTGGCCGACCACTTGCCGCGCGTGCAGAAAGATGACGAATGGGCCGCCATTGCGTATTTTTTTAAAGTTGTCGCACAGGAACGGAGGGATGAATACATGCGGTTGGAAGAGATGGAGAGGGAAGCCATGGAGACCGTAAGGCGTTGTTTGGGACAATGAACATTTTTGTTCCTGTTGAGTTTTTTATTGTGAGTCAAGGCTACTGTGAGTCAAGAGACATTTATTTATAATCCACGTGCAAACTCAGTGTTGTCAGTTTTTATTTTTTAATTAAAAAAGAGTTGATGTTTTTTTTTACAAAGGGTGGTCTGTGTTCTTTGTCACGCGGGGTGGGGCGCACCTATTTACAATTGAAAAAGCTATCTACAGTTTGAAAAAATAAAAAATTGAAAATGGCTATATACAATTGGAAAAAATAAAAACTAAAAAATAAAAACTAAGAAATTACAAATGAAAGTCTTCCAGTTCCATACGTAATTGATCAATGTTCTCGGGTAGACAGAACGTGCGGTTGAACAAGGCTTGAATTTCTGCTCGGGTTTTCTCGTCCACATCCCGGGATCCCACGATAGCACTGCTTTGATGAAGGGTGGGCTTTTTAGGTCCCCAAGGGACAAATTGACTGCCAGTGACCAGGGTGGCGGCATTCTCATTGACTTGGTAGTAATGGTCCGAGCGGTACCATGATTGACTGGGTATGTCAAACAGGTAGACGGGTTTGCCTTGATCCATAGCCAATTGCACGGTCCAACCAGTGCCTCCTTTCACGCGTTTATGATCCGGTTCCAAGATGCCAAAGGCATAGATGGTATGGGCTTTTTTGGCAATTTGATAATTGCGTTGCAGCAATTGCAAGGTGTAAAAATGACTGGGCATTTGTTTGCCTAGTTTCTCAGCCGCCTGGTGAAGATGTGGGTTGGCCAACATCAGGACTTCCACCGTAGAAGGGGTGATGAAAGTGGCTCGAGGATGGTTTGGGGGGACGAGGACTTCTAGTTGCATCCCAAAGTGTTTGGCATGTTCTTCCACGAGGGCATCCGTACCTTTGGCTCCCCCTGTGTAGACCACATGGCCATGACCCACTTGCAGTTCCAAGGCACCGAGATCTTGTTCTCCGATCATGTTGATGTCTGGGGGCATTGCTTTGAGAATGATCACTCAGGGACCAAGGGAGCTCCTTAAATAGGGACAATGGACCAATGGGAAGACAAGAGGACCTTATTTGGAGAGGCAAAAGCTGACCAATGGGAAGATAACAAGTCCTTATTTGGGTAGGATAAGCTGACCAATGACAGTCAAGGGCCCAACGTATAAAAAGGCATGGTCAGTAGGGGTGAAATCAACCTTGAGTACGATGTCCGTCGATCGGAAGAGAAAATCAACCCATCCCCCAGAGGGGAAGAAGAAGAAGAAGTGCATTCAACATATGACGCCCGTGGACTGTGATCCTGTGGTGTGCGACGTGGTGGAAGACACCCGAGCTGCAGTGGAAGATATGATGAAAGAATTGAATGACATGGTGGAGCAATCACCCCCATCACCTCAATTCACATTGACGGCCGTGTATGATCCTCCCAGTTCGGTGGACTATATGGTATGCCCTTGCCATGATGTGCGTTTGGAGGCCCGAGAATCTCAAAAGGAATGGAAGTATGTGAAATGTCCCATGCAACCGTGTTTGCTGTTTTGCGGACAAGATCAAGTTCTGGAGTATATGAAAGCCGTGTATAGTCAACCTGATGTAGAAGTGTTGGACATGTGGTGTTGTTTGCAATGCTTTTGCCGTGAACCCGCCACGCTTCAACAGAGTCATTCGACCCAGAACCCCGATCGGTTGTTTCTGACTTGTTCGAAGAAAACGTGTGGCTTCTTCCGATGGGCCGATCAACCCTTGGGCCCCAAGTACTGGACTTGGTTTCATGACAACCCTCCCAAAAAAGCCGACCAACAAGCTGAATCGCCTTTGTCTACCCGTGATGCTCAAGGATATCCCAAGAGGGGCTATGACATCCCTGGCCCGCCCCCTCGAGTCCAAAGCAAAGAGGATCGGCCCTTGACAGAGTATGAGAAACAATTGTTACGAGAAATTCAAGAGCTCAAGAACCGTCAAGAAATGATGGTAGCCCCAGCTCCACCACCCCCCAAGTACAGTGACAGTGTTGAGAACTGGCAGAAAGGTCTAGAGACCATCAGCTGTGGACGACTCTTTTAATGGTTTAAAAAGGAGTAGGAAATAAATTTTTTTATCAATGTCACCGTGGAGTCTGTGTGTGATGCGTGGGAGTCTATCTTGTCCCTGGGGCAATGGCAATGTCATCAAACCCTTTGTCAAGTCTTATATGATCATCAACCCGGGTCCCAAATCTCCATTCCCCCTTGTCCCGAGGACACGCATCCTCTCCACCTCTTTGAAGAAACCCATGTGGACCGCAACCTGTATCGATGGGTCGTGTTTGTCTTATGGTTAAAAGCTCACCCAGAGGCATGGCGATGGTATCGAATCATTCAAAAGGCGCATCCCCACACGGTCCCCACCATATCGACCTTATGGGGTGAATGCCAAAAAGTATGGCCCCTCGAAAGAGAACCCAACGCTGGAGTTCGTCGTCATCATGGTTGAAGAAAACCAAACGCCCTGTTTCGTCAACGAAGAAGAAGGCCAATGTCTCGCAACAATGGTTAAACCGTTACCATGATCCTCGTGCCCCGGGGAGTTTAGGTGGGGTGCAACGATTTGCTAAAGCCCAGGGTCTCCCTTTGAAAAAAGCCCAACGGGTGTTGGAACAGGATGTGGGTTACACCTTGCATAAACCCCGACGTCGTCGTTTTGCTACCTTACCCGTGATCGTAGGGGGGTTGGATGATCAATGGGCCGCGGATTTAGTGGAAGTGCAACGTTTGGCCAAACATAATCGGGGTATACGCTACTTGTTGACCGTCGTGGATGTGTTGTCCAAGTACGCGTGGGTCGAACCGTTGAAAACCAAAACCGGCGTGGCCCTCGTGAAAGCCTTTGAGAAGATTGTGAGACAAGGAGGACGTCACCCGAATCGATTGCAAACGGATCGAGGGAAAGAATTTTATAATCGGACCTTTCAACGATGGGTCGACGAGCAAGACATTCAACATTTTTCCACCGAAGGGGATGCGAAAGCCAGTGTGGTGGAACGATTTAACCGCACCTTGAAAGAACGGTTATACCGTTATTTGACCACGGCCAACACGTTCAAATTTGACGATGTCTTACCCGAGTTGGTGCAGGGGTATAATGCTACACGTCATCGAAGTATTGGTATGCCCCCCGAAAACGTGACGTGGGACAACGAAGAAGCCGTGTGGAAACGATTGTACAGCAAACGATTGAAAGGCTACAAAAAACCCCGATTGAAGGTGGGGGATCATGTCCGTCTCAATACGATTCATCGTACCTTTGAAAAAGGGTATTTACCCGGTTGGACCGAAGAAGTGTTTGTGGTGCATCGTGTGGTCCCTGGCCCTGTACCCACGTATAAGATTCGCGAATGGGATGTGACCCCCGTCAAAGGTACGTTTTATGAAGAGGATTTACAAAAAGTCCATGTGTCCGATGTGTTTCGGATCGAGAAGGTACTTAAGCGACAAAAAGGTCGTTGGTTGGTCAAGTGGAAAGGGTGGCCCGACAAGTACAATAGTTGGATTGCTCGTGGAGACGTGACATCCCTTCGACCCCGCAAACGACGCCGACGACGTGACTAAACAATGACATTGGTGCCCAACTCTTCGTTTTACGTGACGTTGATGAGTCATGCGAGTACCAAAGAGTTTCCTGGGAACAAGAGTCATCATTTCAGAAACCGATTGCCTAAACCTATCCGATTTGTGGGACGAGGATGGATGGTGGGTATGGTGAGTTTATCCTTACCCACCATTCCAGTGATAACGGAAGAAGGAGGCGTGGGTGATTCCCATCCTCTGTTGTACGTACGATGGCACGAACGGGTGTATTCCCAAGACGATCAAGGCAACGATCGATGGTACCATGAACATCGCGAACTCACTGTCTACGGTCGAGATATGAGAAAGGAGATGGCCTCCTCGACGGGATCGCACTTTTTTCATCAACTGGTGTATCGTTACGAGCAAAGCCGTGCCAAACAAACCGCCCCCAAAAACAAATGGGCCGAGGACAATGGCGTTAAATTGGTTCCGACCTTTGAATGGACCTCCGAAGGGGATTTGTTGTTGAATACCACCAATGTGGATTACAAACGACAAGTAGCGCACGTGTCATGGGGCAGAACCTTGGCCCTGAGAATGGGATGGATTGAACAAGTGTCGACGGGCGTGTATCGATTGGGTCCGAATCTCTTGCAAGAATTTCAAGGCATTTCCACCATTCCTACCCCGACGGATATCCGCGATGCCGCTAACAAGCCCATCTTTTGGAAAGTGGAGGGGGATTATCTGAAATTGAGTCTATCGTGCCCTTGGCGGTTTGTGAATTTGAACAAGACCTTTCAGCCTTCGTTGGAATTTCCCTCCACGCGTCCTTTGCACGTGTATTGTGATGTAGGGACCAGCAGTATGGTAGGGGGTCGCATCACCGATCTCTTACGAGAAATCAAGTACCAGCCTCAAAACACCACCCACTTTGAACCTCGACATATTCAATATATCCCAGTACGCAACGAAGTGGTGGAAATCGTGGAAACCCAGATGGCCGAAACCAATGGGGATCTGGTGAAATTTGGTGAAGGCCATGCCCTCCTGACCCTCCACTTTAAAAGGGAAGTGGTGGTGTGAAGAAGAAAGACAACATGTCGTTCTACGTGACGTTACCCAGTCATGCCAACCGACGTGAATTTCCAAACAACCAACCCAATTCCTTCAAGATTCGTTTACCTCAACCGTTACAGCTCACGGGAGGTGGATGGCAAGTGGGGTTGAGTGCCATTTCCTTACCGGATGCTCGCGTCAATTTGTATGAGTTGGTGAAGAAAAATGGGTACGTCATGGGGGTGTCCTGGGACCAAACCTATCCCAAACCGGGTGGAAAAGACGGGGAAATGACCTCGCGAGTAGACACCGCGCGAAGCATCATCAATGACGTGAAAGATTTGGATTGGGTGGTGGATGGTGTGAGTTTCATGAAAGCCATCATTACTCACTTGGAACAACAACGTATGGAAATGGCCGTTCAAGGTGGTCGGTTTACCAATGATCAAGGCAAACACACCTACGTCAAGTTCAAGTGGGAAGGCGAGGATCTGCTCATCGACAACACGAATATCTGCCATTGTGGCACCGACACGCCAGCCCTGACCATCTACACCAAGTTAGCGCTCAAGATGGGATGGTTACGTAAAATTGACAATGTGTTGATTTTGGGACCGAGCTTACAACAAGAATTCATGGGGGATCAAATCCCCAACATGACAAAACCCGCTGACAATGATTGGAACGATGTCACCGACGGTCAGGGGAACGCGGTCTTTTGGACGGTGCGTTCTATTTTACCGGATTATTTACAATTGAGTATGAGTTGTGGGTGGCGTTTCACCAACTTGAATGTGGCGTTTCGTTCAGTGGTGGGTGAACCCACACGATCGTTGCACGTGTACTCCGACGTGGCAGGCAGCACTGTGGTGGGCAATCGCGTGACTGATTTGTTACGTGAAATCCAGTACAAGCGAGAAGCACGCGGCAACCTGTATTTTGAACCGTTGCACATTCAATACATGTCTCTTCGTAACGAGGTGGTGGAAATGATTCACGTTCAAGTGGCTGAAACGATTGGTAGAGGAGGAGACTTGGTCAAGTTTGGTGAAGGTCATACCATTGTCACGTTACACTTCAAAAAGACATAAAAAGGGAGTGGCCAAGGGAGTGTCCCAATCACAAGATGCCCAAGACAAGAGTGCGTCGAATGAGACGAAGAAGAAGAAGGCAACGAGGGGGTTTATTCCCCCTGGCGGCCCTCATTCCAGCCTTGATCGCTGGAGGGAAAGCCGTGGCGTTGGGTGCCGCGGGTGGTGCCGCGAGTTACGGGGCTAAAAAAGGGTTGGAAGCCGCTTTTCGGAAAAGAAGACGATGATGACGGTATAAAAAGGGGGTCACGTGAAGCACAGACAAAACGTTTATCCCTGGTGAAGAAGACACCATGCGTGGGGGAAGTTTGACACGATTTCGAACCGACGAGTGGTATGATCAACAAGGCAAAGGATTGATGACGGATCTGATGCGTGGGGGGTTGCAAGGTCTTATAAGGACGCGAAATCCTTTAAAATTGCCTAGTAATATCAAGAGAGGCTTGGAAACGGGTTTGACACGAGGTATCAAACGCAAAGCCGAAGACGTCCTTAAAAAGGAAATCACCAAACAAGCCAAGAAAGCGTTGAGTCATAAGAACGTGAAAGACGCCGTGCGTGTAGCCAGTGCTTTGTTTCCCAAACAAACCAAACGTGCACGTGATATTTTGGGAGTGTGAACATGGAACCCGTGCATTCACGACCTCGACGGATTCGTAGTGATCGAGGGTTGTCTCAATGGGGTGGACTGTATCCGTTTTGGAAACTCATGCGACGACAACGTGGTGGATGGTTAAGTCCCGAGGTCATGAGAGTCCCCGGGTTTGATTTGAGACAACGTTTAGCACGACGACGACGCTATAAAAACCCCTCACGACGACGACGGGGTACCACTCGACGACGTTAAACATGCCTGACGTGAGTACGCAAACCGCCCCGGCTCACGAGCGTTCCGAAGGGACCGTCAACCCTGCATTACGGATTTTCAAGGTGCCACCGACCGACATTAGCATCAATGCCTATCGCATGGTCACCATTCAACCCACCACCACGGGTATCAATCCCATGGAATTCATCATTCCAGGGTTGGACGATTTTGTGGATTTGGGACGCAGTTACTTTACCATGGAATTGAGATTGCAAAAGAGTACGAACGATAACTTGAACGCCGCTCAAAAATTGTGGCCCGTCAATAATTTGGCCCATTCCATCATCAAACAAATTGACTTGCAGTTGAATGGTACGTTGATCAGTCCACAATCCGACACCTATCATTACAAAGCTTACCTAGAAACCTTGCTGAATTATGATCGAGAAGATGGCAAGACCGTGTTAGGACCCCAAGGCTGGTTCAATCAAGTGGATTTCCCACCCCAATGGACCGCCACCAACACAGACTATGCAGGACCTGATGCTGCCTATACCGCTCTCAGTGCCAATCACAAAGGGGCCTTGGCCGCCATGGTAGCCGAAACCGCCAAGTATGCTGGAGGTGTCACCCACAGTCTAGTGTTTACCCCGCACTTGGAAGTGTTTCACACTGGCAAATTGTTGGTGCCTGGTATCGAAATCAAGATGAAATTTCATTTCAATGGCCCCAGCCTGTTTTTCAATGGAGTGGCTCTAGCTGGCCGATTGATGGAAGGGGATGTGAAACTACGGTTTCATCTCTGTCAACTGCGTTTGAATGACGCCATCTACCAGAGTTTGTCTAGCAAAAGACACAATGAAGGAGAAGTGGCGGCTTACCCGACCGTCCGCAGTGAAATCCGGACCTTCAGCATGCAAAACAACCTGGTCCGCTTTGATATCCCTAACCTGTTTCAAAACAGAATACCTGACCGATTGATTGTGGGGTTACTGGACAGCCGAGCCTTCAATGGAGATGTGACCCGAGATCCTTTCTGTTTCCAGAAATTTGGTCTGACCTCCATTCGACAGATTGTGAAAGGAGAAGAATACCCTTATGAAACCCTACAGTTAGTGCACAACAATGGCACCCGAGATAATCTAGGCTACTTCCGTTTTCTGCAAGCCAGTGGTGCTTGGTGTAAAAAGAAAGGCAACATGGTAGAACTGCTGGATTGGGGCCAAGCTAAAAATTGTACCTTGTACATGTTTGACAATGTCGCCAATGGATGTGCTGACAGTCAAAACCTCAACCCCAAGCAAACGGGAGATTTACAACTGGTCTTGGAATTTGGAGCCGCCCCCGGTGTCAATATAACCGTACTCGTGTATGGGGAATTTGAGAATTTGCTGGAGATTGACAGGAACGGAGCCGTGTTGTATAACATTTACCAGCACTGAAGAAATGGAACATGTGGCCTTGAATAATGTGCAATTGGATTATTTAGCCCGCGACGACCCCCAATTGAACCCTGTCTTTTACGGGACGGTGGCCTGTGATCGTTTACCCAAGAGTCCTGTCAAGACTGCCCCGCAAGGGTACATTGTGAATACGGACCCACACGATCAACCGGGACAACATTGGTTAGCGGTGTGGACAGATGGAAACGTGTGTGAAGTCCTGGACAGTTATGCTTTGCCATTGGATACGTACGTGCAAGCTACCCCGTTACGAGATTGGATTGTCCAACATTGGAAGTATGTGGTGACCAATGGCAAGTCCCTCCAAGCCATTTCAAGCAAGAGTTGTGGTGATTACGCCTTGTTGTACTTGAAAGCCAAAGCCCGTGGACGGACCTTGCAAGAGTTTTTAAATGAGTTTTCGGATCATGATTATGTAAGCAATGACCATCAAGCGGGTCAACGCCTTCAACAATTGATTGTAGGTCAAGAAGCCAGATGGTATCAACTCTGTTGTCATCCGTATCATCAATGTAATCATTAAATAAAAAAGTTCGTTGGAAAAGTGGTGTCGGAGTCGTAGCTCAGTGGGTAGAGCCTTTGGATCCCCCCGAATACATGAGGAGGGTCGTGCGTGGGTTCGTGTCCCACCGATTCCAATAAAAAGGTGCCTTTTTTTTCTAAGGGTAGTTCGTCATCATGCAAACGGGGAAACCGTTTCGTTTTCATACTCCTTCCTCTATCTTGGTGGTGGGTCCTTCGGGATGTGGTAAAACCGTGTTTACGGAAAAACTCTTGGTAGACAACCCCGACTTGTTTGACACCCCACCGACCCAATTGCATTATTGTTATGGGGCCTGGCAAGATCGATTTCAAGGCATGCAAGATCAAGGGGTGGTGTTTCACGAAGGGATTCCCGATCATGAGGCATTGGTCCAATGGTTTCCTGAAGGACATGGGGTCCTGGTCTTGGATGATTTAATGGATGAAGGGAGTCACGATAAACGCGTGTTGGATTTATTCACCAAACATTCGCATCATCAAGGGGTGACCGTACTATACTTGTGCCAAGACATGTTTCCCGTGGGTCGATATGCTAAAAGTATATCCCAGAATGCCCATTACATTGTAGCGTTCAAGAACCCCCGAGATCAATTAGGGGTACGCAATGTCATGCTTCAATCGTTTCCTACCACTTGGAAAGACACGTTGGAGACGTTTCATCAAGCCACCACACGACCGTATGGGTATTTGGTCTTGGATTTACACCCCGCCTCTTCCGATCAACAACGGTTGTTGAGTCACCTGTTAAAAGACGAAGGATGGACTCGCACCTATCAAAAACGACTATAAAGGGAGCCCCTTGGAACAGGTAAAAAGAGAGAGCAACCATGGCTGATGATGATGACCGTCAACCTCCGCAATCGTACGATACCGTGGCCCCTGCGGGGGTGGGGGCGGCCAGCAGCAATCAAATGTCCCCAAGGGCCTGGCAAGATTTGTATTTGTCGGGAGACCAAGGACTTATCGACGTAGCCATGCAGGAAATGCACCCCGATCCCCTCTTTGAGTTTATGCAATCCATCCCCCCTGCCGACGTCATCGCGAGTTGGCCCGATTTGGATGGTGCGCCCCCTGCACAGGCTTCTTCCCCTGCTGGGGTAGGAAGTCCAGGAAGTCAATCATTCCGTAGCATACAGACCACCCCGGAGTCTTCTGGTGCTCTAACTCCTGCGAGTCCTCCTAGCGTACCCTTGGCAGCGGGTGCTCGAACAGCAGCGGGTGCAGGGGGTGATGGTAATGGACGTCGTGGTCCTAGGACTAGAGGTGGTGGACGTGGTGGTAGTGGTGGTGGGCGTGGTGGTGGTGGTGGTGGTGGCGGACGTGGTGGTGCTGGTGGTGGTGGTGGTGGTGGTGGTGGTGGTGGTGGTGGTGCTGGTGGTGCTGGTGGTGCTGGTGGTGGCGGTGCTGGTGGTGGAGGTGCTGGTGGTGCTGGTGGTGGAGGTGGTGGAGGAGGTGGTGGTGGCGGAGGAGGTGGTGGCCGTCGTGGTGGACGACGTGGTGGACGACGCGGACGACGACGACGACTTTTCCCCGGTTCACCTTTGACACCTGCCTCTAATCCAGCCACCCCTCGAGGATCTTGGACGTCTGGGAGTCCACCCCCTCGTACCTTGCGTCAAGCGGATTTACAACGACGTTTACGTATGCTGTTACAAGATCAAGAACAATTAGCCCAAGGACGTGAAATTGCCAATGTCACCATGACCAATAGCATTGTCACCAGTTATAAACAGGGAGGAGCACCGAGCGTACAAACCTCGTCGTCCCGTGTTTCGCCGTGAGGATGAAAACCGTCGTGTCGTTATTGAATGGATCAAAACATCATGGTCTTCCCTTCCCCCCGGAATTAATACAACGCATGGATTCCTTGTATGCCTTTTATCATCAACAATGGTGGTGTTATCGAAAAATGTTGAATCATTACAAGTGTATCAATGCCTTGTTCAATGGCATGGCATTACTCCTGATGGCTGCAGGCATGATTGCGGGTCCCCTTTTGGAAAACAGTACGTTGGTAGCCTGTTTGGCGGCCATGGGGACCGTGGTCAAAGGATGGAATGATTTTAAACAATACCGATTTAAAGTGACCAGGAGTCGGTTTGCGTTTACCACCTATGCCAAAGCCTTGACCGAATTGAAAACCCATGTGCGGGGTATTCCCTTGGAGGATCTGGAACGATTTTTAATCAAGATGCAAACCTTGGATGATACCATTGTGGATTTCACCCCTCCATTACCCAAACGATGTCTCCAAGATTACCATGGTCATTTTGTGTACCAACCCTTGGAAGGCCTATGCTATGTAGATGGATGTCCTCGTCCCTTGAAACCCAAAGATTATTGGATCAATAAAAAGCCGCTCCCTCCTAGTCCCACACTCTTAGAACCATGGCCGTCCAACGACGACAACGACGACGCAGAAAAAGGAAACGACGACAACAAGGTGGGGGTTGGTGGCAAGATTTGAAACGCAATACCCACCAAGGCTATAAAGAGACGCGGGATGCCATCAAACAAAACAAAGCCCTTCAACGTCTGTTGACGAACCGGCCATGGTATCCTTGAGGAGAAGACGACGTCGTCGTCGTCGTCAACGAGGCGGTTTTTTAAATCTATTGGTCCCCGCCATGGCAGGATTGGGGAAAGCCGTGGCCTTGGAAACGGATAAACGTATAAAACGCACGATTCAAAAAGCCAATCAACGGTATCGTCGTCGTCACCGATAAAGGATGCAACGTCTTCGACGTCAATTACCGTTTTTACGGTCCATGTTACAAGAAGCCAATGGTTCCAAACGTCAAGAGTTGTTACAACATGCCAATGCCGATCAAATCAATGCTGTGAGTGAATTGGTGTTGAACTTTTTAAAAAACAAGATTCCTGTGACCCCACCCATGCTGGCTAAACTTCAACCCTATAAAAAGGTACTACGTGATTTGGGACGTCGTCAACATTCCGTCAAAAAACGTCGTCAGTGGTTAGTCCGACAAAAAGGACGAGGGTTGTTTCAAGGACTTCACGAGGTGTTATGTCAATGTGTTCGTTAACGTGTCAAGACATGGAAGCATAAATATCGCCTGTTGTGACAGCTGTCGTGCATTGGAAGACCATGGACGAGGTCTACATGATTCCCCAAAAGGACTTGGAACAACTCATTCAATATTACAAAGGAGAACTCACCGAAAATGCCTTGTTGAACAAAGCCGCGACGCTCGCCGCCAAAAAACATGTGTTATTAGCCAACCCTCAATTACCTCCAGCCCTGGTCAATGCTCAAACCAAACCGTTGAGTCAAGAATTAATCAAGTTAACCAAACGCATTCGTCAATTTCCCGGCGGGGTAGGGGTTGGTGCCCCTGGTGGACCACCCGGTGAAGAAGGCGAGGAAGAAGAAGCCGGGGATTTGGTAACGGGACCCGTGGAACAATGGTTGAAGCGCATGATAAAAGGAGGTCCGTCGGCTCCCAAACCCACCATTACCCCTGCTACCAGGGAAGGCACGAGAGAACAGAGACCTTCTACCAGTCGAGGAGAAGAGAGACCTTCTACCAGTCGAGGGGATACCCGGACGCGTTTACAAGTCATTCGAGAACAGCGCAAGGCCTTGGAAAAAAAGTTAGCTGAAAGTGGTAAAGGCAAAGGCAAAGGCAAAGGCAAAGGCGTCTCCCGGGAAGTGCAACGATTGAAACCTTTACCCGGTTGGGAAGATTGGACCAAAACCAAACAGCCCCGACGGAGACGTTTGCAGTACGACAGTGAATAAACATGCCCACCAAGAGGAGAAGGGGTATTAAACGGAAACGCCCCCAACGAGGAGGGGCCTTGGATGTACAAAAATGGATTGCGAAAACTGGCAAAGAATTTCATTGGCCCGGTTATCAGTACATGGGCCCTGGCACCCATTTGGCCAAACGTCTGAAACGTGGGGATCCCGGGATCAATCGCTTGGACCAAATTGCTAAGCAACACGACATTGATTACAGCCGTGCCAAGAATTTGCAAGATAAATGGAAAGCCGATACCAAGATGATCCAAGCCATTGATCGATTACCCGGCAAGAAAAACAAAACGGAACGGGTGGTCAAGAAAATCATGCAAGCCAAGAAACGTTTGAAATTGTAAAATTTAATGACATGTTGAGTAAGAATAAAAAATGAAAATGTCTCATTGGTTCATGAGTTGTCAAATACGAATGTTCTACCAAAATACTGAGACGAGGGTTAAGACACCAAATCATACATCAAATCCACGCCCTCGTCGGATGACATGTCATGAACGAGGTCTTCAGGGGGCAGCAATGTCTCCACATCAAAGTCCTCGACATCGTTCATGACCTGCTGCCAATCATCGGGTGACATGTCTTTCAATAAGTCCTGCAAAAAGGAAAGGTTCTCCCAATCAGGGGGTTCCACTACTTGCACGCCCCCCGAATCCAAATCAATGAGAGTATGAGAGTCCGCGGGCGGTACGTTTGTATTCACAGATTCCAGTGAGTCACAAAAGGCTTTCACATACGTCGTCACAGGAACGGATTTCAAATAATCCGAAAGGGGGATGGTCAGTTTCAAAGGTCCTAAAGCCTCCAATTTCTCTCGAGTTCTCTTTTTTTCATTGTTCACCACCTGCTTTTGGTACCGTTCCCGACGCTTTTTATTGTAACGCTTTTGGGTCTCCGCCACACGCTCTGGATGTCTTTCCCGGTAACGCCTTTGGGCCTCCGCCACGCGGGCTCGATGGCTTTCCCGGTAGCGCTTATGGGACTCCGCCACACGGTCTGCATGCCTTTCCTGATAGCGCTTTCTGTTCTCCGCCTTGCGGGTTAGGCGACTTTCCCGGTAGAGCCTTTGGGTCTCCGTTAGGAACTCTCGATGTGTTTCTCGGTACTTTTTTTTGTAGGCGGCCACTTTCTCTGGGTGTTCGGCCCGGTACCGTGCACATTTGGCGATGTTGCGTGCTCGTTTAGCCCTGAGGACTACCAGTTCGTACTCGTCGTCAGTGTCGTCGTGGGGGTCATAGTCGTCGTCGTCGTCGTCGTCGTTGGTGTAGTCGTCGTCGTTGGTGTAGTCATCGTCGTCGTCGTCGTCGTCGCTTTGGCAGTAGTTCACGGGGGGTCTGTGACGGCGGCTGCGGGGACGGGTCTCTCTTTCGCGGGACATCGGGCGATGGTGGCGGTGCTGCGGGAGGTGTGGCAGGACGTTGAAACTCGTACCTCCAGTAGTCACAGCAATAATCCAGCCCCTCGACAAACCACTCACAGGTTAATTGAGGGTAGCAATATTGGTGCAAAGAAGCCGCCTGTTCTGCTCGGCGTCTCTGGGCTTCGACTTTCTCCGGCTCGAGTTCCTTTAAACTTTCTGCAAACTCCGTAAACGTTTCGTCCTTCACTAGCACCTCCCTCTTGACTTTCTCCAAGATGTCCTCCACTTCCAAATCTACTTCAAATTCTTCAAAGGCTTCCAATAGCTTCTCATGGCCAGAGTCCATTTTGAGATGACTCACCTCGAGGGTCGATCTGTTTTATAGTCTCTCATTCCTTCCCGTGATGCACCATGGACCCCAACTAGAGAGGGGGGAGGGGGGTCCCCCCACCCCGTCCCACCCCTCCCTAGGGCACCCCCTCTCAGGGGGGCACCCTGTTTAGTGATTGGCTCCTTCCCCTCCCACGTGACATTTTGGTTCTCCATAAAAACAGAGCCCCGATCTCCAGTGAGTTCATCTGATCATGTCCTCTCGCCAAGAGGAGGAGGAAGCGGGGCCTAGTGGCCTCGCTACACATGAGATGATGTCATTGCTTGGACTAGAGATGTCCGATTCAGAGCCAGAAGAAGAGACGACAGCAAATTCCTGTGTGGGACCTTTGTTATGCACCGAAGACATACCGGACAGTGATGAGATTTGTGAAGAGGCGTTGGATCGCTTCGAACGGCAACGTGCCTTTCAAACCCATCTCCTTCAACAAACTGGGGGAGGTTTGGATGCCAATACGGAGGGTGTCTTCGAGTTTGAACTCCAACCCTATGTCGACCGTTTAAGCAACCGTCTGGGAGTGCGTGAACGTCATTTCAATACCCAGTTACGCCAAAGAGGCAACTTGATTCCAGGTCAAAACATTACTCAAGCTCTCCAAGAGGGGTTACGTCGAGCCGTGAATCAAGTGTTGACCACCACCACACCTGCCCTCCACGATCAAGATCGCCTCTACTTCACTATCGCCTCCAACAGACTCCATAATAATTTTCAGGGCTGGGGATTACGTGCAGGAGAATGGCGTCAAGGTGGCGACCGTGTCGAGGCTTTGTTCCAACGTTTAGCACAAGCCCTCAACAGCAATGAACAATTTGAAATGGACGACTCCTCTCAAGTATCCATTACTCAAGTCCATCATGCCCCTCAAGGAACCGGCAGCCGACGCCAGAACAAACCCGGCCATCAGCCTCTCCGAAATTTAATAAGCCAGAAACGTTCCATTATCCAGATCCAAAACAGGGATGATCTCTGTTGTGCCAGAGCCCTCGTCACCGCCAAAGCTCGCTTGGACAATCACCCAAAATGGGAATCAATTCGCAAAGGAGGGAAACTGCAAAAAGAAATGGCTCTCTTGCTTCATCACGAGGCCAACGTACCCTTCGGCCCTTGTGGCTATGATGCCTTGACCCAATTCAGTACTACTCCTTCCCTGGCCGGTTACCAGATCCTGTTGGTGGATGCCGACCGTTCTTTTCACATCACGACCTTTGGCCCCCTTCAAGACAAACAACTCATCCTGTTGCACGAGAAAGGCCATTATGATGTCATCACCCGTTTACCCGCCTTTTTCGGGTCCAGTTACGTTTGTGCCCATTGTTGGAAACCCTATAACAATGAGGGACGTCATCGATGCAACAACAAACGTCATTGCAGGGCCTGTTGCCAAAAAGAGTGTCCTGATTTCCTGGAGGCTTACCCTCGAGGCCAGAAAGCCACTCAACGTTGTCAACAATGTCATCGGGACTTTTTTGGAGACACCTGTTTTCAAATGCATCTCGTCAAGGACCATGCCGGCAAACCCGTGACCAACCTAGACTCCTCCGTCTGCTTTCGGCGCCGTCGCTGTCCTAAATGTGGCAAGCAGGAAGTAGGATTAGACAAGATTGAAAAACATCAATGTGGGTATATTGATTGTCCCTCCTGTCATGAATATGTGGACGGTGATACCCATCGCTGTTTCATCCAAACAGCCCCCAAACCTCAAGACAAGAAAAGGAAACGGTCTGGAGGTCCCCGCGCTAAACGTAGGGCGGGTGTGGATGCCACACCAGAGGAGGAAGACGACCTGCCACCCCTTCATGTCTTCTTTGATATTGAAGCCATGCAACCCCAGGAACAACACATCGCTAATCTCGTCGTGGCCGAAACCGAAGACGACGACCAACCCGTGTGTTTCCCTGGCAACCATTGCGTCCGAGATTTCCTGGAATGGTTGGATACCTTGACACTCAACGATACCCGCCAAGTCAATGTGTTGGCCCATAACTTCCAAGGGTACGATGGCTACTTTATCATTCATCAATACTATGATGACAACCAATTGGTCGAGCAGCTCCGGAACGGGTGTAAACTCTTGCAAGTCCAACATGACCGTATCCGCTTCATCGACTCATTGAGTTTCTTCCAGATGCCTCTGTCCGCGTTTCCCAAAACCTTTGGATTGACAGATGCCTGCAAAGGGTACTTCCCCCACAAGTTCAATCATCCAGATCATCAAAACTACGTAGGACCCATCCCGGCCCTCGATTACTACATGCCTGAAACCATGTCACCCGAAGGCAAGCAAGCCTTGGAAACCTGGCATCAAGAGCAACGCGATAAAGTCTTTGACTTCCGCAAAGAACTGCTCGACTACTGCAAATCCGATGTAAAACTCTTGAAAGAAGGATGCTTGACATTCAAACGGGTGTTTGAAACGCTAACGGGCTTCAACCCCTTCGACCACATCACCATTGCTTCTGCCTGTAACCGCGATTTACGCATGAATCGTATGATCCCTAACAGTATTGCCAGTGAATCCGTTCGTGGTTGGAAGAACAATATCAACTACTCCAAGGTGTCCATGGAATGGTTAACCTGGTGTACCCAACAACAACAGACCATTCAACATGCCCGTAATGCCGGCGAGTATCGCATCCCTGGCACTGACTTCCATGTCGACGGTTTCGATGGCAGTACCAACACCATCTACGAATTTCACGGGTGTTTCTGGCACGGATGTCCCCGCTGTTTCCCCATTCGTCACGAAAGCCATCTACGTCACTATGATCGAACCATGCAAGATGTCTACGAGACCACCCAGCAAAGGATCCAACAATTTAGAGAGCAAGGGTTCACTGTCGTGGAAATGTGGGAATGTGATTGGTCCCGTCTCAAAGACACCTCCTTGGACATCCGAACGTACCTGGGGACCCTTCAATTCACAGAACCTTTGAATCCCCGTGACGCTTTTTGCGGGGGTCGTACCAATGCCGTGAAACTGTACCATCGCGTGACGCCCGGTCAACAAATACATTACATTGATGTGACCTCCTTGTACCCGTGGGTGAACAAGACCTGTGTCTACCCCAAAGGACATCCTCGTTTCATCTTCAATCCGGGTCACACGGACATCACCAAGTACTTTGGCCTCATCCAATGCAAAATCCTGCCGCCACGTCACCTCTACCATCCAGTACTGCCTTACCGTCATGACTCCAAACTCCTTTTTCCCCTCTGTGCCGCCTGTGTGGAACAAGAGATGCCCAAACGACCATTAGAGAGATGTGCAGAATGTGTGCACACGGACGAACAGCGGACCTTGACTGGGACATGGTGTAGTCCGGAATTAAACAAAGCCATCGAGCTCGGCTACGAAATCCAGTACATCTATGAGGTCTGGCATTTTGACGAGACGTGTGAAGGACTGTTCCGCGACTACGTCAACACCTGGTTGAAAATCAAGCAAGAAGCCAGTGGGTGGCCCGCCGGAGTAGCAACAGAAGAACAAAGACAGGCCTACATTGAAGATTATTACAAGCATGAAGGCATCCGCCTGGACTATGATAAGATCGAGAAGAATCCCGGGCTACGTACGTTAGCCAAGATGATGCTCAATTCCATGTGGGGCAAATTTGGACAACGTCTCAATAAAACCCAAGTCCAAACGTTTGACGACCCTCAAGCCTTCCACCGTTTCCTAAATACAAGCACTATCCAGGTACAACATGTCTCTGTGGTGAATGAACAGATGGTGGAGGTGCATTACACCTACCAAGACGAAGACATCCCTGTCTCACCTAACCTCAACATCTTTGTAGCCTGTTTCACTACCTGTTGGGCCCGACTCCGACTCTATGCCGCCTTAGAGAAGCTGGGGGAAAGAGTGTTATACTACGACACCGACTCCGTCATCTATTACACAGACGAAGGACAAGGTAACCCAACCTTGGGCAATTACCTCGGCGACTTTACGAGTGAATTGGACAAGGAGGATTACATCGTAGACTTTGTCTCAGGTGGTCCCAAGAACTATGGGTACCAAACCCAGAATGGTCACGTGGAGTGCAAAGTGCGAGGTTTCCGCCTCAACTGGGAAGGCAAAACCCAACTCAACTACCACATCATGCGTCAGAATGTCCTGGACGAAATCCAGAAGCCACTCCTCAAACCCCGCCAAACCCAAGTGATCAAAACGTACCAGATTGTGCGCGATCCCAAACACTACCAACTCTACACTTTCCCCGAGTACAAACGTTACCAGTTGGTCTATGACAAGAGAGTCGTGGATCCACACACCTTTCAAACCTACCCTTATGGATACCAGTGAGAAATGTTGCCCAAACAAGATCATCGAATGTGAACAGTGTGATCGAGAACATTTGGCGCCACCACCACCACCCCCATTCTACAGTTCCTTTGCCATACCTTTAATGAGAAATCAAGCATATCAACGTCAACTACAACAATGGATCCGTGACAACAACCAATGGCGAAGAATAACTCGATGTCAAAAACAATGGTGGGACCATCTATTGAACATTAAGGAATCTGTTGAAGGACAAATTCAAAAAGGAACACTCAGGAAAACCCTCCTCCTATTTTTCTCAGTTATTGTAAACAAAAGTATAACAATAAAAAGTATTTATTAATTTTCTGTTGTTTTCACTCCAAGGATTACCCCCGCTGCAAAAATTGGACTTTGGACTTTGAGCCCGCGTTTTCTCAGCGGTTTTGCCCCATCCTGAGCCCACGATCGATTTTTCAGATTGCTCAGCGGTTTCCCATTCAAAAACACGTCACTTCCGGTTGCATGAGCCCACGATCCCTTTTTTCCCACTGGTCAGCGGTTTCCCATTCAAAAACACGTCACTTCCGGTTCCGGTGACGTCATTTCCTCTTACATCAAAACGAGGCCACGCCCCCAACATCAAAACGAGGCTCAATTCCCCCAACAAGCTTACATTACTACTACCGTGAAACCTAAGCTTACAATTCAATTTCAGAGGGGTTGGTAGGATCGATTTCTTGCAGTTGTTTTGGCTTATTATGCTTAAAGTTCCCGGCTTTGTCATTTATGATGAGTTAAGTGGTGGTGGTGAAATGAGATACAAAACTGCTATGAATTAACCACAACCTAAACAAAAGAACCTTCAACGTTTATTTAATAGATTGCCATAGCTTAGGGATATGATAGAAACACCAGATCTAAGTTTGACTACTCTCAAAAATTGACTAACAAGATTTCAAGCATATGAGTAGTTATATGGTTGGGGGTACCAGATCATTTTGAAAATGATCTCATACCTTCCCAACCATTAACTACTTTTCCATATTATGGCAACAATTATATGGATGACTATATATTTTCCATTATTTGAGAACTATATATTTTCCATTATTTGAGAACTATATTTATTTCCATTATTAGAGAACTATATATTTTCCATTATTTGAGAACTATATTTATTTCCATTATGAGAGAACTATATATTTTTCCATTTAATAGAATCTATATGTTTTTATTTCATGTGGAAACGAACGCATTTTCCATTGCGTGACTTCATACAACAGGAAGTCTTAAAAACCACAGGGACTTTCCCGAAGAAATGAGTCATCAGATTTCTATTGTTTTTTGGGTCATACGATTATCATGTGATATCAGATGAACTTGTATTTAAAGTAAAGTTTGTTAGTAAAGTTTGTCAGTGAAGTTTGTTATTTCTTAGAAAAGTAGACTGTTCTTGTGGAACTTGTATGGAGGCCGACACCGCTGTGTCGTGACGTCACATCTTCAGATTGCATAATGTCCGTAAGCGAAACTATTGATTCCATCGTTTGCTATATATCGTTTATCGTCGAAACAGCTGAGTGACACTTTATTGAGCTCGTAACTACCTAGTTGATGATTGATACTTCTGATTGTTTTCATGGTATGATGTATTTGTTTGTTATTAATTAATACATTTTTATAATCTTCATGTTTGATATTGTTCTTTATTATGTTCTTCTTGATTCCCTTGGCTGTTTTTCCTACTTTCTGGTTGTCTTTTATATAACTGTACATTTTTGATCGCAAACCAACGAATTCACAAATAGGAATTCCAGCTGCTTCGTCCTTGAATTTACCAATTACCTTCTTGTTTGTCTTATCGAAATATGGAGAGTCTTCTGGATAATCCCTGTTGTCAAACTTGTTTTTGTCATTCCAAAAGTCTTGGTACACATCTTTACCTTCAATCTCATATGTTAGACTGTCTGTGTCAGTGAATAGTAGTCTAGCCTTATTACCATACTTTTCTTTTATGTAGTTATAATGAAAATCATACATTAATGTCTTACTTAGATCAAGAATACACATACCCACATATGCCGGCCTGTTTAGAGTTAGCGTTTCTTTGATCTTATGCACTGCTACCAGATTTTCATTGAATATCTTACTGCTTACATAAGTTGGTTTAGAAGCCATCTTCAATAGTTTCTTCTCATCTGTAATAAGTCTGACATCGACACGCTTTCTTATGTTCTCCATTGTCTTTCCAAACACTGAGTTATTCATTAGTTTGAAGAAGTCTTTTTCGAATGAATTTTTCGCTTGAGTACGTTTTTGTGTATTGAAGTCAATGTATTGCTTTAGCCATGGTGACTGATTGAATTCTAATACTCTGTGCACTTTCTTTACTTTCAATCCAAGATCAATATACAACAGTAGATTTCTATAGTGTAGAACATATTTTTCTTTGTCGCATAATGTAGGGATCAGTTTATGCACCAGTCCTGTTGATATGTTGAACTTTTTCTGTATGTTCTTACAATATTCAGACAACATGTCATCACTTACTTTAACCTTTTCCGGTCCTAGAGGGTAGTCGTTATGAAGATCATGCAACTCTTTGGGGTATTCTAGATCAACTTCTAGTATTAACCCTTTATTGCTGTCTTCATTATACTGAGCTAAATTGATTTTATTAATCTGCTTTTCAGTTAACCATTTGAAACCACCAGTGGGGAGATATTGACTCATAGCCCAACCGTATAAATTATTAGCATCAAGGTACATGATATACTTTGAGGGCGCCTTCTCGTCGTATTCTCTCATGTACTTATTGTTTGCTTTTCCATATCGATTGGCAATATAAGATATACCACCACGCATGCCTTTTTCAATAAATTGATACATGTCTATGTCTGTAATTAGTTCTAGTTGAATATTGGTCATCTTCAACATAGCATCCCATGACAAACCAGGAGATGTGAAGTAGTGACAGGGGTCAAGTTTGTAATACTGAAGACAGGTCTTACGGAAGTTTTCAAACACGTCGGCTAATAGAAGTATTTCAGACTTAAGATATAGATTGTGGTATTCACCAATCGTTTGTAATTTCAATGTATTCCACACATTTTGAGCATGGTTATAATCCTCATCTGTTATGTGCTCATTATTCAATATGCTGTAAAATTCTTCTTTAGTTGGTAATTCTGTTTCATCGAATTTTTCAAAACTGTCCATGTAATCATAAGGATAAACACCTTTTCGCGTCATGAGATAGAATTTTTCTTTTTGGAATTTTTTGTTTGTATATTTCAAAGCTTCTGCTGGTAAGTTGCTGACTAATTTATCAAGACTAGAACTCATAAACTGGAAACTGTCAATGAATGTTAGATGGTTACCAAGCATGAAAGCCATATATTTTTCCATATTGTTTGGAATTGCATTTATGTCCATTTTAATCTCTTTTCCGTTTTTGGTGTATGTATTATTCTTAACAATAGCTCCAATTTCTTGCATTATAAAATGACTGTCATATCCTCTCAAATTATGGAATATAACAGGAATTTTTATTTCTTGTGGATTTATTCTGAGTTTCAGATTGCATTCTTGGTGAGCTGAGCCTCTATATTTACCAGTTATATGACAATGATCTCTGACGCGTATGTCTTTTTCTGTGTATTTTTTCTCACAAATATGACATTCCTCAGCTTTTTTAAATTCTGCTTTATCCACTTCAGTCATTCTCAATAGTTTATCGAAATGTTTTTTCATTACTTTTTTACAGTATTTTACTTCTTCTAACATATTTTCCACGAATTTGTACACAGCCTTTTCGCCTCTATATAGTTGTATTGGTTTTGTATATTTGTCATCATAACAACAAACCACTTTATAACCATATCCACAGTCTGTATGTCTTTGGTAGGCTTCAGTATATGATTTATTACTGTCAGGTTGACATCCTTGTACCTTTTCAGTTATAGCCTCAAAATCTGCATAGATAACAAATGGCACAGGTTGCTGTTTATGAAAGTTGTTGAATTTCAGTATGTTATTGTCTTTGTTAGGCATTTTTATTGCTTGTTCACCATTCACTTGAATGCAAATATCTTTATGATTGTTTAATACTCTTTCAGAACTGAAACATTGCAGACAGTACATACAAAAGTGTTTCCTCTCTTTGTGTTTTGTTTGATTATACCTGAACTTGTTGAAATCCTTTATGAGAACATAATGCTTGTTTTCATCTTTCGTTACTAGTAGTAGTTCCATATGATCTTCATACTTTTCTTTTGATGCATATATGGGGTACGGTTGTTTGTCTTCATATCCGAATACGTTTATATTGATACTGTTTTGCTTCTCAATTTTGTTGTAATGTTTGACATTGACTGGAAATTCAACACCTGAGTAATCTAGATTTTTAACATATGATTTATCAGATTTTTTAATCCTTTGAGGATCCTTGTCTTGTGGATTTAAATGTCGGATATGACACCATCTGAAACATTCATTATCCTCATTTTTCATGTTTATTAAGCCTTTAGCGCTGTTTCGCAGTTCGTAAGGCAGTTGGATATATGAGGATCCTTTCAATGGCTTGTATTTGACTATGTTGAGGTAATGACTATCGACTGATTTGATTGTCCAACCAGATCCTTCTGATATCCACTGGGAGATCAGGTTTAAGATATTTTGTTTAGACATTTGTAATGCTTCATTGATTTCTTTATGGTTAATAATTGTTTGGACTTTACTGTTGAAATATGCAGTTTTAATCACTTTTTCACCATCAGACATTTTGCTAAATGTGACTTTCAATGTTTCAACGTATTTCAAGCCTTTCATTTCATTCAACAAAGTTATTACACGATGTTCTATAGCCTTTCTCGTGTTTTGCATTTGGGTTAAGGGGTCTTTATTGTTTTTGATGCTGATTTCATAAGACTTGGTGTAACCTTTTAAGGCTTTGTCTGTTTGTTCTATTTTGGTTCTTGGTGTTGGAACCGGTTTGTATGTCCTTGGTGTTGGAACTGGTTTGTTGTCTTCATAATCTTGGACTATCTGCTTGACACTCTTGCGAGGTGTTGGAACCGGTTTATAGTCATCTCTGAATTGAGCAGGTGGAAGAATGATGTTTTCTTCATATTCTTTAGCCGCCTGTTTGACACTCTTGCGAGGTGTTGGTATTGGTCTCCTTGGTTTGTATGTTCTTGGTGCTGGAACTGGCTTGGTATCGTCAACCACTATGATTTTAGGCTTCTTCTTCTCCTGCTTCAGAAGCAATTTGATAAGTTCCGATTTGCTGAGTTTCTTCAAACTAGCTTTATCCATATATATAGGGTTAGATAAAATTTTATCCATTTTTTATTCTATATATAATATTATAAATATTCTCTTAAGTCATTGTTGGTCTGCGTTTTAAGTATCATCAAAATTCAAATGATCCAGACAAGGATCTTTCGAACTATATTATTGAAAGATTTATTCAATATTACTCAGTTTTTCTCTGATATTATTTTCAATGACATTTCTGATGTGCTTCATTGATTTTAAATGACAATGCTTTCCTGCAAGGGTGTAATTATGACCATCACAAACATCACAACACCACTCTTTGTTCAGCATACATCTAGTTTTAGCTTGTTTTTTCTCTTCTTCAGTGAAATACATTTTAGGTCTACCTCTTATTATAATCTGATTTTCTCCCCTTTGTTTTGCTCTGTAATTGGCTTTGTTTTTTCTAATAGCTTCAATCCTCTCTTCTTCAGTTGAATACTTTAACGGTCTTCCTCGACCTCTCTTGACATTTATTTGTTCCATATATTAATACTATATATTATTTTTCTCTTTATAAGTGTTTGTGTATGAATTTCAAATGATTGCTTAATGTTTCTGTTGACTTGAATTTTCTGGAACAATGTTTGCATTTGATTCTTACACCCTGGAAATAAAGTATGATTTCTTTAATGATTTCATCATAATCGTTGCTGACTAATATTTTGTAATTGTTGTTTTCGTACTCTTGTAGCATCATCTCCTGTTCTTCTGATAGCTTTCCATAACCAGTTGGTGTTTTAAATTCGATTGCAAAACCTGTGTACTTCAAATGCATATTTCCAATGAATAGATCACAAGCTCCCTTCTGATAACCCATGTTGTATGATTTTATTCTCATGTTACCATTAATTTGGTTTTCACCTAATGTTGGGATTAGGATTGCTTTAGGATAATTGTTTCTAATAAAGTTGACTACCTTTTTATGTAAATCATATTCTGTGTTGATATTGAATGTCAGCATTTTGTATGGTCTGTTGTTGAATTCATACTTACCTGTTTTTCTGATTGATGGTAAAACCTCTTTTGTTACCCAACGTTTGAATTCTTTGGCTTTATCCATATCTGATCTCAAGATAAGGCTGTACAGTCCGGATTCATTTATATAAATCGTGTTTTTGAGGTTCCCAGTCAAAGGTAACGAATCGTTACCTTTGGATTTGAGCTCGTTTAGTGTACATTTATCTTCAGAATCAACATGATCATTAATCGCTTTTCGTGAATTTGAATATCCCAAAATAATTGCAATAGTTTTAGCACGGAACCATATGTCATCATCCTTTTTGATAATATTCAGTTTTTTTCCTTCATAAGTGAAAATTTCCATATCTATACTATTATATGAGATTTTATTTTCTGTTTAAATAAGATAGCCAGAAACAATTATATTTTTGGCTACCAAAAGCAAATAAACAGTATATACTGTATCGATTGATATAATATATATTAGATAATTATCTTCAAGTCCTTCATTGGAATCCAACTATTAAAGTCATTACTATACCCCTTCCACTTAACCAAAGCTTGTTTCTTCTTATAATCCCTCCGAATGACTTTATCAATTCTGAATACATCTTGTTTTGCTTTTAATAATTCAGGTTCATAGAAAGATCCCTTTATCTCTTCATCATTGAGGTCTTTCAGTTTGTATGTGATTGGATCAGTGTATTGTATTTCATCAACTGTAAAAACTTCCTCAGACCAGTTTGGTGTATAGCCCTTATCAAACACATTTCGTTTATATTTACTTATTCTAACCTTATCACCATTTTTGAATTTCGGTTTAGATGATACTTGCTCCAAATTACCATACAGATTAAAGTAAACAGTCCCTTCATTCTTCTTTTTACTGGCTTCTGTTGGCGTCATTTTGATAGAGATATGTTTAGTGTTGTTATATTGTTTCACTAATTTGGGTAGCATGTCTAAATACTGTGTATTACCTTGAACAGTAAACTGCTTCCACATCTTGGTTTTAATTGTTCTGTTCCATCTTTCACAAACTGAAGACTTTTCCTCATTCTCAGTTGAGTACAAGGTTATTTTATTCTTATCAAGTAGTTCTTTAACATGTTTGTTGTAATACTCTTTGCCTTTGTCTGTCCATAAATATTCCGGTTTTCTACCTTCTTTAAGGATTGTTTTAAAAGCATTCATAACGGTTTCACCCTTTTAATCTTTTAATGGAACGATCCAACCGTATTTAGAGAATACATCTAAAACCATAAGAAGATATCTGTAGCCAGCGTTCCATCGACTGAACTTTTGCATCTCAACAATATCAGAGCACCATATTTCGTCAATATGATTTACAATAACACGCCGTCGAGTAAAGTTACGCTTTATGGGCTTATGAAGCTCATCAGCTAATTTTTCTTGCCAGTTTTTTTCTTCACTCGACGGCCTTTTCCGTTTTTTGTCTTTCTTTGTTTTACACCAAGACCTAGTTTCTGCTTTGTGTTAATCAAGAACCGAGCAGTTTGTCCCCATTTTGGCATCTGTCCATAAGGAATCATATCAAGTGACTTAACCATTTGTTTGTCACATTCACCTTTGTTTTTCCCCATATCATAACAAATATCATGATGAGCTGCTATTTCATCCACTTTATTGTATGGTTGTACGTGCCACTTGGTGACCTCTCCAGTGTTCCTATCATACTCTAACTGTTTATCGAGAGGATTGTATGGTCCCATGTATTTATACTTTCCAGGAGTCCATCCAGCTTTTGGTTTCGGTATTTTCCCAATTAGTTTATGTATATCAACACCAGCACCATCCAAATCCTTCCTGTCAGTTTTATACTTTCTATTCGGTCTTATTTTGGTTGATAATTGATCAAGAGCTTGACTTCCGACATTTTGAATCATTGGATTCAACTTATCCAGAGCATAATCGATAGCCTTTTTCTGCAGTTTTGGGTTTCTCAAGGCTTCTGATCCATAATATCTTCCCATTTCAACAGCCTTTTTACCCAGCCAAGGAATACCGTGGTGAATCAACAAATTAGTACCAGTTGATGCTACTGTATCTAGTACGCCCGCCCCTGTCGACGGGCCAACCCGTTTCCCGCCTGTTTAACAAATTTCGTCTTAGTGATTCCACATTCAGCACATGTGCTTTTCAGCATCAGTCTATTATTTTTTGTTTTAACATAATGATCAGAACCTAGTACGGAATCTGTTTGTTTCTTCTGTTTCACGCAATATGATTTCATATATATATGAGTTAGATATTTTTGAAATACTGTTCTAAGAATTTCTCATTTTTCATTGTATCATATATGTTGAAAACTTCCAACAGATCAAAATATGATTTGCCCTTATTCATCTCATTCAAAAAGTACAAACAGAAGTAACCGCATGTTGTCGTCAGTAAATTTTGTATTTGATTGTTCTGATGAAGCAATGTTAAATTCTTTTTTCTCGCATGATTGACCATTTCTTGGAAGGGAGGCAAACCAAATGAATCAAAGTAATTGATGACTTTGTCCTTAACATAAGTAGCCACCCAATGACTCCCTGACATATAACTCGGTTCAAGATTGTAAATGAATAGAGCCTGTCTATGATTGTGAGGAACATTTTCATCTCGAGACAGAACATCTTTGATTGGGATATTCAGATATTTACACCATTTTATTAAATCATAATTGCTCAATGGGATATTCTTATGGAATTTCGGTTTTACAACAGAATGTTTAACAGTGGGACGTTTTTGAAGGGTGAATTTTTGCCTAATAGTAGACCTTTGCCCTTTTTCTGAGCTTTTTTTTTGGGAGCTTTTTTTTTAGTCCCCATACCGATTGTACCGTCCGGCCAATTTCCATAAAAAGGTGGTGTTCTATAAGTTGGCATTAACAAACCACCATCCTGATTATCATTGGTTAGTTTTGATATAGATCTGGGTGGTCTTTGTTTCGGTTGTCCCATCTGAGGGGCACCTTTACCAGTCATCTTCTTTATTGCCTCAATAGCTAAAGGGACTCCAATTGATGCAAGAAGAGTACCTAAGAACCCACCTGTTTGTACTTTTGTTGGTTTTATATGAACACCAGAGCCTGTTTGTAGAGCATTTAATATATCCTTCTTTTGTTTGGTTGTCAAAAGATGTTTATATGTTATCAACTGATCGATTTTATTTTGTGGTATGAGAAACCCACCGGTTTGAACACCTTTTCCGGATATCTTCTTAACAATCTGAGATGCTCCTTCACTTGCTGCTCCAGCTAAAGCTGACAAACCAATGGTCTTAGCAATCGTTGGACCAAAAGTTCTTCCAAGCGCCAGAACTGTAGACAGAAGAGATCCACCTAATTGCTTTCGAATGTTTGTTTTAGAAAGTTTAATGTCCATTCCCTTTTTCAATGTTCTATTTTTATCCAATCGCTTAACTATATTCTGAGGTACGTATAGAGTGTCATTCCCAGATAGAGAGTCCTTCGTGAGCCTTAGAACTATTGTTTCTCTTTTATGATACGCGTTACTAAGATTCTTTTTCTGGTTTGGTGATAAACTAACTTTAATTTCGTATAGTTGTGTCATATAATATATGTTAGATAAATTCTCTTTTAAAAAACATATTCATTTAAATTTTCATCGATGTAAAACTTATTTATTTAAACTATCATCAATTCGTTTCCAACTGTCTTTACTACAACCTCACTCTCGTAAAATACGATGCTATGAGCTCGGACGTTTGCTGCCGGGGCTACATTGAGACGATAATGGAGAATCAACTGTTTAGGATCTCTCGTCACTACCTCTTTCTGATATGACAAATCGAAATACAATAATCCATACAAACTAGTGAAATTGGATACATTAAGCTGTGTTCCTGAATTGTAATCGTTCTTACGAAATGCATATGACATGAGATCGTTGAATATTCGTATTTTAGAATCTGCATCGTATTCTAGTTCGGGATAGAACGTGTTGTTTCCATATTCTAAACGACAACTCGAGAGAGAGCTATTAGCATTAGCTGCATTCAACTTGAAAGTGTCAAATAAATACGGACTCCTCTCTGCTTCATCATTATTTGGTCCGTCTGTCCTCTGGAGATATATAAAAACATGTTTAACGTCATCGATAGCTGGACTGATTTGAAACATATTCTGAATAGCTCTGGTATTTGCTGACTGATTGTAGAGATCTCGCATATATGTCCAGGTTGTTGGCTTGAGAAACTCTGAAACGAAATTACTATACATGCTGTCTTTTGGGATTAATCTTGGGAGCCAAAGATACAATCTCTTTACTACAACACGACCAGCATCTGTGCCATTTGCCATGTGAATCAGTTCACTGTCTTCGTTAAATGTAAGTTCAATTGTGAGCTGCATCGGAGGCAACATTTTTCTTTCTAATTCTTGAAAAAAGCTCTATCTGTTTAAGGGAAGCATCTCATTAATACTTTTAGCTCCCCCACCACCGTTGTTTTGTACTGCTTGGGTTAAAATACGACGGGCCTCAAAACCTGTGTTTGTATTTGCTGTAGTTCCATCAGTATCAAGATACCAGAACGAATTCTTTCCAACAGATCTACTATAATCATCACTGTATTCGAGTAAATTTTTCACATTCGTAATTCTATGTAAATTATCACTCTCGTATACTATTTTACCAGACGATTTAATAACCATATGTCTGATTAGACTGTGAGATCCGTTTATCATAGTGATGCGATCCGCTTGAGCATATCCAGTACCATCAGCCCTTTTTTGAAGCTCTTTAGTTACTTCGAAATACCCATTAAAAAAATCGAACATAGTCGACCTATCGTTGATTGTGAATCTGTAACCTGTCTTTTTCTGGCTTTGATTGTTAGCAGGTTGCTCAATGACATTATCCAAATGGAAACGAACGTATTCATATCGTTGTAGATTTTCATTTGTTCTGAAACTCATTTATATGAGTAGTTTAGATAAAATTCACTTTTTAATAACATTTTAGCGTCTTAATCCAGTACCTGATATAAGTCTATTCAGAATCGTGTTGTAGTCTTCTTGTTTTGGTTTAGTAGGTTTGGTTGGTTTCATTGGTTGTTTAGTTGAACCGTGTAATTTTCTCATAATAAGCTCTCCGCTTTTTTCAGATACTGTTTTTCCAAGTTTGTCTCCAGCATGT